>WKFP01014347.1:69447-89178 GCA_011057875.1 Pterocles orientalis | reverse complement strand
TTTTTTTTTTTTTTTTTTTTTTTTTTTTTTTTTTTTTTTTAAGTGCACTTAGGTTTCAGTCCAGTGAGCATCAGGTAACTTTCTCTGGGCCTCACCTGTTAAAACTCACTGCATTTGATTCAAACAATAGACCTAGTCAATATCACACTTTCTGTTTGTTTCTGCTGTGATGTGGGCTTAGCTTGCAGTTAGCAATACTTCTGTTACTTTCAACAGTAAGTTCTTCCCTGGCCTTTTTCCACACCCGGCTCCACCCCCAACCCCCCACCAGGTGTGTTCTTTACATGGTTTGATATTAGGAAAGTTCCACTCTGTAAAGAAAACCTTACTTGTATTCTGTTGAAGTGTTACTCCTTTTTTATAGCCTCTGATTAGTAGTTCAGTTTCAAGTTTGGCTGGTATAATGTATACCTCTGACTTTAATTTCCTATATGGTGAGCATAGCAGCATATTCTAGCCTCTGGTTATGAGCATTTATTCCCAGCCTGGTCCAACTTACAAAAATCTTTTTAAGTAAAAATATTAGAAGATATTCAATTTTTTTTAATGTTTGTGGAAACTAAGCCTGTATTACATTGAGTCTGGTGGATTTTTCCTTGAAAAATTTTCATTTTAATACGAACTGGAGAATGTTTTATGAACTTTTTAGTCCTTTTATTTTTTTACTGTTTACATTTTAGTATTTTTGCTGTATTATTTAAATGGAAAACAGATCTATTTGGGAGGGGGAAGAACTCGGTGTTGTATACGTAATAGAATTAACTTTTCATAGCAGGATAATTATGTTATTACCTTTATTACATTTCTAACTTTATATCCACAAATACAAGTCTTATATCAGTTAATTATTGTTTCTTTTTTTTTTTCCCCTCTCCCCAGAGATGGCTATGTTAGACAAGCTATAATTAGGACTTTCTCCATCTCTAGTCTCAAAGCTCTAATACGACCTTTGCTTATCTTGGAGCGAATGGGACACTGAAGATTTGTTGCTGTTCTAATATGACAGTTCGCAAATGTTTTTCATTTTATCTTGGATTTTTGTCACTGTTGCAAAGGCATGGGACTTGAGAATTCTAGGGAGGCTTATAGAGTTGTGGATAGGTACCTATTTATTTCAAAAGTACCTTGATCTTGTTTAATGTCAAGTTTGCTTAACTCAATGCAAGTAGTTACAATTTCTAAATATGTCCTCAGTCACTATTTAAAATATAGATGTATTGTTCAAAGCTTCTAACACTAAAATTATAAACATTTTGTAGCTGTAAGAAATTGTCCCTTCTTGCAGCAAGAATTGCATGGTCTATTCTTAGTACTTGTAATACGGAAAGTAGTTTTCTGTCGTTCACCTAGGTCTGGATTAATCCAGCTCCCTGTTAGTCTTAGCATCTTAGATGAAAAGATAGTAGTTCTGAGGTGCTTCTGTGTAGGGCTTGTGGGTTTCCTCTCCTTTTAGACAGAGAGATGTCTGAGTGTGCCTTTTTGCAGCTGCTTGACTACAGAAGAAGCCTAGCTGCCTAACATAGAATAAATTCAAGACTTGGTGCATATAAGTAGTTTTATATATTTGAATTGGCTTGGAACTGGCAATGGCAAGTACTTCCTAGGGTAGGGGTAAGGACCTCTTCATTTTTTTGATACATTTATTCAAAGGCCGTACAAAGAAAGTGGCTGCAAGAACTACATTTCTGTCTTTCATTTAGGTGAGTGCTCTGTCCTACGAGTGATATGAGTAAATTAAACAGCTTCAGCCAGCTTCCTCCTGATCTCATATTAATCCTCACCCCAACTCTTTCCTGTTTTTTCTTACATTAAATCCTGTACCCTCTTCAATAAGATACATTTGCTTCTCTCTTTTCTTGTTTTTCTTTTTTTTTTCCCCCTTTCCCCAGTCACATCAGTCATTTGTTTTGTTACTACCAACATCTTTGTTCTTCATGCAGGAAGCTAATAAGCCAGGATCCACAAACTATCTATGGACATATATTTTACTCTGTAAAGATGTGATAATACAGGTGAATATGGGTGTAATATATTTATTGAGTACCAATTTCAGGAAGTCGCATCAGATTGCGTTTAGTTTTTTCCCAAATCCCTAAAATTACTAGAGAAGCCTTCATGAAAGGATAAAAAAAATTAATATGAATACCAAATAGTGAAGTCTTAAGCATTCAGAATCATAATTCATTGTTTCAGATTTTTTTTGCTGAAAAATAAATTCTGCCTATTCCTTTACTCTTCTTTTGGAGTTCTTAAGGCTCACAGTTCAAGACATTTGTCTGCAGTCATGAATGCTAGACATTTCAGCTTGCGTAAAAGATGTTCGCTGTGCAGTGGAATCTGTTGCTTGTTTTTCTGCAGTTGTCTTTTCCTCCTTTGTCTTCCATCATAGTATTCCATTCATTAAATACTTCCATAGTATTTTATTAATTAAATGTATGTATTCGTTAGTGTCCTGGTTTCATCTGGGACGGCTGTGTTTTTGATTTTCAGGAGAAGGCTGATAACATACTGGTGTTTTTAGTTGCTGCCAGGACAGTCAAAGACTTTTCAGCTTCTCTGCTGTGCCAGTGTCTGCAGGGGCAGGAGAAGCTGGCAGGGAGCACAGCCCCAGTTAGAGACCCAGTTGGCCAATGGTATATTCCATCTCATCCACATCATGTCCAGTATATAGATGAGGCTCTGTCCAGAAGTTCTCTCTCTTGGGGTAGTTAGTTTCTTGCTCTCTTGATTAGCTTTCGATTTGGCCGAATAGTAGGGCTCCTATTTCTTTTCTCAGGTATTGGTTTTGGGCCTCTCCCTGCTCTGGGGTTGTTAGCCAGGCTGAGCCTTGGACATTGAGTGGTTAGCAGTTTCACTGTGTCTCATTTGTATATATTACTATTATTATTACTATCATTACTGTTTTCAGTTCTGTTGTAGTTTAGTTGTTAAATTGTTCTTATCTCAACCCACGAGTGTCTTTTTCCCTTTACCCCCTTGGTTCTCTCTCCCATCCTGAGGAGGGTGGAGGTTGAGCAGCTGTGTGCTGTTTGGCTGCTGGCCGAGCACGTCAAACCACAGTGGTTAGTAGCATGGTTTTTGCATTGGTAAGGAGACATTGTAATTTTTTTAATGCTTATAGGCGTCTTAAAGTATTTGTGTCTGGTTTTAGTACTGAAGTAGTCTTTAAAATAAAAGTTGACTTTACACTTGAAATATAAATTATTGTTCTTGTAATTATATGGTTCAGGGAACTGATTATTTAGCAATGGTAATGCGCAGAAAAAAATAGCCTTTAACTTTCTTTGATTGTTAAAGTGGTATTCTTGTGATTTTTTTTTTTTTTTAAAATTTTTTTTTTAGGGGTCAAGTTTTCTTACAAATTACTTCTTATAAAAGGATCAACATTTTGTTATGCGCCTTGTTACAAACTAAGTGCATATAGGAAAATATTTTAGTTTAATCTTACAGCCCTCTCTTGATTA
Source organism: Pterocles orientalis (assembly GCA_011057875.1). Taxonomy (NCBI): domain Eukaryota; kingdom Metazoa; phylum Chordata; class Aves; order Pterocliformes; family Pteroclidae; genus Pterocles; species Pterocles orientalis. The sequence goes on along the minus strand of WKFP01014347.1, from coordinate 85,714 downwards.
AAGTTTTAATTGATAGTATGTTTTAGATACCACAGTTGAACATACTTTCCGTAACTGAAACATCCTTAATGGTGAATGTATTAATTTGCAGAAATGTAAGCAGTTTGCCTATGGATTTGCAGAGGAAGTTAGAAAATTGGACTTCGGTGCTGTAACGCCTGGTTACGATTTTATGAAAACACTTAGGTACCTATCTTAATGCATCTGTAAGATCATTTTTGTGTGAAGCCCTCCAGATGAAAGTAGAGAGTTTTTTCTTTACTGTGGGGAGCTCAGCACTCTTTCACCACTAATGTATTTGCAAGTTTTTTTAATAATGATGGTGAATAATGCCTAGCATTTTATTTTTTCTAGGGAAGGCATAGAGACTATTCTTCCTCCTGATGCTCATGAGATAGCTGAGAAGCGGCTCTATGTGTCAGTCACTAACAGCAAAAATGGGGAAAATCACTTGGTTTCCAGTTTTGCCTCCAGAGAGGACCTCATTAAGGTAATGAAGTTGCATATTGCTGCTTTAAATAAAAATGCTTGAGTTTCTTCAAGGTTTAGGAGTATGTTATTGGGTGCACAATAAAAGACTGGTTTACTCAAGCAATCTCTTACATTATCAGTGGTGCTGCAACCGTAACATAAACAATGGAAGCAGAACTTCATCCTACCGTGTAACGAATTTTGCTAAAATTTATTTTTGTGTGTGTTTACATCAGCTGTTTTTAAAGTACTACCTTGTAAACAAAGTGTCTGTTTAAAAAGCAACAGGGTGACTAGTAGTTATAGTGGATGAGAATAAAACAGAGGATCTCCAGATTTTGTAACACTTTGCTGAGTCTTTTTGCATCTCTTACTTCATTGATACAATCTGTAGTACCTTTCATCACAAAAGGAAGTAAAGAAAAAAAAGTTCTTGTCTTAAAAATAGAGCACTTTCTACAAGCCCTTGTGGGGAACAGAGATAATGTAATATTAAGTATCATATATAAACTGTATTTTGACTGTCACTGGAAAGCATATCTTTTACTAGCCATCTCTTTTCTTTTGAATGCCACTTTTAAATTTGGATCAGGATTGTATACACAAACTGATATTAAATGGAAGGATGAATTCAGATGCCTGTAAAGTAAACGTTCTTTGTAGTAATTGATTATATCTTAGTGGAGGACATCATAAGATACAGCAGAATAAAGGAGGAAATAGAATAAGAAGGAATTCCTTCTTTCCCTATCCTTGTGGATGCTTACAGTAAATAAGAGATTCCTTACAATTAATACTTAAAGAAAAATAATGACACTTGTTAACAAGATCTCAAAGTATGCCTTTAAAGTATAATTTTATTAAAATATTGACCCTGCTACATTCTACATGGTCAATCATTTCTCAAAATTTGTAGGACTTAATTATGCAAAGATAATTATGCAAAAAGTTTATCTCAAATCATGCAGTGTTATTTCTAGCTATGGTAGCCAGCAGTGACAAGCATGAAGACTGTTATTCTGTAGGTTTATGGGTTTTTTGCAGTGAAATCTTCTAACCTGAAGATAATTAGAAGCTTCAAGACGACCTTGGAAATCCATCTATTTTATTAGTACTTAAATCTTTCTTCTGTTGACTTAACCATTTTTGTTCTCTTCTTTTGTTCCATATGCTAGCAGTGGAACGGGTTGGAATAACAGTAATAAAATTTGAAGTAATTGCCTATTGGAATACATTAATATTGTGTACTTTTTCAGTGCATCTCTTAATACATGATTTTGTGCATGTCTTCAGATGTGCATGTATCATTTATACAGCAGTCTGGATGTTAGTGGCTGCCCTGACAGCATGGAGGATAGAGCTTGTTAGGTTATATAATCATATTACACCTCTTCCAGACACAACCTACTATTTTCAAAGCATGGATAAAGATACTGCTGGCCGGACAGTGTTTCATGACAGCAACACTTCTGTACCCTCTGCCGGAATTTCGACTTCCAGATGCAATTTGTTTCAATGCTTAACAAGCCTTATGGTTCCAAAGTTTCTCATAATGGCTAAACTGTATATGTATTGCTACAGTTTTAAGCTCTTATTGTCCTTTACTATTCCCAGTGGATGTGGAAAGGCATTTGATAATCTCCCACTTTTGAAATAGCTTTTACATATATGGAGACAATAATCATGTACCAGTGTTCTAGACTTGCAGATCTTAAACTGGAGGAGATGGGGAGGAGAGGCATGATTTGGGTGTTTGAGGAAGCAGAGCACAGAACACTGCTGTATGTAGTTTGGAAAGGTGGGAGCAGTGAATGGGAGTCCACACTAGTGTGTTAGTGTTAGGGAAATCCTGAAAGTGTTAGTTCTTCAGACTTGTCCTTCCTCATCTCACTCTTGAGGTCTAAGTGACTTTATAAGAAGGGCCAAATGCTTTCTTCAGTCTTCTTGAAAAGAATTCACACTTTACAGGTGTCTTCTGGTTTTTACTCTTTTCCTTCACTAAAGCTTTTGTCTCCATTTCTCTCAATCTAGAAGGGCCAAAGTTACTGAGGTGGAGTTGAAGGAGAGAGGAGAAAGGGAGTTGGGCAGGGGAAAAAGCATATGTGGGAAACTTGTGAAGCCTATAAGATGTCACTTTTGAAAATCTGGAGAGGAGCATGTTTGAGAGGGACCTTATCTCATGCTTTTGTGAGGGAAAAGCCTGTCTAGAGAAGTAGCTCCAATTTTGCGTGTGAAAGATGAGAAGAGAAAGCCTTTTTATCCAAGTTCAGACAAAACTCTGTTGCTTTAAATCACTGAGAAGAGAAATAGGCTTCTTGAAGTAAAAGTTAAAGCCTTCATATAGAGCCTTAATTGAAACTTGTAAGGGAAGGAGAGGTGCTTAATGCTGACAGTAGCTTAATTTGTAAAAATAAATTTAGTTCCACCAAAAAAATCTCAAGCGTTTTCTTGCATAATCTCCGTGGGTTGTGGGTTTTCTTGCACCTGATGACCTTTCACGTAGTATATGCTCCAGGCTATAACCTGCTTCTGTTCCTTGGATTTATCTCTCCTACCACCTTGCAAGCACATGCGTGCATATTCACCACATTTGCTATATGAAAATTTCTGACGTTGTACTTCATCCACTCCTCTACCCCTTATCTCTGAAATGCTGTCTACTAATTGTGTATATGTATGTATGGGTGGATACATAGGTAAAAAGATACGTACACACTCTCATAGGTATTGCTATGAGTGGATAGAAGTGTATGTGTGTCTACACATCTATACATGACAGAACAGGTGTCCTGGTCTAAAAATAAAATTAAAATTGAGGACTGCTGTAGACAGCAGTGTAGGCTTACAGGAGGGCAAGTAGCAATTTGTCAGTACTTGAATGTATTAAATATGAAGTATCAATACTGATAAAGTATACATATGTGAATTTTTAGGCTGTTTATAGTATTTTGGAAATTTTGAACTCTTAGAAAATCTGATTTATTAAAAGAGTAAACACTACATAAATATGTCAGCAGGATGATGGGTTAGCTGCTTTGACAATAGTCTATTGCATTTTTTAGCGTATACATGCGCATTTAGTTTCTGCAAAATCATAGATCTACTTCACATTGTGTAAAACTAAGTTCATATTCTTTTGAATCACATTAATCAATGAGTTTTTGTGATATTTTGTTTTGAGAGTGTTGTGACTGTCATGTTATTAAACACTACTGAATAGTTTTAATCACATTTTGGCATACCACAACAAGACCTTTTGACAATGGTTTTATATAAAACTAATATATTGACTGATTGCCACTATATTATTTAATATAGATAAGTACATATGAATGTATGTATTGGTTCAGCATTACTTTGTTGCCTTTTCTTCAATTTTGTTCTCTATTCTTTCTGCTTTCTTTTCTCTAGGTCCTGCTAGCAAGTAGTTTTATACCAGTATATGCAGGAATGAAGCCAGTGGAATATAAAGGAGAGGTAATTTTTCATTAAGTTTAACGACCAGTGTCAGGGGTTTTTTGTGTAAGAGCATTCTTCATTTATACTGTAATTGTTTGATCTTACGGGAAGACAACTGCAGGAATAAATTTTATAGAATAGTTATTGTTTCCTTTGATACTGTAGATTAACACCATGAAAGATGACGTATGTTCATGTGTTGTTTCAAAACTTGTGGGTGCTGAGACTGAAGTTATCTCTGTGGCCTGAAGCTCTTTCCTAAAGATAATGTCTAACATGTACCGTGAGAAGAAGCTTCTCTTAGTAAAGATGCTTCTCATGACAAGCTGTGTTACCAAGTCTAAAATATTTTTTGCAATTTAAAGGAGCACAATTCTGCTTTTCTGTTTAATGGAAGGAATGATAAGGGAGGTCTTGGCAGATTGGACACTGCTGGAGTACATGTATGTGTTTACATATGTGTTGCTCTTATGTTCTGTACAGAATTACATGTTTACCATGTACCTTCAAATCTCTTATTTCTGGACAAGCATTAAGGAATAAATTCTTTTTTTCCTCCCTATAGCACATGGCTATGATATTTTGAGAGGTGTGGTACTGTAAGAAAAGCTTTTTGCAGTTGTCTGTGCTTGGTTTAGCTTCAAGAACTTTTGTGTTTCTTACATAAATATATTAAGAATAATTTTGACTGTTTGTTCATAATTGCTAGAAACATGAGAATAGCCATTTATTTCTTTTTGAGAAGTGCTGTGATATTCTTCCATTTCTTTCCTCATATGATGCCTTTTGAACATCTATAATCCTCACAGCCACCCTGTCAAAAAAAACCCACATAACCATATGCAATTTTATCTTGCAAGAGGGAGTTAGTTTGTTGTATCAGAAAGCTTGTCAGCTTTAGAATTATGTATACAGCAATACATACCAGCTAAAATGTTTGAAGCATTTAAATCAGTATTGCCTGACTGCTTGAGTTAAATGGAGACTGCTTGCAGCTTCCTAGTATCCAGTTTTGTTGACTGGAGTCTTTATATGTTGCTTGTGCAGTTCAAAGGGTATACATGGATGTTTTAGGTTCAAGTTGACAGTGTTTAAAGGTAAGGAAGTGTCATTCTTAAATTTTTTCGGTTGTTCTTTCAATTAAGAATTTGAAAATTTCGCTTAGAGTTTTGTCCAGAGCTTACTTAAAAACCCTTTTACTGAACACTGCTATTATGATTTGTCTGAGTATTGTTCAGTTTACTGAAACATCTGCAGCCTCTTAGTGGACAGTTCTTGTTCCTGCCCAACTTTATTTTTTGGGTTCAGAAGTGAAATCAATTAAAGTTTCGTGGAGACTGGTTCTTCTGTTACTTGAAAGCTTGTTGTCATTCCTAAAGCTTCTTACTATTGTCCTTAAGTGAGATTCAGAAAAAGCAATTTCTAAGAAGGTTACTTTCATTTATTGTTATTTGTTGGAATGATTAGTTCTACATGTCTGCACCGACTTTTCTCATGCTCTGTAACACACTGCTTTTGTGGTTTGGGAATGTTTTTGGGGTGTTTTTTGAGAAAACTATTGCCCGTAAATGAATATGATTTCCATTCTTTAGTCCAAAATAATTAGAGCAGCATGAGAGCAAAAACCATAGGATCTCTGTTGCAGTAGTATTCCCATGGTTTGGCATAGTGGGTAAAGAGGTTATGTGGGTGGGTAATATGAGCCCTCAGGCATGGAGTGTAGAGCCAGATACATGATTGGGTATTTAAGGTGCCTTTGTACTAGGCTTCCAGTAACAACAGGGCAAACTTGCTTAATGTGAAATTATCTTTCTTTGATTTGGTTTAGTGGCCTCTGAATCTCTGTCAAGGTTAGTCTTTAAGACAGATGGAAGATCTGCAGATGATTGAGTTGACTGTGTCTGCTGATGAGGCTATAGTTTGTGTCACTGTAGTTCTTACAGAATAGCTTTGTAAAAACCATCTGCTGGTAAATGGGTAGGTCCTGTTAGGTCCGGCCTGCATCCTTGATTTCATTGGTTTGGTTTTCATTACACATTATTTCGGAACTTTCTCTGTCTTTGCACTGTACTTACAAAAAAAAGGAAACTAATTCAGAAGTTACCAGGAATTTGCCTCATCAGCCAAGAAGCATTTTTCAAGAATTGGTTAACGTAGTTAAAAGAATCTGGGGCATTACATCTCTTTATTTTTAGCATATAAGTGCTTTAACTATGTAGCATGAGGGACTGAGCCAAGGTATTTTTGACAGAGAAGCAGTTTCTCCCAAATGCTTGAAAGAAAATAAAATGACAGAGATCACGTCAGTCAGGAATAACAGAATCTACAAAAGATAGTATTTAATAAAAAGTATTGCCCTTGCCTTGGTAAAGGTTTTGATTTTCAAATAAATAGAGGTTACATAAGAGAAGGGAAAAACATAAATACTCAGAATTTTAAAAGTGGGAGAATTTTTAAGTAATACAAGTACTAAGGTAGCCTTGTAAAAGACATGAATAATGTCTGTTACAGTGTCTTTGACTTCACTTAGACAGGGACTCCACTGTTTTTGTCACTGTCATAACTGCAACAAAAGGCACTTAGTACTCCAAGGAACATTGAATATAAGTCAATAATAAGTTACTGTTTATAGGCGTACAAAAAAAAAAAGCCTTGATCTTAGAAATGTTGCAGCAATGGTGTAATTGAATTTGAGAAGTCTGAAAGACAGCATTAAATGGTTTTGGATTTTTTTTTTTGCCTCCCTTTCTAAGGCAAAACAATGAATTCTAAGCATTGAGAAACACGATTTTTGTGGAAAGTGAAGGAATCCAATGGCTGATAGTGAGTAGTGACATCATGAGGTAATGTGAAGAGTCAAGCTCTAAAGCATGTTATGAAATAATAGGGTGAGAAGGGCCATGGAGACTATTGAATGTGAATATTTGTAGCTTATATTTCAGGAGCATAAAATAAATGTGAAATGGCAAATTTCATCTGAGAAAGTGAAGAGGAGGCTAGTATGGATGAACAAAGCAACCTCCCCAACCCAATCCCCGAATGGTGCTTGCTATATATTATCTATGTGTAAATGAGTAAATCCGTGTATTGCCAGATATAGGAGTTGACGGTGGAAGGAGGGGCAAGTGACAACAAAATCTTTTGTCTGCTTGAACTCAAATATGGCACTTGGAGAAGTCTATACTTCTAGAATTAAGAGGCAGTTTGCTTTAAGCAAGAGTAAAGGACACAGCAGAGAAGGATCTATAGAAATAAGTGATGGGCCTCAGAGAATCTCGGGGACTTTTGAGGTAATACTTCCTGTATAGCAGTCACTACATCGAAAGTTAGTGTCGTGACAACACATTGAAGACAAGTTTAATTTAGATGTCATGAACAACTTCCCAATAGTATACTTCTTGTGGGAGATTTTTTTTTTTAATTTTGTGACTAAGTTCCTGTGGCATTTCCTGTAATTTTGTGGGAAAACTTCCATTATTTTACCATTTTATAATGGTCACGTATAGAATCACCTGCAGCAGAAAAGCAGTCTTCTGCCTGATTGGTGCTAAAGAGTACTAGTACAATTTGCCGCTTGTTTGTAGTGCTCTGTGTTAATAGAACTTGAAGCTGATATCCTGGAATATTCAGTCTATCTTTGGGGAGGTCAAACCCTTAAGAAACACTGAGGTGAATCTTGTAATACTATCTCTTTCAGTATTTCAACTTTCCTAGCTTGAGGTCTCTGCAGTATTTATTTAGATGTCTGCATCTTACATAGTTGTAATGTAAGTTTCCTTTATAATTAGTGGAGAAGAAGAGAGGAAAGCACTTTTTCAGCACAATTCAAATCAGATGTAAATGCCTACTTTAGGATAAGGTGAATCGTGTTAGAAGTGTTTTCTCTCCCTTGATCATAAAGGAAGTGTAGAATGACTAATTTGGTTGTAGATGTGTAAACTTCAGGGAGATGCATCTGATCACCAGACCTCATGTATGATGTCAGTAAATGCATTTAACAAGCAGACTGGTGTTGAGTTTTGGGTTATGCATGTAATCACAGAAAGAAATATGAATGTATAAAATACATCAGAAAGGGATTTCACAGTTGTCCTTATTTTTACTGGGATGGAATTTGGTTGTAGTGCCTGTCAAGATCAGGCTTGTGCCCCTAGACTGCCTTTAGAACCAAGAAATACAGTGGGATCTGCAAGAAATTAGTTGTTTTAATTTTTTCTTCCTCATTCTTTCCTATACTCAACTCCTGTAGCAGACTTGATGTCTGCTCCCCCTTATGTGCCCTAAGTTGTTCAGCTCCTTCCCACTTTTACCCACCTTCCAGCTACTGCTGTCTTGTGTACATTAGAAGACAGGAGGAAGGAGAGAGACGTCATGTTGCAGTAGCTTGTGCAGTCTGTTTACCTGCACATACAGATTGTCCAGCTCCTAGTTTGAATCAGTGATGTTTTAGAGGAGTACACGCTATCTGATATGGATCACATGTGATATTAAAAATGCTATCTTCTCATGTACGTGTTGAGAAAAATTCTGCATGGGACATTTTGTTATTGCATCAATTAACGAAACTTATTAGTATCTTGATAAATATATTGCACACATATTTACACATTATGTCAGTCACTGATCAAACACTGTGTACATCGTCAGTTCCTTGATTTTTATGCCTCATACTGAAGCCTATGCATGGTATTCTGAGAAGGAAACTTTAAGTTTTCTTGAGAGGAGGCAGGGACAGGAAGGGCATGTTCAGTTATGAACATACTGTACTAAGGTTACTTTGAAAATATTTTTGTTTTCCAGTAGAAGTGGGTTGATGGTGGCCTTACCAATGGCCTTCCTATCTTGCCTGTTGGAAGAACTGTGACAATTTCTCCTTTCAGCGGTCGATTAGATATCTGCCCACGAGATAAAGGTCGTGTGGATCTTTACGTTAAATTTGCAAAACAAGATATAATGGTGAGTTGCTTGTTTACTAAATAACTTTAGAAGAAGAAAAGGTGGTTGAGCAGTTAAGGTTATACTTCTTTTTAAGTGTTTATTTTCTGTTTATGTATCAACTTAAGTAATGTTTTCACATTTTCTGTTTTGCAAATGGAGTGTAACTTTTTTTGTAATCACAAGGGAAGGAAAATGTGGAATACATTTTGTCAGGTTGAAAAGCATTCATATAGTACAAAATTGAGCAAATTGTCACAGGCTATTAAATGTAAACAATTTAGGCTTGCCTTAAATATCAGCTGTCTTTGGCTAGGCAGATTGTTTCTGGAGGGGAGGACTTCTGCAGAATACCTCAGGAGGGGGAAAATCCAGAATATCCCTTTATACTTACCAAAATTAGCTGCTCTAAATGAATTTAAAATCCAAGCTTAAGTCATACATTTGAAATGACTTGTCACCTCATTACTCGAGCTTTTGTTAAGATTTTGAACATTTATTATAACATTTTTTTACAGAAGTTATTTTGTTAGATTTCTATATATTGAAATATAGACTAAGACTGATTTTTGTGGATTCCTTTTCATCACTGACATTTCTGTTTTTGCAAGCTTTGTCTCACAAACTTTAATAACAGTATTGCTTCCTTTGACATGATGAAAGAAAATACTGAATAGCAGTAGACCTAGCTGTCAACAAAACTCAGTTGGGAAAAAAATAGCAATAATTGATATTTTTTAAAGGTTTTTTAAGACAGTTCTTAATATTTTTTTCTTAATTTGAATAATGTCATCATAAATTGAAACAATTTCAGAATCTTTATAATGTTTCACAGAGATTTTAAGCATGATAGTACTTGGTAAATGATAGAGCATGAGATTATTGATTTAATATATATTTAAAATGTATGCAATTGCTTACTGTATATTTGTATTGGTATTGCGATTTGTATCTAATGTCTAGTGCATCTAGAGGAGGAAAAGTGAGCTGGTGATTAGATTAGTTTAGAGACAGAAAATTAATTGCAGAGTTACATTGCTTCTGGGGTCCTGCAACTACAGACTTGTGGAGAATCTCAGGCAATGTTTTAAACTATTCGATTTGTAGCAGCCTTAGCTTTTAGAGTTGCAAAAGTGTAACTAAGAATAATTTTTTTTTCAGCAATATTGTAATCTGCATAAAATTATGTTGTGTATCTTCATTTAACTAGACTGGCATGTAAAGTTTTCTGTCTCTTTGAACCTTCTCCATCTATTAGTGTCAGAATTTAAATAATTACTTCAAATAATGAAACTTATTTTGATTTTGTTTTTCAAAATTGTGTATAATAAAGTATGTGGCTAACATTAATTTACTTGTGTAAATGAAGTGCTCAGAATTTTATTAAATCTAATTATATTTTTAATTTTGTTATAAACAATGTAATAATGTCTTTATTCAAGAAAAATTTCTGCAATCATCTTACACCATCAAAATGACCACTTGAGATACTGAGTACTTCTTAATCTGTTGGTAATAGAAGCTACATTTGTACTCATATGTTAAACATTGTCTGGGAATGTTCCCAAGAATGTGATTGTTAGCACTAGTAAGCTGTCGAAGTATTTCCTTGCACAAGTTAAGCATGTGCCAGCTACCACTCTGCCAGATAGTTCTGGGAACATTTCGGAATTTAAAATGTTACAGAAACTTTGGGCAGTTTGGCAGGCAATTTGTCTTGGAGGCTGTGAGTTTAATAGCGCATATGCAGACTGTTTGTGCCAGTTAAGTCTTTGCAATCAGCAGTGTACCCGAATATGGTTAATTTACTAGTGTAGACATAGCCATGCTGGTCTTTTGTTTTTATGTATGGTACATTAAACAGATGTCAGAACAGATAGCAACCCAGTCAAGTCTAGGTAAGTTGCTTTAATAAACTAATTTATAGCTTCTCGCTCTGTTGCAGCTGTCGCTGGCCAACCTAGTAAGACTTAATCAAGCTTTGTTCCCACCAAGCCAGGAGAAAATGGAATTGTTGTACCAAAATGGATTTGACGATGCTGTGCATTTTTTACTGAAAGAAAACTGGTTTGAATAGATGGTACATAGAAGATTAACGAAACCTAATGGCTGCCAAAACACAGTTAACAGGCATCCTACAGAGTCTAAGGGATTGCTGTCCTAATTCCAGCTTATGGAAATAAAAATCTCAATGGAATTGCATCTGCTTCTGCTGAAGAAGGTATCAGTTGCACTCCGAAGATCTGTATAAACGTGTCAGAATGGGATTGTACTTGCCTGCTAATTTTGTTTTGAGGAGGTTCAAGCTTAGATCCCTTTTGCTTCACCTGAGGACTTGAGTGTGGGATTTGTAAAAAGCTCATCTTGTCATAATTGCAGAAATTTGGAAAAGTCTTTTTTTTGATGTTATTTGAGAGACAAATTGAGATTGTGCTATGAAAAATTATAATCTGTATTGTTCGTTTAATGTAATAGTTGTGTGTGCTGATTGGATGCTTGCAGTATTGCTGATGTGATACATATCTTGCAGTGTTTTAAGGGCTTGGTCACATAGCACTAGCCACAAGAAATGAAACACTTGCACTCTTTCACTTTGTGCCATTTTTTAACATGAAAAGCTCTTGCTTTTTTCAGTGAATGTGGTCTTTTAAAATTTGAAATACTAGTTGAAATTTGTAACAGAAGCGTTATGTTTGAACTTAAAAAGATCTTGTAAAGAAGGGTGTAAAAATTGTCACATTATGTTTTCTTCCTCTGCTAAATCTGAATAAATATATTTTCTTGAAACTTTTGTCAAGAGCTCATTTATAATAATTTATTGGAATGCTGTAACAACCTGATTATGTGCAAAAAAACAGTCTGTTGGAGAGATGTTGAAGTAACTCAGCAGGTAATGAACTCAGACTTGTGTATCTCATTCTTTTGCCATTCACCTTTCATTCGCTACCTTAAGTGTAAGTTCAGGATTTTCGGTCTTAATGCCTAAATCCTAAAATCCACAGCTGTTTATTTGAAAGCAAACAGTGTTTGTTTTTTAAGTGTGTGTTTTAAGTTGATTTCTTAATACTTAAAAAAAAAAGAGGAGATTGAATTAAACATGTATGAAATTATAGAATTCCCCGAAAACAACAGAAAATCTGGGGATGTTAAAAAATAAGATTAAAAAAAGTCTGCTATAGCTGTTTGAAAGCCTCTTTGGCACATAACCACCAGATTTGTATTCATATGTAGACTGCATCAGATGAGGATTCATGTGGCAGGGATTGAATTCCTTTAGTACCATTTTTTTTATAATGAAAGAAATAAAAATGCTGATGGAAAGCACCTTTCATTTTAGAACAAGCAGCTCTTTCTAGATGCATGAGGTTCTTTATGCAGTGAAAATAGGATAGCTTGCAATATTTCCAGATCTGTAGGACAGCATTTTTGCATGTAAACTGAGATAAGTTACCTTTGTGCTACCAAGGCACCTGTGCCTGGTTCACTTACATACTTATTTATGGAGAGAACAGCTTTAAACGTGAATAGAAGTAACAGATAACACTGTTAAGAAATTATCTCCTTTCACACGGATCTGCCATGGCTGAAGCTCTGATTCAATGGCAATATCTTTTTTGTCACTCTGGTGGAAACTTGAAGCAGCTCTTTTTTGCTTAGTGTTTTCGGGGGCTGGATCTACCCATAAGCTTTTGGAAACAGTGAACATCTTCGAATCGGTTACCTTTCAGACTATAATGGCACCATATATATATATATATGTGTGTGTGTGTTTAGAGACCCTCTACAAAGCTTGTTTATCTGGATGCAGTGTTTTAAGATTTTTAAAGGAGAAGGTTGTTAAATACGAAGTTCACTTACTGATGATGTGTGTTGCTTTTGAGCATCAACACTATCACAGTTTGCTATGCTCTTTAATCCATAAAAATCTGACTTCTTTCAGCGTGTATTAATGTCATCCACAGTATCATGTTTACTGAGCCCTAAGAGCCACAAGTAAAGTTGTATGCTTTAGAAAACTTCATAGGTTTATGATAAGATGCTATAAGATTATTCATCAATAATAAAATCATATTAAAGCAGAAATAAGACTCAGAAGTGTTCACTGTGATTAAGTGATTTTTTTGTGTTGGAGCAGAAGTGTTGAAAGAAAGCAGAAATCTGTTCAGTCATAACACTAGTGTTTGAGTGGATACTGCTGCATGCGTAGCAAAACTCGGAGATTTTTCAGTTACCACCATTTTATTATGTTTTGATTTTATAAGACCTACCCAAAGTAGAAGTATGCAATTCTTTTATTTTCTTTAAGTTGTTCACTTGGTCCTAATGAGGTCTAGTAAAGCTTATTCAGAAATGCATTATTTTCAGCCAACTACTTTTAAATTCATTTTGTGTGAAAAAATGTCTTGTTTGAAAAGGAGATATTTCTGCAATATTTCTGGAAATATTTGCAAAAGGTAGAGCAGGAGAATAGTCACAGCCTGTTTCATGTAAGAAGCTAAGGCTGCTTCTAAGTATTCAGGTGATGTGAATACTACTCCTTTTATTTCGTCCTTCCCCCAAGCCCTCCACTGTATCGTCTTGAAAATGTCAGGTGTAAAGTTTAAAGAAAACCTATTTTTTCTAAGCAAGGTACACAGTAGAGACATAACCTTCTTAAAGGTGAGTCTACTTGCTTTCTAATTTGGTCTCTGTAATTGTGTGAATTGGTTGTGATTTCTTCCTATTTATCTTTGTAAATACCAAAGCCTCCTAATTTATGTTTAGGTCTCTATTTACTGACTCACTATTTGAATATTTGAGCCTGGACAAAACTTTCATTTTCTAATCTCTAGTTTTAAGTGCGTATCCCATATCTGATAAAACAGCAATGTTTTTGTTGCCAGAAATTATGTAGAACAGAGGAGACCATATGGATGTGGGGAATGTTGTTTGTGGTTTTGGAGCATGTACATGCTGTTCACATTTACTACACAAATGAGGGATACCTGAGGAATGTTTGCAAAGGCTGCTTCCAGGCTAGGAAGGCTAGTAAGTGCCCTTATGTAGATCAGTCTGTTTCACGAGAAAAGAGATAATAGCTTTCAGATGGTCTCCTAACTGTCTTCATCTGTATTAGTACTAATCCTACCCATACCCCATCCCAGCTTTTCTACTTGGAATACATGTGGCTGCTTGTCTTCCTAACTTAGTCCTTCTGTTTTAAATCTCTTCTATGTATAGTCTTACTAGGCAATTACACTTGTACATTTTTATTGGTTAGATATTTTGTGTTTAAAATAGAAGCAGTGAGAAATATTACAAGATCAAAGCCTCTGAGGCTTTGTTTTCTATTAACTGTACTCATATTCTTCAAAGAGTGAATATTAGTCTTTCTGAACGGAAGGAAGTTCAGGGGTTTTTTACCACTTTGCAACTTCTTCAGTTTGGTATGAATCTTTCATGGCTAATTATGCTGACTAATAGCTGGAATTTTCTGGTAGAATGTCATAAATCAGTTCTGCTGAAAAAGGATCCTAGCCACCGTTTCTCACAAAAGCCTAAGGTAGTAGGGAGTCCTTTTTCAAACAGTCCTAAATAAATGGAGTTGAAATTCAGTGATCTCTTTTATCAAAACAAATCAGAATGAAATATATTAATTTGTAATTTTAAGAATACATCGTAAATAGAATCTGTTGTTCTGTTTTATTACAGGTGTTTTAGGTGTAGTCCTTGTGTGGCTGAAAGCAGAGCCTGCGTTGTCAGAATTTCATCTTCTGATGCATTTGGTATACAAATAGGCTGTATAACTATTCTTTAAAAAGTATGTTATTAATATCTTAAAAGCTGAAGGAAATGAAACTTGCTAAAATTCATACTTTTTTTTATACCATGATGCTGTTTTTAAATGGTTGCAATGAAGATAACTGCAAACAATACTTACAATTTTTTTAATAAATGTGCCATTTCTGCTGAAATATCACTAGCTCTGATAGCTGTGTTGTCTGGGAAACTATTGTTTTGTTTTGTTTGAACTCAGATTTCACAAATTCTTCTGAAAATCATTAGTAAAGACACAGTCAAATCTAGAAGATGAGGCAGGACAAGGTAGTGTTTTATCCTGAGGATGAACATATTTTTATGATAAAACACAGTGTTAATATATCTGTTCTGATGTTATTACTTCAGGTTATGCTAAGGTATTTTTTTTCTTATTTAAATATTCCATGCAGAAGTGTACTTATACAGGCAAGACATACAAATCCTAAGAGATCATTAAGAATAGCTCATTTCTGTACTGCATGTGTATCCTTCCCTTTTGGTCTATAGATAGTAAAGAGTGCTTTAAGCAGCACAGATCCTTCTATGCTGAAATATTTTTAGTCATCTTAGGAAATGAGTCTGAGATCCTGTTGTACTCCAGAGATGTGCTCTACATGATATTTTTTTGGTCTCCCAGGATTTAGATATTGTTTGGTCAGGGAGCAATTTTTTTCTCAAATCACTTCATGTTTCCCTAAAGAACAGACTTGTGTTTGAGAGTGTAAACTGTACATGGATACCATTCCTCATCTAGTCAGATCAGTTACCAACATTTTTTTTTCATGTGCCACAAAGTAATGGCAAATTTGAAATGTATTTTTCTTGATCAACCTTAGGTAATTACAACGGAGACAACTTGGGCAATTTAACTGTACTGAGGAAAGATGGAGAAGCATTAAGAAAATTGTTTTCCGTATTTGTGAATTGGACAGCTGTGGAAGACGTCATGCCTTCCGTTTTAATTATAATCTTGATAAGGATGTATGTGACACCTACTGAGATTAGGAAATTGGAGTTTTGATGTAAGAACAGAAGAATGCAGTAATTTTCCATCTTTCCTCGTTAACCTACGAATAAATTCTAGAAAAGCTACCAACTGTAAACGACAAACATGGAAATACTTCAAAGAGCCACAGACTCCAAAGAGTCTGTCTTTAACCATTAGTATTCTCCATAATTAGTGAACATATGGATGACCTGCTCCTGTTCATATGTAGCTACATGTACATGTTCTGTCAGACAGCAGAAACCTTAGTCCTGAGTCGGTTTCCTTAACTTCGCCTAGCGATGACAGCTCAGCTTTTGTCCTAAGAAAGCAGCAAAAGTGAGAGCTTGTTCCCCAAGGAGAAAGAGGTGCTTGCTTCTGGGAACTCAAGCCAGACCTAGACTACTGTGAAGTTGAGATGAAGACCCTGGAGACAAGTCTGATATTATTAACAAGGCCAAGTGCAAGGTCCTGCACGTGGGTCGAGGCAATCCTAAGCACAAATACAGGCTGGGCGGAGAGTGGATAGAGAGCAGCTCTGAGGAGAAGGACTTGGGGGTACTGGTGGATGAGAAGCTCAACATGAGCCGGCAGTGTGCGCTTGCAGCTCAGAAAGCC
>WKFP01014347.1:44106-58903 GCA_011057875.1 Pterocles orientalis | reverse complement strand
CCCTGAGGCTGTGCTGTCAAAACATTCACAGGCAGGGAGATATATGTCTAACTCTTTAGTGAACAGAAAACAGAGTGACTTTGCCACAGGTTAATTTCAGGCTAATTTGCTTATCATTTCTTTCCATCCAAAGGTTCTACCCATCTTTAGGTTTGTCATATTTATTTCTGAAAATATTACTTACACCAAAAGCTATAATAACTGTGGTGACAAAGATAGTGTATCCAAGAAGAAGGAACCAACACCACCAGGTCTTATCTGATCTTATACAGTCTTCGCATTTGAAATCTTAAACAAAGAGAAAGAAAATTAAATAATTGAAAGAAAAAAAAACAAGTTGCTTTTCTCATAAGATTTCAATTGAAGGATTAGTGAGGATTGACCAGGCAGCACAGTTGTCTTTATTTTTATCACATTTTCTTTCCCTGTTATTTTCCTGGCAAAAAGGTTAAGCTTCTTGTGAGCGAACTATTGTCTTCTTTTACTGAAGTAAATGGATAGTAAACAAAATTCTCAGTTTACTAAAACCGGGATATCCATAAACATCTTTATTATGTAGCACATGCTTAGGTAATGAAGAAATGTCTAATGTCTAAATGACAGTTATCTTACTAAGTCTCGACAATGTCTTATTTTTTTTTTCTTTAAAAGTAAAACAAACATTTGCTTGTGGTGTGATAGTCAGAAGAATTTCATTGGCCACTGTGGTTTTTTTAAGGACACAGAAGAATTGCATTGGACAATGTGAAGTCTAGAATGCTTTGTGGCATTCAGCATTTGCTAGTCTGGAAAGTCCACATGGAGAAAAGTTGTCTCATTTGAAATAGTGAATCTCAGTCACTGAGGTCACATTCCCAACAGGATTACGGAAACTGGATTCATAATTTGAGGATAGAGGAAGAGTTAGAGGCTGTTGAAAATTATTTTAGAATTAAACAGAAAGTAAGTTTCACTCCCACATATCCCTGCTTTCAGGTACACTCTTTCTGAAAACCTTCACGCTGCTGTGTGAATTTACTGAATTTTTCAGTAACTGGAAGAGGAAGCACAAACTACGTATTTCAAAAGAGACCATTGGCTTATCAAAAGTGAGAAAAATAATTAAAAATATAATGAAATATTGTCAGGGATTTGATTTTTTGTTGTTTGCTTATTTTGTTTTAGTATGGAGAAAAGATCCAGCAAATGTTTGTGGAGATTATTAAGAAAAAGTATTTTTTAGGATATTTATATTTGAAAAATAATTAATGCTATATATAAAATGCATAAAATATTTAAAATATATAAAATATGGAATCAATGTTCTACTGCATGGTGAAGTGGCTTAGATCCAAAGAAAAGCCTCTGTCACCAAGGAGTCTGTCTGACCAGCTATATAAATAGTTCAAACAAAAGGTGTGCCTTCCTTTCCTGACTCATACAACTCTAGTCTGCTTTTTCCCACCCTTCTTATGGCAAAGGTGAGTGTGGGAGAGGAGGCAGTAAGGCTGAAGGAAAATTTAGGTCGCCTTGCACACATCACATGCATTTGTCTCCCCTAAACACCCCTTACCATGCACGGTCAGCTTGGTGCCTTTTCCACGTTTTCCCTGGATTTTCTGTGTTAACGTCACATCGCAGAAATAGGAGTTACTGGCATTCTGGTCAACGTTGCTGAGTTTTAAGATGGAGAATCCCCTGAGGGTGTTCTTTGTAATGTGCACCTGTGGCCTGCCTGTGCTGGGGCTGGACTGGAGGCTCTGCTGGTTGCGGCAGTCGGGGCCTTTCCTCCAGTAGACAACTGGCTCCTCATCCTCCTCACGGGGGTACTCAAATACACACAGCATCCACACCGTGGAGTTAAGGAGCACGCTGGCATCCTCAGGGTATTGCACAACTGAAAGCTCTGGCCCGCTGCTGGCTGCGAGGTGTAGATAAAGAACATTCGAGTAAACAGAAGTGTGCTCTCTGGAGGAGGGGTTGTCTTGGCCAGCTGAATACATGGGTGTAGACCATGTCTGGACATACAGAAAGCCACAGCTATAAGCATGTATAGAAAAAGGCAGGCTCGAGTTTTGCTACTGCCCTCCAAGAAAACAAGCTGTAGTCAGTGTTCAAAACAGGGTTAGACGTCATTAACCTTGCCTAAAAATCACGTGTCAAATAAATTGCATGCAAGCCCAGGAGGTGTCAAAGTAGGAGTTGCAGATAGAGCAGAGGACTAGATTGACTTTGCATACAGTTGCTATTATTCTTGAACTTTTGGGATACCTTCATAACAAAACTTTGCCCTGAGAAAATTCAGACAATATTTTCAACTTGAAAAAAGTTCTAGAAAATATACACTTACTATTAAAAACTTAAAATTTTGTTCTGCAAGTGTCTGCATATGATCTAAAGATATTTCTTATGTATACAATTGTTTCTGTCTCAAATGTTATTGTCTATATAAGTTTGTCAGATACATTATTTAGACAATAATCACTTGACAGTCTGGGCATGTTAAAGTTTGTATGAAAATCAAGGATGACACTAAAACTCATTTTGGCAACAATGTACTAAAAATGTCTGAAAATACCTTTATTCGGATCAACATGCAAAACTGAAATACTCTTTTCACAATTGTTGTATATGTGCATATGGTATTTTTAATGAAGGTGTTTTACCAGGGAACACATATTACAAATAGCACAGATGCACTTTACAGTATGAGATAGTTATGTCATAATAAAACTAATGAAAAGATGTGAAAAATCTGTGTTCATGCTGTGAATTTGAAGGAGATCTGGGGAAAAACGGCAGTTACAATTGTTCTAGAGGTCAATATCATAGAAAAAGCCAGCATTATATTAAAATGGGATTAGACCAAAGGAAACTAAAGATCATTATTACCTTCATTAAAAGTAATGTTAGTAGTTTTTTAGTTTTATCCTATTATTTCAATGCATCATTACTTAAATATCTGCATGCCCTTTGTTACAGGCAGGAGTACTGGAAAACAAGGAAACACAATTACAGCTAAACAGAGTAAAAATTAAAAATGAAATAAAAACAACATTAATAAATACTTTAGGAAAAAATAAATTCTATGCTTGTATTAAACAAAATGAAAGAATTATTCAAGTCTATTCAGACTCACTGTTTGGAATATTTTCTATTCTGTCTCAGATCAATCTATTTTTCAGCTTTGGTGGTTCCTGATATCACATCCCAGAGTCTTCAGGTATTTTTTTTTTAATTTTTCAAGTAAAGCCTTATATGGATACTATGTGCACATAAACTAACTGTATACAGTTAATGCAGAAGAATAACAAATCCATAGATGATGGATATTTTGAGAGAAAATTCTTGCACGTATACAGACAGCAATCAGCAAAAATGACTGGGAGGGTGACTGAAGTAAATCTATTACTCTGCTTTGAACAGCTGAAAGGAAAAGGAAAAGGAAAAGGGAAAGGGAAAGGGAAAGGGAAAGGGAAAGGGAAAGGGAAAGGAAAAGGAAAAGGGAAAAGGAAAAGGAAAAGGAAAAGGAGAAGAGGAAAAGAGAAGAGAAGAGAAGAGAAGAGAAGAGAAGAGAAGAGAAGAGAAGAGAAGAGAAGAGAAGAGAAGAGAAGAGAAGAGAAGAGAAGAGAAGAAAAACTAGCACCATGAAGAAGACAATACACCCCAAGAAACAAATCCAATATTAACTGCAAAGGATCCAGAAGTCTAAACTGATACAACATTTAGACATTCCCTCTTCCAGAGGCAACCTCTAGAAAGTTTAAAAGTTGGCAGGCTGCAACATCTGCATTTCCTCCCTCACTACAGGTATGATGGCATGAGCCAAATCCTGGAGGTCACTGAAGTGCACTTTATGTAGACAATCCTCAGCTGGTGAATAGTTTGAAAGAGCTTTTCCAGGCAGTGTAGTGATGAAGTCTTACAATTTCTTCTGAGATTAGTGGAATGATCCCCTACATTTCAGGTCACATCTTATGCTTTTTAGCCCATTGTGTGACTAAACTTTATCTGCATTTGAGTTTTGAAATTTTAACTAATAAATTATGTGAGATCATTCTACTTTAAACTCAGTTATTTACACTTTAAATATCCACATATAAACACCTACATATCCCTTTGTAGTCAATAAACACAAGTAGTCATGTAAAGGGAAGATTAATCCCACAGTAAAGGTCAAAATATTGGGGTTTTTTAAACTATTAAAGCACCTATTTCTTACATAGAGTAATGAGTTCTGATAAAGACATTACAAATTCTGTGAAATTAATCTCTTATTTTCCATCTGAGGACATAAAACTAGATTTCCATCACAAATATTTTTGTATTTGTGAAATTGCTTTCAAATGAAACAGTCTTTAGTTTTTACATCTGCGTTTTTGTATGGAGTATAAAAAATTTGAAAGACATTACTAAGAGCAGACAAAACACTTTTAAAACAACAGGAACAAATCAATATGATGCTTAAGACAGCTGGTTACTCCTATTTTTATGTAGTCATTCCTTTTAGACTTTTTGTCATTTGAGCATACATACTCAGGAGTGTATGTTCAGAAGTGACTGGGCTGTGCTTGAAAGAGATTCCTGAAAGCTAATGTGAAACACATGTTAAAATGGAAATAATCCAGAGAAGTTTCTGGGAAATAGCTTTCATCTAGGTGAAAAATAAATATCTTTCAAAATCAGTACATCTGATTTTTGCCACATTGGTCGCAATATGTCACCACCCACAGAAAGCCACCTCACACAATAAAGGAGAGGTGGCTTTATGAAGAGAAACAGGTGGCAGACGTCTGAAATGTCTTTTGCATTTTCATCAGGTTATGCAATTTAAAAAAAAAGTCTCAAATAACTTTTATGGGTTTTTTTCTTTCAAATTTCTTGGTGTAAGTGAATACATACACTTTTAAAATTACTCCAAGATCCAGTTTTATAAAAATCCTGAAATGAGCTTAATATGTTGCCCAGTTGACCTATGTATAAAAATATCAGTAGAGATTCCTAACATGCACAAATGAACCCATATTTGTCTCCTTTTCCAGTCAGATGTAATTTTACTTTTGTGTCAGTCAGGTGTAATTTTAATTTCTATCTACTCTTTAAGTACTTTTATACTTTTTTCTCATTTTTGCTTTCCTCCATAAAACAACAGCTTGAAGACTTTACAAAATCTTCAAAAGTCTACAAAACTGAGCAACTGACACTTTCATCCTTGATTAAAAATTAGCACTGCCTTCCTTGATCTGTTAGGGTTTGGAAAATTCTGGGGTAAAACAAAACAAAACAAAACAAAACAAAACAAAACCACAACCATCCCAACAAGAAAACCCCCTTACTTACCTGCAAAGTGAGCAAAGTAAGATATTGGAATTAAGATACCAAGCCACATTTTTTTTCTTGGGATTGCTAATGCAGAGGTTTTAAAACCTCAGCCAAGACTAATGATACCACAGTTTTCAGCAAGTAGTCAAAAAGTAAGTTAAAGCTCTCCTGAAAACATGTTTTTAACCTTGTTTCTAAGGGGAGGTTCTTGTGGTTTCATTCACGGTAACTGTTTCCCTTTCTACCAGCACACATCCTGGCCACTGCAACGTATTAGCTTCTAATATTGAAGTTTCAAATTGAACTCCACTGGGGCAATTTTTCCATTCTGAGTGTTTTCTTCAGGTGACTGGGAGGTGGATCAGTTCTGTATGGCAAATTTACTCAAAGCTGCCCATCTTAAGAAAAACAAACAAACAAACAAACAAAAAACCCCAAAAACCCCTAAAAACCCAAACCTAAATAACCTCAAGACTGGGAGCACTAGGTACCATACAGTACAGCAAAGTTTGCAATAGACAACCAACTCTGACGCTCTTGCTCAAAGTCTCATTTGCACCTTAAGCATCACATGGGTGAAGATGTCTTTGTTTTATCTAGTATTGGTCTAATCAGACAAATCAAATATACTACAGGAATGGTCCAGAAGAAAGATTATTTCTCTTTGCTGAAATTATTAGCTAAAGTCCTTATAGCTCTTGTATAGACTATTAAATATCATCCAGCAAAGTTACCCCTAGAATTTTGCTTGTTCTCATCCAGCTACACTGTCTAGAGATTTGAATGTCTGGATTTGACTAAGAGGAAACTTCCATGGAAATATCCTGTTTTGATATGAAAGCTTTGAGAGATAGAGTCTACCAACTGAGTAGTTATCTGCTGTGATGACTAATCGCTCTCCCTGTGAAAGGCTGTGTCTTCATTGGTATTCAGATCTCTGTCTTCAGCTTCTCATCACTGAAACAGCTTTGGCACCCTTTCTAGAGACTTTTAAAGAAAAAAAATGTGGTACTAGAGATTGTAATTATACATTATATAGAATAATTTCCTGATACTCTTTTTTTTAAAAAAAAAAAAAAAAGAAGGCAAAAACAGAACACATGCAAGTCTTCTGCTATAAGACACCTCCATCCTGAAAGAAGGTATTTGATTCTGTTTCTTATGACTGCTGTGCTTTAAAGCTAGACTCCTTAAAACCCCTTTATTCAGAGTTAAAATCAAATTCCTACACTTCTGCCCCTCTGTCTTGTTTACAGATCCAAGGATATTCCTCCACAGAGTCCTACTGGGAGGTCCCTGCCTGCTGATTTTCTACTAGAAAAGCTATGTATCTTTTTAGAGCCACTGCTTTCTAAAAGGGTACAGGTATATCGGATGTACTTTAAAGAGCATTAAGGCTACAACCAAACCCTCCAGCTTTCCAGTAGATGCTATTTGACAATGTCTCTTCAATGATAACTTTTAGAGATGTTTGTTAAAC
The DNA here is from genome assembly GCA_011057875.1 of Pterocles orientalis. Classification (NCBI taxonomy): domain Eukaryota; kingdom Metazoa; phylum Chordata; class Aves; order Pterocliformes; family Pteroclidae; genus Pterocles; species Pterocles orientalis. Next base: position 52,122 of record WKFP01014347.1, on the reverse strand, counting down.
TGATCTTAAATCACTAATTTTATACTCTAATAATTTAAATTATTTATACTTGTCTTAAAGAATTCCATTCTCTTAATTCACATTCATTTAAAGGTTCATCTCCCAAAAATGCCATTTGTGTTACCTCATTTTGTTATCAGCAGATAAACAGATGTATTTAATTATTTTTACCAACATCTGAATATAAGAATATCTAATTGGATATGATTCTTATTGATCACATCCGTTAGTAATCAGGTTGAAGAGAGAGACAAAAAGGTGCAAACTCTTCAAATTTCCTGTTTCTAGATAGTATTTTTTATATATAATATTTTGAACAACAGTGATAAAAGTCCTTTGAGATATTGACCTGAATAAGAAATAACTGATTCAGAGAAAACTGACCAAAGACAAACATATGTAGTTTAATGCAGCTTCTCTGGGATTCACACATGCATTTAAGCACCTGTTTGGTATTGGAAGAAACAGGGTGGGTTGTTGTTGTTTTTTTTTTCCAGGAAATAAATTTAATTAATCAGATAGCAATATATATAACAATAACAATTCTATACATCAACAGTTAGAGAAAGACGAGACAACCGTGTGTAAAGACTGTCATGGATGTGATGGATCCTGCACTGGCCAGTGGTGGAGTACAAGATTTGTTGCTGACTAGTGCATATGACCACAGGATTTCTCTGTGCCTTCTGATGAGGTGTGCAAGGTGTGAGAGGGTTTCCACAATAGCACAGACTGAGAGAACTTATGTGACCTCCAAAACTGCTTTATTTTCAGTGACTGTTCCTGACAACTTCAGAAAAAATCTGCAGGTTCCCCAGTTAATGCAGAGTATGTAAACTCCTGCTGGGTGTCACCATAACGATGCATAGTTTAGCCTAGTAGAGAGTTAAAGGCACTGCAGGATCCTTCCTAATGATAAGCAGAATAAAATAGGAGTAAAAATTAAATTCAGAAGGGAAAAGCAAATAATTTAATGGTACCCTACATTCACAGTTAGGTGAGAAACTGGATGAAATCACAGGTGAAATATGGGAATAGCATGTAGTCTCATTTGACCAAACTTACAAGATTACTTTATTTAGCAGTTCCTAATTCATACAGCCAAGAGAGGAAGATCCATGAATACTAGAACATTTACTATATGTATACATTTATTTACTAAACAACTATGAATTAAAAGTGCCATTAATCAGTTGAAATCTGGAGATGAAATTTATGCAGTGTACTTTTCAATAAGCAGATATGGATGGAGATGCCAACATTGCATGTCAGTAGTAGATCTGCAGCTTGAAAATTGGAGTTAGAGCAAATTTTTTATGAAGGTAGCTGATTTCAGACCCCAGGATTACCGTGTGTTAAAAACAAATAAAAAACTAATTACCATTTAAACAAGATCATTGGAGGAAAATAGCTTTATTCAATTAAAAAAAAATGTTATACAATTAAGAAAACTGTCTGTTAATGAACATTATGGGGTGGCATCTTGGCTTCTAGTTTAATCAGAATACTTGCAGATGAGGAATTTTAGACTTTCCACGCAGAGGAATCTGGAACCTGCTAGCTGTTCATTGCTCTCCATAGACATATTCACATGCAGAGCTGGTTTAACTCTGTCAAGAAGTGTGCTTCCACATTCTGAAGGTTTCTTCCATGTTTTCTGAGTAGGAGTGGAATAAGCTTGAAACTAAAATACCTGCATTTTGCTATCTTTGTGTGTAAGGAGTGTTTGAGCTGACACTGTACTCAGTGGAAATGCAGGCAGTATATGCAGTGGAGTCTATGAGACATTTCAGCTGACCAGCTGAAGCTGACAGGAGTCTACAGTATATTGAGATGACTTACTCTTTCTGGGGATTCTTTTCTTGAACCCAATGTAGAGACATCCAAAATGGTAGTGAAATCCTTAACAAACAACCCAAGCAGGATAGTGGCACTAAATTTTATTAGGCTGCATGAGTCAAAATATTTCTGGCAAAACCAACATAACGGTTCAACATTCTGATCCTGGAGATACCCAAAAGTGACAATTCCTTAGTTTCACTAATCATGTATAATTCTCTGAGATGTCATGTATAGACCTACCCCAATCTTTCACGTGTGCTCAGAGGATTCTTAATGTACATGGTCAGCTCTGAACTGTCTCCAAAATGCTGTCATGAACATATTTTTTACTGATGTTGTACACCACTTGTATAAGAAATGTAAAGCTGTAGTCCTTCCTCAGCTCATCAAGGTGAAATTTTGCGTTTCACAAAGACCCAGAGTGAAATAAGAATCCATCTGTTATGGAGTCAAAACACCCTTCCGTTGTCTTTCTTTCTCCATCTTCATTCCCTTTGCTGTCTTCTGCATTAACAATGGAGACCACATTGAAAATCTATTTCTGACCTGGAAATATTATTTGCCCTGTTAAACTAAAGACATTTTACTGCAGTGCTTTTTACTGTCTACTGCTGTACTGTAGAAGGGAAGCAGTTTATCAAATAGACAGAAACTGTACTATTTTGGTCTTTTTAGATCAATATCAAACCTTTAAAATCCACACAGAGGTCTGAAGGCATCTGGTGCAAAGCACAAAATTATCATGTTATGTGTTTTCACTGAGAAATCAATTCAATAAAGAAGCCACATATTTTTATATTGGCTTTGGTTTCTAAACTGGCCTGAGGTGTAACAATATTTAGGATGCCCTGTGGTAAGATCTCAAAACTCTCAAAACTGTAAACACAAGAGTCCCAGTAAACCAATGACAATACCTCCTCAGATAGGAATTATCTTCTGTTTGATGGAGATCCCAAAATGTAAGTCTAACATTGAATAAACCTCCACATTTCTTTTCTGCCTGGGGTTCCTTTTAATTCATAGAGCTTTTTTCTCCTTAAATGGCCATTGATCAGATGGAGGAAATATGCTTTGTTTATTATAAGAACATGAAGAAGAAAAATGGCTGGCTTTTGAGAAGTTTGAGCTCCATATTCTACCATCAAAAAATGTGAAACGAGTTTTTTAAAAAATTACTTTAATGAGTGCCCTCAGGGAACCGTATTTCCCCCAGTGTAAAGCTTCAGATGCTCTCCGAATAACCAGAATGTGGAGCTCATGGCAGCAATTTTTTGCTAATTCCCTTGAGACAATCAATTGATCCATAAATTAGAAAAAAAAAAATGAACACAAAAAAATCCAGCCAGAGTGATGGAGAAAAACTTAAGCCGGAATTATTTTCACAGCCAACCTTTGTCTTTTCCTTTAATAAATTTATCAAGAGTTTTCAGTGGTAGAAACCTTCCATTTTTGTCCATCATTAAATGACCTTCTAATATTAAGGAACTGAAAGCTAGTATGGCTTTTTCACCAACTGAGCATATTTGTTCTCAGTCGGTGAAAATCACAGGTGTTAATAATGAAGCCACTAAATTACTGATTTCTATCCCTGTGGAGAAGGCAGCTGCAGTCAGGGAAACAGATGGGCTAGCAAGACTGATAATTCAGATTCTTATACATATGTGAGATTAAACTGAAAAATAGTTGGTTCTTACATTAATCATCAAATGTTTTATATGTTACACTGGCAAACTGAAGCAGTGAAAATGCTGTGTGTTTTAAACCACCAATACTGACTGGAGAGGTAAAACTTCTTTCTAATTTGCTTTCTTGTTTTATTTTTAAAGGCTAGAAGAAAACACAGAAAAACTAATGCTTTCTACTGCTAGTCTAGTGGGTTTTCTTCCCTTTAATATTAAAACATAAATTAGAAAACATAAATACATAAAGCATACTCCAAAGAGCAGTACCATTAGAAGTGATACCATAAGACCCATAGGAAAATGTTTTTATTGGCCCATGTGATCTTTTCCTTTAATATAAAATTTAATTCTGTCCTTCTGCAAACACAAACTATCCAGCGAGCTGTCAGACTTCTTGAATTTTTGTAAAGTGTTGCCTTTTCAAAATCACTTTGTCTGTTTTGGTTTTAGTGACAGTTTTCCTTCCTTCCTCCCAATTTATTTTCAATCGCTGGAAATTTCTTATGCAAACAGTTTCAGTGTGAGTAAATGTTTAATACACAATTAAGCTCAATATCAGAAATATAATGTAGCTACCTAAAGTGTAATAAAAGCAAAGTTTAAGAACATGAGTCAAAGTGAAAGCTTATAAAAATCCTGCTGAGCTTGCTTAGCTCTTGAATGACTGTTGAAAGCTGAGGATCATGGCTTGACTCTTCCATTTCTAATGCTACATGGTCTTTCTACACTGAGTCTTTTTCTATGTGAGTTAGTCCCCTGGAAGGTCCCACACAATCAGAGCAACATAGACCAATGTGACTGAGTTGCACAGAAGCACCCACCACAACTTTCATTCAGTAACACAGCCAGTGAAAGGGAAGGTGCTGCAGATGCTGGAAGGTCTGCAGAGTTAAATAGGGAGAGGGACTCCCAGTTTCACTCTGAAAGCACTTTACTGTAACAGAAGATCTGGCCATACAACTCCCTGTTCTAGAGAGCTGAAACTAAATTTGGAACCACACAAACCAATACATCTTTTTTCTTAAAAAAAATAAAATTATGAAAGCAGGGCAAAGCACAGTCATTTTCTATCTCCATAAAACTCACAGCATTACTAACCATTCTGACAGTATTTGTTGTTTTGAAGTTTGGGGCATCTTCAGCATGCCTGCAGGTGATCGATTATCAAACTGTATTTTGTGCTTTTGGCAATGAAACTAAGCAAAAAGGAAACCATCCTATCTCTTTCTGTTCTCCAATATCTCCATCCACCAGAAATTCGAAAGCCCAACTTTATCCTGTGTGACATTGGTTTGTTGTACAGGAAGCAAACAGTTTCAGAGTCAGATTTTATACTGCTTTTGAGTCCTAAAGGGGTGAACGTGAGAGGAAAAGGTAATGCTTTGGTTTGACACGTCTGTTGTGGGATGTCTCTGTTCTATCTGAGATGAGCACACATATTTTCCACTAGTCGGAAATCACTGGCAGCATCAACTTTTCTCTGTGTGCTTCAGAAGCCAAGGCACAGATTCCTCTGATGTTTGCAAATCCTGCTTTTGAAAAAGAAGTTTGGGCATTGTTGACATTCTCTTCAACAGCATTTAATAATGGAAAGTGGCTGACCAATTAAGTGGCAAGTAAGGTAATCATGAGAGGGATGATTGAGGAGGTTGGGAAAGATAAATGTAGACAACCTTTCACTTCTGTTTCCCTCCTCTTTTTCCCCTATTTCAGTTCCATTTTGTACTTTATATAGGACTGTTTTTGTATAGGATTGTCCTTTTTTTGAGCAGTTGAATGTGGGAAGAATCATGGAATTGCACATAGTTGTCTTATTGTGGTCTCTTACATCATTAGCTTTTTAATTACACTGATTTTTAAAAATGTAAATAAAACTAGTATTAAGGCAATGTAATTTCAATTTATGTTTTTAGGCATAGCACATTATGTTGCTATTAAAATTTATCCAGTTCTGTCACCTATGCCATATTTGGATTACAGTAAGCACAATGCATTGATTATTTTGCTTTTATTTACCACATATATTGAACTAGATCTACAGGCATATGCTTATTAAAAAGCTAATTTTATTCTTGTCGCTTTCATCAAGTTTATATCGTAGAAATGTGGATAATTATCTGTGGAAGATATATAGGGACATTTAAATCGTAAGCAAATAACTGAGAACAAAAAGGTACATAACCTTTACTAAACAATTTAAACTTTTGAGTTTCTATTTACCTTTTTGTAAAGTTGGAGGAATAATATTTTTTTTGCTATTTTAATTCTGTAGACTTCTAAGGTTTTCAGACCACCAATGCATCCTATTTACTTATACAATGTAAGAGAGAAAAACTTATCTCTCTTGGTGTGTTGTCTTTTTAGTGTTATGATGGCATCTGAAGACAACAGATAATATCTATTGGGACAAAGTTGTAGTTGGGGGAAAACAGGCTAAATCTGGCTTTTTCCAAAAGGCTGCGCTCTAACATACGTGACGCTGTCATTAAGTCTGTTATCTATTGAAAACTGGCAGTTTCTCAGTTTTTTTTTTTTTTTTTTTGTGGGATAGAAGGAGACTGTTAAGAATAAGCAAGAATAAGACTGTGAAGTTTAAACCTGTTAACACTACAGTTAAATTGTAATGTTTAAGCTCCCAAAAGAGCATTCCTGAGTGTGCAGGGACTGTATTTAAGAAATGTCCAATTACTTAAGAGTAGCAAAGAGGAAACAGTAAAAAATAGATATTCATGCTGCAAGATAGAGCACTGAAGATAAGGGAAAAGAATGGTACTTTTAGTAAATTATTTGTAACAGGAGTTACAGGAAATTTTTAAAAGTCTTCTATTGATAGTTGTGAGTCCATAGTACTTTAGTTTATCACTGTGGTGACAAATGAAACAGAGTTTCATTTTTGCCTTTGGAACTTGAATTAGATATTCTTCTCACATGAGAATATTTTAGGAACTTTTACTTTATATGGCCAGTCAGGTTAGCAACCAAGTTTTCTGCAGCAGGTGTAGTAAACAGAATGCTTTTTTTCATTCAAGTTCTGCCTCCATTTGCTGAACCATAAGTATTGTATAAATGGCAGCAGTTGGCCATCATGATGCATCAGTAACATCACTCTCAGGTGACATTCCTAAAGGGTGACAGATGGTATCTAAACCAGCTGTCAAATCCTAATAAGTAGAGGTCAGAATAGATTCTGTCTCAATTAGTGCACACTTGCACTACACTTTGAGCAGCAAAGCTAATTTAAGTTTGGTTGTTGCTGTATGGAAGAGTCTTTTAATGGAAATATAAGATGATAAATTGCAAGTCAGTGGCCCAACTCTCTTCCTGTGTGGTTTACACATTAGGAAGTCAAGTTGCATGTACTGTTCATAATGATTTGCTTTAAATGTATGCCCAAAAATCTTCATCAGTAGATTGATAAAGACTCCATCTCGTCTGAAGATGAGACACACGATTTCTAGTCAAACAGTATGAGCCTCAGTATTATTTTATGGGAGAAACGTTGAAGTGTCACCAAGGTGCTATGACTTTCATGTTAAAAAATCAGTTTAGAGGTATAGTAAATCCTGCTGCCCAGAGAGGTTGTGGAGTCTCCTTCTCTGGAGACATTCAAAGCCCATCTGGATGCGTTCCTGTGCGATCTGATCTAGGTGTTCCTGCTCCGGCAGGGGGATTGGACTAGATGATCTTTTGAGGTCCCTTCCAATCCCTAGCTTTCTGTGATTCTGTGAAATCCAGGTGGATTTAGTGACTTCTGAGTGTCAAATAAGACTGTCAAATATAGTTCCTGCTTCATTATTTTGTTTGTCCCTTAATGTTAAAAAAGGGACCATTTCCCAGAACAAACCGTTCCCTGAGATTCTTTTAGAGGTCATTGCAGATGTATGTACACTGAAAAAGTAGAAACTTAATTAAAGTGCAAAAAAATATTTCTATATTCTAAATTCCTAGCCTATTTTTTTTAATGTGATCTTGCCTTTCCAAATTCTGTTTGTCTGTGGAAGTAAAGGGAGAGGGAGAAGAAGACAAAAAAGAAGAGGGAGAGGGGCAGAAGACAGAAAAAAAGGCAGAGACAGAGAGGGAAAGGGAAGAAAATAATTAGGAAAGGAGAAGGATAGAGGGAAGGAGAAGGAGGACATGAAGATGGAGATGGAGATGGAGACGGAGATGGAGGAGAAGGAGAAGGAGAAGGAGAAGAAAAGTGAGGAGAGTGTAAAGGGTGTTATGCATGATGGAGTACTGACAGGACATTTTGAAATTACCAGAGCCCACCACTGAAGAAAGAAGTAGTAGGTTCAGTTCCATATGTCTGTCGTACACCTGTACAGTGTATTAAGGGGAAGCTTAATTTTTTTAAGTGTCTTTTTATGTTTTCCATCTTTCTCAGCTGTGATGAAACTGGAAAAGTGTTAACAAATTTCACAAATATTGTTAGATATGCAGTTGTATTTTTCATTAGAGATTTGTGATTTGACCTTGAGATCTAGAAAGGCAG
>WKFP01014347.1:26878-41666 GCA_011057875.1 Pterocles orientalis | reverse complement strand
AGGAGAAGGAGAAGGAGAAGAAAAGTGAGGAGAGTGTAAAGGGTGTTATGCATGATGGAGTACTGACAGGACATTTTGAAATTACCAGAGCCCACCACTGAAGAAAGAAGTAGTAGGTTCAGTTCCATATGTCTGTCGTACACCTGTACAGTGTATTAAGGGGAAGCTTAATTTTTTTAAGTGTCTTTTTATGTTTTCCATCTTTCTCAGCTGTGATGAAACTGGAAAAGTGTTAACAAATTTCACAAATATTGTTAGATATGCAGTTGTATTTTTCATTAGAGATTTGTGATTTGACCTTGAGATCTAGAAAGGCAGCGTTAAATGGTCAAGATTTGATAAGTCTTAAGACAAGTTTTTTTTGGTGCAAGTATGCCATGAGACTGGCCAAGGGATACAGCTTGCTGAGGATGACTTGCCAGAGCTACTCAGCAGATGGTAAAAATTTTCCAAGATGCTTCTTTCTGAAGATATCTGAGATAGCCATAATTTTAGTTCATCCCTTTGCCCTCTGGCCATTACTCGTCTTGATGTAATGTTATTGTCATTGGTTATAAACAACTGTCAGCAGGTCTTTACCACTTTTTATTTTAATATTTCTTTTCTTCTTGGTCATCACTGCAACATCCCTAATGTTTTCTGACACAGCCTGTTACTGCCTTATTTAGTTGGCAGCCTACCTCCTGCTATGTTGTTCCATTACTAGTAGGATTTGAGATATGAGAGGTACATAGTTACCAATGGTGACAAATGTAAACAGAAAGCAAACAAATCCATCTGGGAAAACCCTCAAAAGAGACAGTGCTAACCAGAGAAACCACATGACATTCATGGGGCCCTAAATGAGGCGGCCTTCCATTAATCCTTTAGATAGGCTAACGGTTTCAGGATGGGCTCTCTCAAAAAGTTGCGGAGAAGGATTTCTGCTTTCCTAAGACGAAACATTGGTTTTGTGGCTACTTCATCATAATGGGCAATATCACAAAAGCTTGCATTGTGTCATGTGGCAGAATACTATTACAAGGAGAATTGCTATTTTTCCTAATATCAGTATGTTATTTGCACCACTTATCTAATAGCCCTTTTACCAGTGAAGACATTCAGTTAGCAGTTTTAAACTGTAATATTTTGTGGCAAATTTGATTGCAAATTAATCCTCCATTTCTCCTTTTTAGGAAGAACTGTTTCAGACACAGATGACCTCTCAGGTCACATCCTTGCAATTCTGCTTCATCATTTGCAATGTAACTTTGCTGTGAGATTGCTGTTTGCCCTGCAGGTTGCTTCAGAGTGAGATTCTGATTATGGAGAAAATACAAAGAGATGTTACTGCTTTGGTTTAATGTCAGAGTGAAGCTGTGTGTGTGTTTTTGTATGTCTTCATAGAGATGTGACCCAGGAATCAACAGCTTTCCCACCCACTGCTGGCCCTTACCCTGCACTCCTTATTTGTTTCCGAAACATAAGCAAAACAGAATGTGCTGCTCACAGGGACAATAAATCCCTGGCAAGGTTATTGTTACCCACGTTGAGGCCTGGAAGACCGCATACCGCAATATTTGGTTTTGAGGGAGGATGTCACTCTTCTGTCACCTCTCACAAAGTAACTCTGACAGAAATCTTTCTCTTTAGCACTTTCTGCTAAGCTGAAAGCTGGCCTTGGTCCTGCAGCTGACCTCAGCTCAGGGCTGCAATTAGAGTAGGTTAATGCCAGGAAATGAAATGATCTTTTGTAACTGCTCACCAGGAACCTCTGGACACACACTGAGGCATGCATGTTGCCTAAAATGCTAGAGCATGTAAGCAGCAGAGCCTCACCGAAAAAGCACCAAGGATAAAAGATAATAAGCACATAGGACTGGAAACTAATTCTTGCTGCAATATTACTGAAATTTTTAGATAAATAAATATTGTTCCTTTCTCCAGTTCACAATGCACTATGTATCTTAAATGTTATTGTTTGGTTTTGAATGCTGACCTTTGCAGCCAGATATTCCCTTAATGCATTTAGTTCTAATTTAATTTCATAGTTATCTTAAAGAACACTGGTAATATAATCAATATTTTAAAATCATGTACCAATTTGAACCTTAAGATCAAAGTTCAAAGCCTATTCATCACCTAGTTTGATATTTTAACATAGCTTGGCATTTTAACTTGTCTCACTGACAAGTGTGTCTCCATACAAAAGTAATTCTAATGAGTCATGGAGTAGGTACTTTTCTATTTTGTTTCTAGGTGCATTTTACTAAGATGTTTGAACTTTCTTTCTATGGTAAGAAAAATCTGCTCTTAGATCTAGAGACTTTCAAAGAACTTCCTGTACTGGTGGCTGGCATTAAAAAAAAAGATATAGACATTTGGAGAGGTTTCCGAAATAAGATATTCCACAACATTTTCTTTTTTGACCCATTTTAGTATATATATCTACATATGTATATAGATATGGATTTGAATTTAGAGATATATATTTAGATTTAAATCTATGTTTATAGTGTTCTATACTATTACAGGAGAAATATTTATGAAGATTCAATGCTAACTTTGTTCTATCTTTATTTTCCTTGAATTGGATGTACTCCTTGGCTGTATGTATTCCTTGGCTGTCAACACTGAGCGTAACTACCTCTGCTAGCTCTTACAGATAGAAGAGCTTGTGCTGTAGGAAGTCTTGTACCAGTTGTGCAAACATTAATGTAAAACACAAAACAGTGCATGGAGAGATTAAAAGAGCTAGACTATAAGTCCTTACTGAATGCCTAAACCACCTTGCTGCAGACTGAACATTTCCATGTATATTAGCGGTAGAATTAATTATCATTTATCTACTTGATGTTTTCTCAGTTTCTGTAGTTTCTCAGTTTTATTTGTACATTTTCACTTTGAGTACCCTGCATTAGTCTTGTTATAGATGTGCCGTTTCTGAAATGCGACGTTAGAAGCAGCTACCACATGGGGCTTCCCCTTAGTGACTTACTAACTTATTTATTTACTTAGATACTTGCTTACTTATGTTAGTTGAAGAGAGCATAACTTTTGAACTATGGGCTTTGTACTGTACTACCACCAAAAGCACTGTTAGATCAAATCCCTCAGTTGGAAAGTGGCTGAGTGTATAGGAGCAAGAAGTCTAGTTCCCCTTTCCAGTGGTTTGCAGTCTAGACAATACATTGAATTTATCTATTCATTTTGCTGTAACATAGACAAAAAATGTCTTGGGTGTTAAGTACTATGATTTTCACCCCATAATATTCCATATCTTTTTTTCATTTCTAGTTTTATCAAAACATACAGTGACATAATTAGTTTTGTATATTTTTTGAGAAGAAGGGCATGTATTTTTGTTAAAAAAATACTGTTATTTTTACTGACTGTACCTTTAATATAATTTCTAAATATTGTATCTGCACACGTGGTAACAGTCATTTTTTTCTTTGCTACTTCAATTAAGCAAATCCAAAACTAACACATGCACATCAATTTTGTTCACTGGCTGAATGTCTTTAACAATATTTTCCCTACAGCTCCGTTCTATTTACCAAGTGCTGATGGGCTTTTTATGCATCTAAAGGGTCGAGCATCTGTTTGTATGGGAGAGTTCAATTAGACCATAATAATCTCCAGTTAATTGCATAGCAAATATTTATTTCTCACACATCAAATTAATTAAACAAGTGCAGTGAGAGAAAAATCACATCAGCTTGGCAAACAACACCTATCAAGCTATATAAGACCTCCAAGGCATTCTTGGCAGAAATCCTAGAAGAAATCTAGAAGAGTTGTGTACCTTTGGGAATATTGTCATCATTGAATTACTAGACAATATTATTGTTGTATGTTAGTTTATTGTTGTTTCAGTTTTTATCTAGAAAGAATAAAATTAAAAAATATTTTTCTGAGTTTATGAATGTGCTGTGCCAACAGTACAATTGAAGAATGATTATCTGCAAGCTACTAAAAACACCATTTAATCTTAATATTAAATAAGATTAATATTAATATTATATTCAATATTTCTAGAGCCTTACTCGTCCTCATATATAAATGTGAAAGGAACTTTAAAAATCAATTTTCAAAACTGCCACTTTGATTACAATAATGACTGTATCTTTCGTGGCTAAGAGCAACGCAGATGCTTTTCATGTGTTTGCAAAGATGATTGATATCCCACCATATTTTTTGCATTCCCCTCCTACCAGTGCTAATATTCCCTGTGTTGTGTGAAGGCAATGACACTATACAAAACTGCTTGTAACAACAAAGGACAATGATGCATAAAGTCATAAATTTTTTTGAGCAGAGGAAGCAGAAAGCCTAACTTGATCTCTCACTATTTAGGTTCATTTCATTGCTGTAGACTTTGTATCATTTTTCTTATCAAAAGTTTTCTGAGAGCCTCATAAATATTAATTTTTTGCTTGCACAAACTTTTCTTTTTATGCCATCTGCTTCTTCTGAAGCCAACCTAAAAGTAGGTGCATGGAATTTGTATCACATGTAAAGGCTCTTAGTCTTTCCATAGAGATTCACCTTCAATGATGAGGAATGAACCTAGTATTTTAAGTTAATTAAATTTGATGTCAACTACTTGGGCATACTAACCCTATTTTTTTTTTGAACTGTGGATGAACACAATGACGTTGTTGATTTGCTTTCCTTTTTTTTTCTTCTTGAAATTGTTTATATCACAATTAAAAAATGCCTTTATCCAAAGACTATTCACTTGTTATTTATTATGTGAAGCACACATAGAACTGTGTTCATGCAGGTGGAAAAATTATCGTAAGTTGTCCCTGGCTGTACACAAAAGTGTTACAGCTTTCACTAGGAGATATGGTCATTGTAAATAAGGAGAGAAACCCTGAGAAAAGCAAAATTCATATGATCTTTAAGTAAAGCCTCTATTTCTTCTGAAATGTTGATAAAAAATGTCTTTTGGAAATAGCTCAGTCACAATTTTAAAGTCTTGTAATTTGGAAGGATTTGGGAAAATTAGAACTTCAGGTCTGTGGCCCATGGGTTAGAGAGTTTAGTTACTTATTGAGGACTACCCATAATGTATTTTTAAATCAAATTTAAATAAAAAAGTCTGGTTTTTTACTGTCGTGTCACATCTTTGTAGAGCTGCCCTCAGGAAGAAATATTCCTTATTTAAAACCAAAGTTTTTTTGTACTGAAAAAAATCAATGCGTAGAATGGATTAAATGTAAAAATAACTCAAATAAAACTTTCCTATATTCTTAAGTGTATGCATATAGTTATTATTTATATTTACATTACTGATTAAATACTGTCATGTTGCAGATAAGTAATGTGAAGCAGTCAGTCTTAAAGCTGTTGTTTCAAATGGGAATTCTCCCTGAATATGTTGTTAGTCTTCAAATCTCCCTACGTTTTAAACTAAAACCATATATAATTTTGTATTTCTCTTTAGAGAAACATCCAGAAATATTACAAATCCATGTATCTTCCCCAGTTTTACATGGAAATTATGATAGAAATACACAACACAGAAGATAATACCCTGTTAGATATGCAACAATCTGTACTTAACATAGTCTTTCTGTAGTATACATATTACTGCTGAATAAGATAGTGTATTGGAAGTGTATAGGACAGTGAATAGGAAGTGTAATTTGGAAGCTTCATCTGAGTTCCTTGGAGGACGCCTTGATGCATTGCTCTTACTAAAGATTAAAGCGACTATCCCAAACTCTTATGGCATAAAATCTTAATATTGCACCATTGAATATTCTGTGAGTAAAGAGCAAAGATGTAAAATTAGAAGTTTGGTAACATTCAATAAATGCAGAAAGGAAATATACATCATGCCTGACTGAAGAAAAAGATCTTGAATCCCTCCCCACTTCTCTCTCTCTCTCCTTCCCACTCCCGTGTATTACCTGTGCTATCTGTTATTATGGAGACATATCCATGAGATCTGATGAACTGGTCTAAGTCAGATCTGTGGAAAAATAAAAATTAAAGAAAAATTAAACAGCACATGAAATAAAAACAATCTGTCAAATTAAAGTTAATTTCACTTTGTTGTGAAAAGTTTGTCACTGAGATAACAAAAAAAGTGATCTAATTCTCATTAGTAGCAATGTAGAACCACTGTTCTCTTGCTTTCTGTATTTTAGAAACCATAATACTGTAACTTGAAAGCAGAAAACTCTCAACTGGCTAAACTGTGTCCTATCAAGCATAGTGTATTTGCTAAAGTGTATGAATATGGAAGGACAGAGGCTGAAGAGGGAGAAAGAGGTAAGGGGAGAAAGAAAAGAAAAAATGAACACTTTTCCAATAAGAAGGAAATGGAGAGGTTGTGTACAGAAAACTATTTCACAGTCTCTGGTTCTGACTACAACTTATCCAGTTTCCGCCCACTGCTTCTGGGCTGGTTGCAAAGGCTGGCACGTTCAGGTGGCACTGAAACCCCTGTCCAGGACTCCAGGCTGTGAGGAAAACCCATGCACAGAAAGAAAGAGTGGACAGAAGGCAGTGGGCTTTTAAGTGGCTTCAGCAAGAATTTCCACCAGACAGATTTTGTGTTGGGCCTGTTATGTTCCAAAACAAAACTACTGAGTGGTCTTCTTCAAAACACTTAACTGGGGCAGACCTTTCCTTACTGAGTGGAAGAACAGCAAAGTTACCTGAATACATCAGTCCTTGCCATCTTAGTGTACCAATAGAAATCTCATCAATTGTTTTGCAAAATCTATCCTCTTCTCACAGTTTTTAGTTTGAAGTGTTCCTCAGCCAGTGCCAATCAGCAGAGCTAAATCCTTCATTATAAAAAAAACCACAAACAAAAAAAAATAAACAAAAAACCCCACCATCTGAAGCCATTGCAGAACAAAACCAAAGAAGTATCTGCCAAGTTTTTATTTAAAAACTAGGTGCAACTTTATGTGATGCTTAAATCCCCAGGAAATCTCATCTTAGTCACTGAAAGGTTTTTATCACAAAAGTTACATGTAGATTTTAACACCTGAATTCAGCAGGTAAGTGAATATAGAAAATATATCACTTTCTATTGTTATGTTTCAATCATTCTCAGTCACACAGTGTCTTGAACTCAAATGCAGATCTCCTACAATTACAGTTTCCTCCTTATCTCTGTTTCATACGAGAAGTACAACCATGCAGCATGCTTGTTGAACAGATTTCTTTTTTTCAAGTGACACAAAGAAAAATACAGTAATTATTCTTATTTTTCAGAGATATACAAAACCAGAACTGAAACACCTACTTACTCTGAGGCACAGGATGCTTTATTTTTCAATATTAGGTTGATACTGAATGCAAATTTACTCAGTTTACCAACAAAGGAGTTGGCAATGTATAGAAGGAGACCTTTTCTGTCAGAAAACTGTAAGGTTTCTCCCTGAGTTAGTCAGTAGAGATGTTTCTCCTGCTTTCAGCAAAATTAGTATTTAATTCTTAATTTCCAGTTAGTTTTTATATCTTTATATCTATAGTATTTAGGAAACTGTAAAGATCTTTTTGAATCAGCCTAAAAAAATCCTTAACCTAGTGAAACATATGTTAGGTCTTTGTAAGCATGGTATTCCTTCTCTCTGTCTTTTTTTTTTTTCCTTTTAATTTTAGAGGATTAGGGGTTAGATCTTCAGTTCCTGTGAGATGTGCTGGATGAGTAGTTGCCGAGAAAGAGCCGGTACAACATTAGTAAAAGTAGAAGAGCTATACCCCATAGACCTCATTAGATCATGAACTGAAGTAAGTTCAGCAAGTATAAGGTGTTTCAGCACTTTTCTGTTATCATGCATTTAACCTTTCTTTTGTGATTATCGAATATGCCAGTGTTAAAATCCATCTTCTGAATTTAATAACTGGCATCCAAAGTATTAGGGGTAAAAAGACAAGTAGTAGAAGGACTAAAAAAAGACCAAAGAAAACAAACAACAACAACAACAAAAACAAAAAACCCCAAAAAACCCAAAAAGAAAACAATTTGAAGCTCCAGAGATATTTTAGCAAATACAACATTTGTCCTAACTCAGACACAATTCACAGATCTAACAGGAGATATCTGTCTTTTCTCAAAGGGTTTCCTTAATCTTTACCTACAAAAAGAAAGCTTTCATATGTAATTTCCTCTTGTCTGTCCATTCCCTCAATTTTGAATAAAATAACAGACCTTGCAGCTTGAAACAATGAAGTCAAGAATTTATGCATATTATGTTATATACTCAAATTTGTTTGGGAAATAAAAAATATTAAATTACTAATATAATCCTTCATGTGGTTTCTCTATTAATCTTTCCTTCATGGTCATTGAAAATAATGTTCTTCCCTGTGTGTGTGTCTGATGTGATCATGATGCTGAAAAGCAGAGGAGAAAACCAAACATACCTTAAAAGCATATCTGCCTCCCAAAGAAAGCTCTGGAAGTGGTATGAGTTACACATTGCACTGAATTCTGTCTTAAATGAAAATATCAGCAGGAATTAGCACCATTTAAACCAAATGTGTTAATTAATTGTTTTCTTCACCAGTTATGAAAAAGAAAAAAACACATTTTGTGGCCAAGGAAGATAAAGACAGTGTATGTTTACAGCAGGAAAAACAACTCAGAAAATGGCTCTTTTAAGATAAGAGAAGCTTCACATCAACTGTTTTATCTTTTCCTGCTACACCCATAGCTTTTCCTGATAACTCACTTTCTGACGCTTGAGTCTAGTGAAATCTATAGGTAACAATTATTTTCTACATAGTCAGAATGTCGGTTTATGGCATCAATGCTCTCGATTTACCAGTAGGCAGTTCTGATAGATCCAGACATGATAACATGAAAATGAGAGAAGAGAATCCTTTGTGTTGAAAGGATAAGGGCTACCTTATTACACAGATATAAGAGATTCTTTTAAAGTGAATACTTCCCTTTAAAGTTTTAATCTCAGTAAAAAGGTAAGATTTCCAAGGTTAAAAACAAATACCCTGGCTATGTTTTTTACTGTTTGGGTTTGTTGTTGTTGAGGTTGGTTGGTGTGGGGTTTTTTTGTTTGGTTTTGTGTGTTTTTTTAGTTAGGATTTGACAAGACATGCATCCATGGACTTGTGAATTTGCTCATTTCTCCCTCTTGACAGGAGTAATTCAGAGTGGTACCTATGTTTCCATACAGTAGAGAGGAGAAGGGTACAAATATTTTACTATACATATGAAAGATGATTAAGACATGGACCAGAAAAAAAGAATTTTAATAGATTCATATTATTTAACGTTAGGAAATCCTGGTTTACTTGGAAAGGTGCAAAATCTTTCAAATTTGGCAAAGATTTAAACTGTATCATGTAAAATATGTTGCAGCTATCATTATTGATCAATATGTTTTGCTAGCAGTCTGTTTCTGTTGTTCAAATTTTACAGTGACATGAAATCATAGCTTTTAGTAGGATGCAGAAACATGTTTCAGGTTAGATCAAAGCATAGTCAGACATGGTTTCCTATAAGGAGAATGATGTTATAGACCTACCTGGGTTTTCAATGACATAGGAATATGAGAAGTAACGTTATTATTTCTGATAATAAAAGATGGAAAAATGTGAACAGTTGTAATAAATTAATCTTCTTAATATTCAAATTGAGATTATGTGTTAAAAATGAAAAATTCTTGAATAATGACACAAGTTTTAGTTTAACTTGGAAATTACTAAGGAAATTAAAAGCACTCTGTTCTTTTGCACCTTCTTTCCTTATCAAGAGACAGGTTATGAAATGAAGTAGATTTTTCAGATTATCATTGTTTCTGTGCAGGTCACAAAAAAATGTCCCTAGGTGTCTGTAATGTGTAAAGAGAAATCTTTGCTACAAATTTTCTAAATACTATGGGCTCCTATTTTTGCAGTTTCCAGTTTTATATTTTGAGGAGCAGGAACTCTCTGGGCTTGGGAACGGTTGTTCCCTTCTCAGTGGTAATTTTGTAGGAGAACACAGAAGAAACTAGAATTACTCAATGTTTTCCCTTCTCACCATGAAAAGAGACACTCTACCAGTCACCTAACTTCTGTCAGAAGACTTTTGCTGCCCTGCCTCTTCTGCCTGAATACGGTTTCATTCTTTCTTCATTTTGTCTTTTTCAAACCTATTCTTACCTTTGATTTCACTAAGCATATACAACTTGATTGCACTATAGCTGGAAGACTGATTTTCTCTTGCATTTATACACGCAGGAACAAACACCTCAGGTGTACAAAAATGATACAAATCATCTTCCATTTTGAACCTCATTCTGTCATTTATATACAAAAAGAACAAGACGGGAAGAAAAACAAAATCAGAGAATGGGGCCAATATACCTTTTTATTTTACAGAGAAGGACAGGTAATGCAGTAAAATTCTGTGCAAATAAAGAACATTAATCCCATCAAGTACAAGAAAGTGGTATTTTATGTGCTTTGAAGAGGCTTATCCTTTTAAAGGTTATAAAGGAAACAAGCAAACAAAAACTATGAAAGTAATAAATTGGCAGAGCAACAATTTATGGATCTGACTTTGTTTTTCATTTCACTGCAGCAGGCCCAGTGACTTCAGTAGGGTTCTACTAGATTTACCCTTGCCTGATGAGGAAAAGAATTTCTCCCATGCCAGGAAAAATCATTTCGGTTCAAAAACACACAGCATGCAGGTACTCTGAACTCCTAGGAGCAGAGAGGAAGGATTTATATTTGAAAGAAGAAATCTGACCAGCAGGAAATGGGGTTGGAAAACAGCTGTGTCTGTTAATATTTAAAGAACTTTCCATTTAGAAAGGTCCGACCAGAAACTCCTGAGTCTGTACTACTGTGAGTTGGGTTCTTTTCCCCTGCCGAGGACCAGGGAGCATCTTCAGCATTACCTTAGAGGGAATATTTTGATAAAGAGCCTGAATTATGCAATGTTTCAGCAAAGGAGTCAAGGAAACAGATGCAGAATGCGGAGCATGCTACATCTCAGTGATTCACAGCTGTTGTTCCGTGTGCTGGGATATACCATCAGTGAAAAAACATTAAAACGAGATAAACTTTTAGTCATAGTAGCAGCCACAAATTCAGCAATCTGTCTTTGTGTTCTCAATATAATCTAAAAAATTTGCTATTTCTTGGTGCAGTAGTCATGCAAGGCTGCACTATCTGTGCTTACTCCCTGGAGGTGTCCACACTACCATCAGTAGGATGAAGACATCTTTGACTGCAACCTTGACTACATGAGTAGAGTGCCAAAACAGACAGATAGGTTTCCTTTCACTTTTTTTCCCTATAATGCTCCTGAACCAGTAGCCAGTAGCTAACTGATAAGAACCTTGTGTGATAAATACTTGTTTTGAACTCAGAAGTGCTTTTTGGTGTCAGAAGATTCATAAACAGTAATAAGAAATGGTGAAAGTAAAATATTCCAAGAAAATTCTCTTTGAAAAATATGTCAAATAAGTTATTTGACAAATAACATGCCTATGAATTACTTATTCTTCTAAAGGCAGTATTGTAGCAGTGTTCCAGAACAGCTGTACTTTCTTTAGACAACTGTAAATAACTTTGCTAGGGCATTTTTATTGTTTTGTGTTGGTGTTTTTGTGGGTTTTTTTAAATAAACAGCTTTGTGTGTTTCTGGTTTTGAAGGCCGATAAACATTGCATCTGGCAATGGGTTCATAGATTTCATGCATTGCTATCATAGAATCACAGAATCATGGAACGTTTTGGGTTGGAGTTCCAACCACGGATGGATGCCATGTCTAACTACCCTCACAGTGAAAAATCAGTTCTTACAAATAGTAAATGCTCATAGGCTTGCCAAGCTGGTGAAGAGCGCTTTAAACTAAAGTTGTCGGGTGACAGGAACCTCAAACCATCCCACTCCTGCCAATTTGGTGCCAGTGTCAGCAATAGATAGAGCCTTGAAAAGGATCACAGGTCAACAGGAGAGCACCTGAAGAGCAGCACAAAGGAATTCCATCCAGTCAGTCAGCTTCATTGGGGGCCAAACTTAAGCGTCCCTAAGCAAATGCATATAAAATGGGGAACAATCAAGAGGAGTTAGAGACATGCACTTGCCTGCACAGCTATGAACTTATTGACATCAGAGAGACATGGTGGGATGGCTCCTATGATTGGAGTACTGGAATGGAAGAATACAGGATCTTTAGGAACTACAGGAAGGGAAGATAAGGAGGGTGTGTCACCCTCTATGTCAATGACCAGCTGGAGTGCATGGAGTTCTGCCTGGGGACGGATGAGGAGCCGACTGAGAGCTTGTGGGTCAGGATTAAAGGGAGAGCACGGACAGGAGACATTATAGTGGAGTTCTGCTAAAGGCCACCTGACCAGGAAGACCAAGTGGATGAGGCCCTTTATAAGCAGATAGGTGCACCCTCACCCTCACAAGCACTGGTCCTTATGGGGGACTTAAACCAACCTGATACCTGTTGGAGAGACAGGGCATAAGCAAGACAGGAGGTTCCTGGAGTGCGTTGGTGATAGCTTCTTTGTCCAAGTGATAGAGAATCTAACAAGGAGAGGTGCTACACTGGACCTTGTTATCAACAAGGAAGGGCTGTTGGCAAATGTGAAACTCAAAGGCAGCCTTGGCTGCAGTGACCATGAAATGGTGGAGTTCAAGATCCTTAGGGCAGCGAAGAGGGAGCACAGCAAACTTGCTACGCTAAACATCAAGAGAACAGATCTTCAATTATCTGCTTGGTAGAGTACCATGACACTTGACCATGACTCTTCCCTGGAGGGAAGAGGGGCCCAGGAAAGGTGGTTGGTATTCAAGGATCCCCTCCTCCAGGTTCAGGAATGATGCACCCCAATAAAGAGAAAGTCAGGCAAAAATGCCAAGAGGCCCACATGAATGAACAAGGAACTCCTGGATAAACTCAAAAGCAAAAAGAAAGCCTACAGAGGGTGGAAGCAAGGACAGGTAGCCTGGGAGGAATACAAATTGTCTGAGCATCTAGGGATCAGGTTAGGAAAGCTAAAGCCCTGTGTCGTGGTTTATAAAGCCACAGGGGCAGTTTTTGTTAAATACCTGGTGGGCTGAGGCAGGGACAGAGAGGATTTCAGTCACCACTTAGGGTGACAGACAAAAAAACGACACGACTTGGGAAGAACAAAAAACATTTGAATTTATTAACTATTTACAACAAGAATCAAGACACTGAGAGAGAAACCACACCTTAATAAGGCACTTGGCCTCCACCCCTCCCTCCTTCCCAAAGCCCAAAGGCTTTGTTCTGTACCTTCTCCCCCCTGGCGGCACAGGGGTACTGGGAATGGGGGGTGCAGTCAGTCCACTGCTTCTTCTTCCTCAGGGGAGGGCTCCTCACAGTCTTTCCCGGCCACAATGTAGTGTCCCTTCTCATGGGAGAGTCCTTCTCCAGAACCTCTCCGGCGTGAGTCCTTTTCCAAACAGGGCCACTGTCCCCCGATGACTGCCCGGCTCCAGCGTGGGCTTTTTCATAATTCCTACATGACATCCTCCATGGCTGGATCTTCTCATGGGCTGCACCAAGGGACAAATCGTGCGTCACTGCGAATCTTTGACACGCTGCAGGGGAAATTCTGAGGGGAAAACCTCCCTCTTTCTTCCCGACTCTGGACGGAGTGTCAGATGATCCTTCCTCTCTATCTTGCTTCTCTCTGCGCTGCAGGTCTTCATCGGCTCCCAAGGAAACTGACTCTCGGGAGAGCCATGGCGTAGGCTTGGGCTACGGCAGGTCCATTCACAGAAGCCCAGCAGGTGGCTGGGCAGCTGGGCCAGTTCACCCGAGCCATGCCCTGCCCAGGGCCGCACCAACCCCATTGTTCTGTGCCCCCTCTTAAATATGTTATTCGCAGAGGTGCCGATTGGCTCAGCCCTGGCCTGGGGTGGGTCCAGCCTGGAGTTGGGGAAACTTCCAGTCGTTTCTCACAGGGGCTGGATTGGTGGTACTGCTTCCCCCAATCCCCCTCCCGGTTACTAAACCCTTGGAGCCACGGTGTTGGGGTGAACCCTTAGCAGTCACTTGCAGGAGCCACCACTGTCGCGTCTCCCTTGCTGCCAGAGCAGACTTGGAGCTAGGGGAATTCTTACAGGAGCCACCGCTGTCGCGCCTCCCTTGCTGCCAGAGCAGACTTGGAGCTAGGGGAATTCTTACAGGAGCCGCCACTGCAGCCCCTCCCTTGCTGCCAGCAGAGCTGGAGTCCAGGGAAACCTTTAGCAGATACTTACAGGAGCCATCACTGTGACCCCTCCCTGCTACCAGACAAAACCCCCCACAAAAAACCATAACACCCTGGTAGGATTAATCTGGCCAGGGGCATAAAAGGCAACAAGAAAAGCTTCTATAGGTACGTTGTCCACAAAAGGAAGACTAGGAAAACTGTGGGCCCTCTCAAGAAGGAAACAGGAGACCTAGTTCTCTGGGATATGGAGAAGGCTGACGTACCCAACGACTTTTTTGCCTCAGTCTTCACTGGTAAGTCCTCAAGCCACATCGCCCAAGTCACAGAATGCAAAGGCAGGGACTTGGAAAATGAGGAACCACCCACTGTAGGAGAGATTCAGGTGCAAGACCACCTAAGGAGCCTGAAGGTGCACAAGTCCATGGGACCCGATGAGATTCATCCACAGGTCCTGAGGGAAATGGCAGACGGAGTTGCTAAGCCACTCTCCATCATATTGGAGAAGTCATGGCAATGCAGTGAAGTTCCCACTGAGTGGGAAAGGAAAAATATAATCCTCATTTTTAAAAAGGGGAAAAAGGAAGACCTGAGGAACTGCAGACCAGTCAGTCTCACCTCTG
>WKFP01014347.1:0-19132 GCA_011057875.1 Pterocles orientalis | reverse complement strand
AATAGATAGAGCCTTGAAAAGGATCACAGGTCAACAGGAGAGCACCTGAAGAGCAGCACAAAGGAATTCCATCCAGTCAGTCAGCTTCATTGGGGGCCAAACTTAAGCGTCCCTAAGCAAATGCATGTAAAATGGGGAACAATCAAGAGGAGTTAGAGACATGCACATGCCTGCACAGCTATGATCTTATTGACATCAGAGAGACATGGTGGGATGGCTCCTATGATTGGAGTACTGGAATGGAAGAATACAGGATCTTTAGGAATTACAGGAAGGGAAGATAAGGAGGGTGTGTCGCCCTCTATGTCAATGACCAGCTGGAGTGCATGGAGTTCTGCCTGGGGACGGATGAGGAGCCAACTGAGAGCTTGTGGGTCAGGATTAAAGGGAGAGCACGGACAAGAGACATTATAGTGGAGTTCTGCTAAAGGCCACCTGACCAGGAAGACCAAGTGGATGAGGCCCTTTATAAGCAGATAGGTGCACCCTCACCCTCACAAGCCCTGGTCCTTATGGGGGACTTAAACCAACCTGATACCTGTTGGAGAGACAGGGCATAAGCAAGACAGGAGGTTCCTGGAGTGCATTGGTGATAGCTTCTTTGTCCAAGTGATAGAGAATCTAACAAGGAGAGGTGCTACACTGGACCTTGTTATCAACAAGGAAGGGCTGTTGGCAAATGTGAAACTCAAGGGCAGCCTTGGCTGCAGTGACCATGAAATGGTGGAGTTCAAGATCCTTAGGGCAGCGAAGAGGGAGCACAGCAAACTTGCTACGCTAAACATCAAGAGAACAGATCTTCAATTATCTGCTTGGTAGAGTACCATGACACTTGACAATGACTTTTCCCTGGAGGGAAGAGGGGCCCAGGAAAGGTGGTCGGTATTCAAGGATCCCCTCCTCCAGGTTCAGGAATGATGCACCCCAACAAAGAGAAAGTCAGGCAAAAATGCCAAGAGGCTGTTGTGGGTTAAGCAGAGCAGAGTTAATTTTTTTTTCCCTTTTCCCTTCTCTTCTCTTCTGTGGCCAACCCGCCACAGAGGCCCACATGAATGAACAAGGAACTCCTGGATAAACTCAAAAGCAAAAAGAAAGCCTACAGAGGGTGGAAGCAAGGACAGGTAGCCTGGGAGGAATACAAATTGTCTGAGCAGCTAGGGATCAGGTTAGGAAAGCTAAAGCCCTGTGTCGTGGTTTATAAAGCCACAGGGGCAGTTTTTGTCAAACACCTGGTGGGCTGAGGCAGGGACAGAGAGGATTTCAGTCACCACTTAGGGTAACAGACAAAAAAATGACACGACTTGGGAAGAACAAAAAACATTTGAATTTATTAACTATTTACAACAAGAATCAAGACACTGAGAGAGAAACCACACCTTAATAAGGCACTTCGCCTCCACCCCTCCCTCCTTCCCAAAGCCCAAAGGCTTTGTTCTGTACCTTCTCCCCCCTGGCGGCACAGGGGTACTGGGAATGGGGGTTGCAGTCAGGCCACTGCTTCTTCTTCCTCAGGGGAGGGCTCCTCACAGTCTTTCCCGGCCACAATGTAGTGTCCCTTCTCATGGGAGAGTCCTTCTCCAGAACCTCTCCGGCGTGAGTCCTTTTCCAAACAGGGCCACTGTCCCCCGATGACTGCCCGGCTCCAGCGTGGGTTTTTTCATAATTCTTACATGACGTCCTCCATGGCTGCACCTTCTCATGGGCTGCACCAAGGGACAAATCGTGTGTCACTGCGAATCTTTGACACGCTGCAGGGGAAATTCTGAGGGGAAAACCTCCCTCTTTCTTCCCGACTCTGGCCGGAGTGTCAGATGGTCCTTCCTCTCTATCTTGCTTCTCTCTGCGCTGCAAGTCTTCATCGGCTCCCAAGGAAACTGACTGTCGGGAGAGCCATGGCGTAGGCTTCGGCTACAGCAGGTTCATTCACAGAAGCCCAGCAGGTGGCTGGGCAGCTGGGCCAGTTCACCCGAGCCATGCCCTGCCCAGGGCCGCACCAACCCCATTGTTCTGTGCCCCCTCTT
Organism: Pterocles orientalis; assembly: GCA_011057875.1. Classification (NCBI taxonomy): domain Eukaryota; kingdom Metazoa; phylum Chordata; class Aves; order Pterocliformes; family Pteroclidae; genus Pterocles; species Pterocles orientalis. The sequence goes on along the minus strand of WKFP01014347.1, from coordinate 17,111 downwards.
AAATATGTTATTCGCAGAGGTGCCGATTGGCTCAGCCCTGGCCTGGGGTGGGTCCAGCCTGGAGTTGGGGAAACTTCCAGTCGTTTCTCACAGGGGCTGGATTGGTGGTACTGCTTCCCCCAGTCTCCCTCCCGATTACTAAACCCTTGGAGCCACGGTGTTGGGGTGAACCCTTAGCAGTCACTTGCAGGAGCCACCACTGTCGCGTCTCCCTTGCTGCCAGAGCAGACTTGGAGCTAGGGGAATTCTTACAGGAGCCGCCACTGCAGCCCCTCCCTTGCTGCCAGCAGAGCTGGAGTCCAGGGAAACCTTTAGCAGATACTTACAGGAGCCATCGCTGTGACCCCTCCCTGCTACCAGACAAAACCCCCCACAAAAAACCATAACACCCTGGTAGGATTAATCTGGCCAGGGGCATAAAAGGCAACAAGAAAAGCTTCTATAGGTACGTTGTCCACAAAAGGAAGACTAGGAAAACTGTGGGCCCTCTCAAGAAGGAAACTGGAGACCTAGTTCTCTGGGATATGGAGAAGGCTGACGTACCCAACGGCTTTTTTGCCTCAGTCTTCACTGGTAAGTCCTCAAGCCACATCGCCCAAGTCACAGAATGCAAAGGCAGGGACTTGGAGAATGAGGAACCACCCACTGTAGGAGAGATTCAGGTGCAAGACCACCTAAGGAGCCTGAAGGTGCACAAGTCCATGGGACCCGATGAGATTTCATCCACAGGTCCTGAGGGAAATGGCAGATGGAGTTGCTAAGCCACTCTCCATCGTATTGGAGAAGTCATGGCAATGCAGTGAAGTTCCCACTGAGTGGGAAAGGAAAAATATAATCCTCATTTTTAAAAAGGGGAAAAAGGAAGACCTGAGGAACTGCAGACCAGTCAGTCTCACCTCTGTGCTTGGCAGGATCATGCAGCAGATCCTCCTGGAAACCGTGCTAACGCACATGGAAAACAAGGAGGTGACTGGCAACACCCAAGATGGCTTCACTAAGGGCAAATCATGCCTGACAAATTTGGTGGCCTTTTACAATGGGGTCACAGTGTTGGTGGATAAGGGAAGAGCAGCTGAAATCATCTACCTGGACTTGTGCAAGGCCTTTGACACTGTCCTACATGACATGCTTGTCTCTAAATTGGAGATAAATAGATTTGATGGGTGGATCACTTGGTGGATAAGGAATTGGATGGTTGGTCGCACTCAAAGAATTGCAGTCTTTGATTCAGCGGCTCAATGTCCAAGTGGAGAGCAGTGACAGGTGGTGTTCCACAGGGTTCAGTATTGGTACCAGTGTTGTTTAGCATCCCTGTTGGAGACATGGCAGGGGGATTGAGTGCACCCTCAGCAAGTTTGCTGACAACACCAAACTGTGTGGTGCAGTTGACAGGCTGGAGGGAAGGGATGCCATCCAGAGGAAGCTTGACAGGCTCAGGTGGTGGTCTCATGCAAACCTCATATTCAACAAGGCCAAGGGCAAGGTCCTGCACATGGGTCAGGGCAATCCCAAGCACAAATACAGGCCGGGAAGAGGATGGATAGAGAGCAGCCTTGAGGAGAAGGATTTGGGGGTGCTGGTAGATGAGAAGCTCAACATGACCTGGCAATGTGGGCTTGCAGCCCAGAAAGCCAACCATATCCTGGGCTGAATCAAAAGAAGCATGACCAGCTGGTTGAGGGAGGTGATTCTCCCCCTCTACTCCACTCTCGTGAGACCCCACCTGGAGTACTGTGTTCAGCTCTGGGATCCTCAGCATAGGAAAGACATGGCCCTCTTAGTATGGGCCCAGAGGAGGGCCACAAAGATGATCAGAATGATGGAACATCTCCCACGCGAGGATAAACTGAGAGAGTTGGGGTTGTTCAGCCTGCAGAGAAGGCTCCGGGGGGAACCTTATAGCAGCCTTTCAGTACCTGAAGTGGGCCTACAGGAGAGATGGGAAGGGACTCTTTGTCAGGCAGTGTAGTGATAGGAGGAGCAGTAACAATTTTAAGCTGAAAGAGAGTAGATTTAGATTCAATAGTAGGAAGAATTTTTTTACTGTGAGGGTAGTGAGACACAGGAACAGGTTGCCCAGGGAAGTTGTGGATGCCCGATCCTTGGAAGTGTTCAAGGCCAGGCTGGATGAGGCTTTGAGCAACCTGGTCTAGTGGAAGGTGTCCCTGCCTGTGGCATGGGGGTTGGAACTCGATGACCTTTAAGGTCCTTTCCACCCCTAACCATTCTATGACTCTATGATTCTATGATTTTATAATTCTATGATTGATTCTTATCCTCATTCATTCGTTACGGTATTTTCACCAATAGTACATTTTATCAATGTTTATTTTGTCACAATTGCTAACATAGTTATTAGGCATATCGTATCAAGATTTACATTCCTTTCTTGTCACACTACAGAACAGAATGCTTATCTGTACTCCTTAAATTTAAATGTGCATCATGCAAGGAGTCAACACTTCTTTTTTGTATCGGATGGAAGATGTGGCCTCCATTTAAGTAGAAGTCCTATAAGAAGAATTGTAACTTGAAGAAGAAAGTGGTATATGATATTTATGCTATGCTATGCTATTGCTAACGTGATGCCATATTTAAATAATGGTTTGATATTTGACCAAAGCAAAACATTGCATGAAATAAATACCTAACTTCTCTCTAAAGTATAAGCAGAGAAACATGTGACCCAGCAGGCAGCACAATGAGAATGACGTGACTAGAACCATCTCGTCAATATGGAAACTTATTACCCCGTGTTGGAAATCATAGTTCTGTACAACGCCCCTTCTCAGAGCTGCTTTTCCATCCAAAGATAGAATTGTTTCCTGAGGAGAAGTACCCAGAAGCATTTCTGGAAAATAGAATAGAACCGGACTTCATTTTCCATCAAAAGTCAGAGGTGTCTGAGAGAGCTTTCAGAAGAACACTCTCTCTTTCTGGTCTTCTAGGACCTGAACTACACTGGAAATTCAGAGACTGTCTTTGCCCTCTCTTTGCTGGTTTTGAAATTCTTAGACACCTAATGGGGCATGGAAAGAAGCTGTGCTAATGTGCTCTCCTATTGGGAAAAGCCTGTGTTGAACAAAAAGGTTAACCTGTTAACCTACTTCTAGTGTGGAGACAGCAAATGTACAGCTAGATCTTGTCTTTAGACATCTGTCCAACCACGTCCATAACTTCCTGCTCTTCTCCCAATTTAGTTGCCACTCTGTTCTTAAATCTGCCTTCAACTTGATACCTCTTTTTGGAGCGTACTCTTTTTTTCTCTTCAGACCAGTCGCGTACTGCTTTAGCTGAGCACCGTCAGTGCCCAGGTACCTTGCATGTTACTGTTGCACAAGAAGAAAAAGAGTGTGTAGTTGGTGCAGACATAGGAAGAATATTGATTCTTGGAAAGAAACACTCAATTCTCTGCATGATTTGCCCTTCCTCAAGGTTAAAAATGCTCTTCCCATCATTGTTTCTCCATGACAAAACTCTGAACAGGGATAGTTTGGTCTCTTCAGAAGAGAAGAATTATAATTCTTATAATCCTGAACAAATTGTAATAGTTGTAGACCAATGACCATTAAAGGCAGAAAGATCTCTCAGAGCAACTCAAGTTGTGCACTGTGATTTCTAACCTAGTTACCTTTATGAATGTCCGATGACCACAGACAGAAGTTCCTTTCGGTGAAAGATAAAAAAACAACAGGAATTGAACTTTCAAATTTACTGAATTTTAGTGATGATCAAACAGAAACAGAGTAGAATAAAATCTACTTCTATTTGGCCTTTGTAGCAGGATAGAACTAAAAACTATTATTATTATTATTATTTTATATCTCTTGAATTAACAGACTGACTTCTACAAAGTAACTTCTACAAAATTTCATCATGCCCAAAAAATAAGGAGGAAGAAAATGTTTTTCTTTCTTTTTTATTCAGATACTTCTTATAGTACAGCTGGTGGAAATATTAAAGCTGTCATGTCCCTGAAGGCACCACCAGCCCCGACTGTCCCTGCCCAGGATGCCTGGGGCTCCTCCCACCTTGCCCAGAGCCCAGGGCCCTGTGTCAGTCCCCCAGGGCCATCAGCCCCTGCCCCAGCAATGCCACAGCTGTGCTGGTGTCCAGCTTCCCACAGCCCTGCCCTGCCCTGCCACGGGCCCTGCCAACCCAGGCCCACTTTCAGGCCCACATCCCAGCCCGGTCTTGGCCCATCCCCAGGGAGGCTCCCAGTGCCCGGTGCTCCAGCTGCACCCCTGCCGCCCAGCTACCCTGTGCCTGGCTGGGAGTGGGATGGGCCCTGGCTGCCAGGCCCTACCATCACCCACTATGGGGAGCCCCCATCAGCCCTGAGGTGCCCTGACAAAAGCTTAAAGATATTTGGAAGCTGAATTTGTCTGCAAAGACCTGCTATCACTTTTTTCCTCTGAAATACTTGTAGTCTTCGAAGAGTCATCACACAGGGAGATGTCTAAGGACATTTTCAGATACCTTTTACACCATAGCAGCATCTCTAGAGAGGCAAATATTGTCTAGATGTATACAGTAACTCAACAAGAATTTACAGTTCTTTTGTAGAAGAGTTAAAATGCTTCTTTCTGTTTTACTGAATTGCTTCATGCCTCCAGGTCACAGCAGTAGGGCCCTGACAGATGATGATTCACTAATTATTCTGCTTTGGAGACTCTGTTTAGCATTGGGTAATGCTGCTCCAGGAAGAAAAGACCATCAAATTGTCTGTTCTACTTGGTTTACAGATTAAATATATCACAATTGTTACTTCTAATGACATTTTTGACAAATTATTTCTGAGGAGAGATGTGGTGGTTAAAAATCATGCTGGAGGGATGGCTGTCGTAGGAAGAGTCAGAGAGAGTTATGCACTTCACTTGAAAGAGAGAAGCAGCAATATGTTTTATTGATAGAAAATAGTGAGCTAACAAAGTTCAAAGGCTAACGAAATAGCAATTTTACAGGATTTGATGGCGAGATACACTTGATCATTTGCTGCATATAGGACAGAGTCAGAGAAAACTGTCAGGGAGACCGTCTCATTGAGTCACAAGGTTCAGAAAGGACCCCCTTGCTCTCTGAACTGCTTCTCAGAGAGGATCCTGGGTGTGGCTGGAACCAGTCCTAGTACCAGAATTGATCAATGGTTTATGTCTAAAGGATTATATATGCGCAATCAATCTTTTGCATCACTTTGCTAAGATTTCATAGTTTAGCATGTTGTTAATCACTTACTGAGAAACTGTTGTGGAAGGAATCTCTCAACCTTGAGGAGCAACCTTGAGACGTGTCCCTACTCAAGGGGAGATCCTGGTGTGCAGCCCACTGCCATGCAGGAGAGCTCAGTGAACCCTGGGCCTGTTCACTATTTATGGAGCAAGATGATTGACTTAGAGTCATATTTGCATACTAGCCATATTTTGGTTGTCACATACTCAGCTAGCCCTCAGCTGTTGCACAAGATGCGCAAGATAGCCCGTAGCTATGGTGTTATTATGTTTTTCCCCTGAAGCTACTCTGAGCCAGATGCAGCCATCACAACCAGACACATCCATTATGGCCACCAATGGTGGTTATCCCTTGAATGGGGTTGGGGGAGGTAAAGATCAGGTTGGGACAGGGGGAAGCAGGCCATCACAGTGACACATAGGTCCCGTTGTACTGCAGGACCCTTTCTGAAATGTCTCTCTGCCTGTCAACTTGTGAAGTTCTGCCAGGAATGGGTTTACGAATATTCATGTTTGAGGCACAGAGGAAACACAGAAAGTTAAATAGAAAGAAAGTGCTGAGGTATCTTCAAGGGGGAAGAAAGGTTATTTTTTGTTTTTCCAGTGAACCTGCAGAGTACAAAAAGGGTAAATTATAGTTAATGCAAGTGAAGCACAAATCTGATGAACAGTAGTCTTTTTCCAGTAGATCAACCTCTTTCAATTTCAGCTTCCTTTCTGTCAGAACTGTAAAAGCTAAAATGCGTCACTGTGAAACACAAATTCAAGATAAAAGAGAGAGTGAGGAAGAAAAGCACTCTTCCTCCCATCCAGAGAGAGGAGAACGACAGGAATGAACAGGCACTGGGATGGGTATTCGCCTTCAGATGGGTAGCTTGACTAAAAAAATAGTAGAAGAGCTCATTATGTACCTCCTGGGAAAAAAAAAAAAAAAACAACTAGTAGATACTTCTTTTCGAGGAAAAGATAAATACTATTCTGATAATAATGATTATGTAATTAGTTAATTAGTAGAAAAGACCAAAGATGAGAAATTTATTGTTCATTTTAGCTAGTGGTCCTGAGGCAAAGTAGTTGTTGATAGTTTTGGTTTCTGTTAATGAACCTGAATACTTGAGACAATACTTGCACTTGTTTTCAAATTTAAGGTTTCTTTCTGTTCAGAAAACACGTTCACAAAATTATGAGAATCACAAGTAGTAATAATTATGCTATAGTCTTACATTGGAAATTCATCCAAGTTCTTGAAGTTGTATTTAACAATTAGCAGCTGTAGACTCAGATACCACTGAAAACCACTGAAGCAATACTTTACTCTTTGTTGTTCATTAAAAACTAACATGGAAATGCTTAATTTTGGAAATCCGTGTTTTTGGTGTTTAATAAAAGTTAACTTAAAAAAAAAAGGCTTTATACACTTTTCAGCAGAAGATAAAGGCAAGGAAATGCGTTGTCATTTAGAAATGCTCACCAGCAAGTCTTGGGCTGTTTATCCTTTGCAGAACAGAAAATTCACAGTGGAAAGCCATTCTTGTGCTGAACCAGGAGAGTAACACATGCGTCACTACAGTCTGTTTTGGTACTTCCGTGTTCTTGCCTAACTTGGCTTCACCCAGAGGTGCCAGAGGACCCAGATTCCCTGTTTTATTTAGGATCTGCTGAAAGATGTTAACCTTTGCCAATAACAAGATTTTAGGTTTTAGTACATATAGTGTATGCTACAGTAACTGCCAGGGCAACTCTTGGTTAAAAACTTGTCTGTTCATTATTGAAATAAGAATATTGGGGAATTCCTCAAACATTAAAAAGTGTCTCAAACTTAAAATAAGACTGCTTGATTATAAGACAGAAATTAGAGTAAAACCAATATTTCTGCTTAGCACAATTGTTTCCAGATATTAGTCAGATGCCATCAGAGTACTCTGCTAGTCTGATATGCACAGATATTTACCAGACCATGTTCAGCAGTCAGCAGCATTGACACCGTATATGAGCCAGAATGAGAATTGAAAAATCACACTGAAAAGTTAACGGCTATCCTCAGCTTTTGCCATGATAGCAAATACATTTACAATTGATACCTGCAGTGTTTAACTGGGACATACATATTATGAATGGTACACACTGAAGTTTTCCAAAACGTAAATGAATTTCAGATGACTATCCATTTTACCATCAGCTTATTATTTGCAGCCCACAACACGTAGGTCCTTCCCTATGACATATAGTAATTCTGCAGAATCTCCTTCGTATGCAGATTTTTACACAAAACCATTCAGCAGTCCTCTCATTTTAAGTATTCAGTTGCATGCAAAATTATGGCTGTCAATTTAGTAAAAATGACACAGTTTTGTGTACAATTGGAAAACTACCATAATTCATACTTTCTCACATCATCATCTTTACCATGTTTTTGTTTGCAGGGGTTCTTTTGTGTTCGTGGTTCTGTTTTCTGTCTGCATAAACTATGTTTGTATTTCTAGAATGTAGTCTTAAATGATTACAACTGTACTGTGCTAGCCAGTTGAAACATAACTCAGTCATGAGCACATGACTGGACATAGTGTTCAATTCCTTCTTTACACAAAAAAATAGTGGTGATATATAATTAAAAAAACCTTTTTAGCCTTTGACTTTAATTTTCTGCAAAACTATTTTACCAGTAACCCTAACAAGACTTGAGCAGCATTTAGCTTTTGATCTGAATGTGGTGAACAGGATATTATTTTTTTGATGTCAGGGTTTTAACAAATAATTTTTTTTTTGAAATATTTATTTCTTATCAACCAGTCTAGTAAAAAACTAAAATATGTTATACTTATGTTTACGTACACTAATAACAAGTTCACCTAGAGGAAAATGTTCTTCTCTCCTTCTCTTCAGAGCTGCTCTCAATGCATTATCTTCCCAGCCTGTATTTGTGCTTGGTGTGCCCCAACCCAGGCTGGGTTGTCATGTAGACACCTCATGTATTTTTCTTGGTTTTATTTTGCCCCCAACCCTCACATTTTTCTCTCTTTCTGAACTGATTTGCCATGTGTTGTTCTTGGTTTTGTGTATTTTTAAACAAGTATTAGCTCACTTGTTGGAGGCGTAATGAGACATCCAGTACGGCCACATGGTTTTTCCTGTTTGGTTTTTGATAGCGGTATTAACTTATTTGCAGTTATATGGTTGGTTTGTTGACATTTTTTTTTTCTGTGTGGTTTTTTTTTCTTGATCTGTATCTTTTGCTTTGCTGTGCTCTAATCATCAGCTGTTATGTGGTCTGTTTTCTCTGTGGGAACAAGGGGGCATATTCAGTATTTTGTCCCACACATGCTATAGTTGTGGGGCATGAGGGCTGCCCCTGGGAAGAAAAAATGCATAGAGCCATAAGAATTATGCAGGGACAAGGTCTGAAAGAGAGAACTGTCATGCAAAAGGTATGAAGAAAACCACTGGCTACCTCTTACGGAAGTTTATCTGTTGGGTTTAATAGAGGTTTCTTTTGGCATGTGCCCATACCTTGGTCTCTGCAGATAGCTTTCTCAGAGCTGGAGCAAACTTACTAAGTTAAAATAGAAGGGAACATATGAGGACAAAAGAGTATGAGAACCAGTGCCTCTTTTCTTGAAGGTTTTGGAGGAAAGGAAAACTTTTTTATTTTTTTGAGTTCTTGGTTAAGGAAAAGACAGATTGAAAAATTAAAAAAAATTTTCTTTTACTTAATTTCCAGCCTCTTTGTCTATATAAATTATAAGAAAATAACATTTCCACGGGGGATGGTGGAGGACATTGAAACAAATTAATGTATTTTTCTGCTGTGTGGATAGGAAGCCTACATAGTGCCAGCTGTGAAATCTGTCTTGGATAGCTAATGGATAGAATAGCCAATTTTCTAGCCATGCAGGAATAAGTCTTGTTTATGAGGTGAGCTGATAATGCAGCTGAGTCAGTGGTGGCAAGCTGGAGTTCTGTGTGCAGCATGAACCAGACTGTGTTGCTGCCATTGCCCAACACACCAAAACAATATAAGAAGGCATGGTCCTGACTCCAAACCAGGTTAAATGGACTGTTACCATTTTTACACAGATTATATGAAATGCTAGTATTAGACTACCCCTAAGAGTCTCACAGTACTCTGCAAACCAGATGAGCAGTTTATTCTGATACTGCAAGAGCTCAGAGCCTAGTAAAAGATGTTTGTGGCATTATGAGGGTTGTGACAGTTACATTGTGCTATCCAACACTGAAGATTTCACACATAGAATCATAGAATGGTTTGGGTTGGAAAGGACCTTAAAGATCATGTAGTGCCAACCCCCCTGCCTTGGGCAGGGACACCTTCCACTAGACCAGGTTGCTCAAAGACTCATCCAACCTAACCTTGAACACCCCCAGGGATGGGGCATCCACAACTTCCCTGGGCAGCCTGTGCCAGTGTCTCACCACCCTCACAGGAAAAAATTTCTTCCTAATATTTAACCTAAATCTACCTTCTTTCAGCTTAAAACCATTACCCCTCATTCTATCACTACACTCCCTGATGAAGAGTGTCTCCCCATCTGCCCTGTAGGCCCCTTTTAGGTACTGGATTTACAGAAGATGTCTCTTGGGGAACAGAAGTCCCAACCTATACATGTTTGAAGACCATTGAACTATGAAAAACATAGTCATTGCAAGTTTATCTGCAATGAGGGTTTATGACATCTATAAACCTGCAGAAGAAGACGTCTCTAGAAGGGCATTAGCTTTTATTACCACTTCATACGTTGCCACCTTAGTAGGTATATAAATTGTAAGCATGATATATGCTGGAAAGGTCCTTAAACACAGAGGGTTATCAGGACATATGCTAAGTGTGTTTTTGTGTATTGGTCCCAGAACCAGAACTAATTCTCTGGAATGGGCTATTAACATGATGTAAACATGCTAATTAAGTGGTTTAGTGTTCCTTGTATTATCAAGTTTCTCACTACAAGCAGAACCTCCCCTGCTTGTCCCTATTTTGCAATTAGAAAGTCCAGTTGTACTGGGCATGTGCTCTATTCATATGCTTCTTGTAGATATCAGACATTCTGCCAAATCTGCTATTTACAGTCCTTTTTTATTACATGAAAGATGCTGATTTTCAATGTGAGACTGGATACAAAAGAAAAAAGAGACAAAACCAAAATGGCAAACATAGTCTGATCGTTGTTAGATTTTTGGCACTGATCATAATAGGAAAAGATTGGTTTCTGGCTAAATTACTCTGAAATCTGACTTACCTATTAACACAGCTGGGAGCCTGGGTAGGCAGGCTCTCCTGGACCAGGCTCCAGTGACTCTCTTATTGTAAAGCACTTTTGTCTCCAGGGAACAGAAAGATAGATTAATTAATGAATGTATAGTTGTGTTGCCTTACTGGCATTTGTTACTATCCACCTTGTTTTTGATAAAAGGATTTCCTTCTTCACTTCATTGTATTTTGATTATACTTGTCAATGTAGCCAGTGATTGCTGTGATCATTGAATATAGGACTATAGTGATGATACATTTCTTCCATTTGTCTCAGCAGTCTGGCAGGCTGCAGAGGTGAAACAACTCTCAGATACTTTGTGGTCTGTGCTGATGGGAGTCATGCTTTATGGGCCAGTTTATGACTGCTTATGTCTGTATTGTTCGAGGTTGCAATATTCTTGCTGTTGCCGTTCTTACTGTTAAAGGCAATTAGAAGTACAAGTGTAAGATGATCATTTCAGCATCACAAAACAATCGCTCTGATGCCACTTTTGCAAGAGCTGTCACTTTGCTAGGTTTGGCTGTTGATCTTATACAGGTCCTTTGTCTAGTTTCACTACCAGCAACTCAAGTGCTAAAGTCACAGCTACCACTGACAGCCACATGCAACTTGCATTGGTTTTTATTCACTCAGTCAAAACAGCCCAAATTGTTGTGACCATACTCAGAGCTGAATCTATTCAAAGTAAATTGCCATGTAGAGAGACTGCTGTAACAGGTGTCAAGGCCAACTGCAGGGTGCAAAAATTATTTTAACTGCTTGTAACCCACTTTTCAATCACATCTCCTCCATAGTAATGTAAAAAAACTGGCATGGATCTTTCTGGATAGCCTCTTTAAATAACAATGACAATTTCTACATTAAATTTCTTAACCAAAAGGAACAAGGAGAGCACAAGAAGTGTGAGAAATCACAGCAGAAAGGCTCATTTGCTGAAATTGAATTGTCTGGTAAATACTGACTGATGTGTATACGGCAATCACGCTGAGCTCACCTGCTCATCTTTTCTTTGTAGTTGTTATTAATATGCACTTTCAATCCTAAACCCATTGAGCACAGCAGAGCATTAAGCAGGATATAATCTAAAATGTACTACAATTAAAAGAGTCAAATACAGATATAAGTCAATATTTCATGCAAAACCATACGCAAAATGGCAACCCTTTCTGAATCAGTTCTCAGTTTTTCAGCTATACATCGTTTGTAGTATTTTCAGTATTTTCAGTTATGCACAACTGTTACTTTTGTCACAAGATCATACAAACTTCCCTAGGAGTAGTGGCAGGATCTTCGCTCATTCATAGATATGCCAATAGTTAATTCAAACCTGCAACCACCAATCTGCAAAATCCCTCTTTCCAGCTTCCTGTCTGCACCTCAAGTTTGGTAGTTTTTTTGGTTTTGTTTTTGGTTTTTTGTTTTTTTGTTTTGTTTTGGCTTTTTTTTTTTTTTCTCTAGTGCATTGACTATGAGTACTAGGAACAGTAAGCAGATTAGTTCCACTACCTGGTCTTAAAAGACCCCAAATCCTTTCACTGCATTGGCTTTTTTCATGCAGTCTGCAGCCTACTCAGAATTCCTCTTCCTAAGCAGCCCTTATCAACCCTCATAAACTAAATAAGCTGTGAGATTGCTTCCAACTCACAGAAGTGGAAAAAGAGTGGAAAATCTTCATATTTCACATACTTTGGATTTGCAGAGCATTACTCTGACATTGAAAGATATGCATTCAGGCATATCAAAAAAACAAGGAAAATCTGGTGAATTTGCCCCTTCTCCTTCTATTGGATGCTTTTCTTTAGAGTCTTCATATTTTCTTGATATGCACAAAGGCTTCAGGTTTGGAATACAACACAATATTTACTTAAGTGTTGTAATTGCAAAACACAAATTACTAATGAAATTTAAAGATTCTGTGTCATCATCAAATGGTAATCTGACTACCTCATAAGTGTCAGACAAGAACATTTTCAGTTTTTAAAGACTATGTTGTACAGATTTGTAGTGAAACAATCCTCAAAGTAAAAAAGACAAGCTAATGTAGACAGATAATAATGGCTTGTCTGGGTTATATAGCTGCTGTATCGGAAAGCATTATTTCTAATAGAAATCAGGGAATAACATGACTCCCTGAACCAGTAGGCACAAGAGAGTATGCTTGTGAAGGAAACTCGTGTTTCAAAGTGATACACTAAATAACCAAATATTTGCATTTGAATGTAAAGGAACTTCAAATATTTCAGTGGAAAGCAATTTACATGCCTACAAATACAATATTATTCTACCCATGTATCAGAAGGTTGGTTTTGTCTTAGTGAAGAATTTGTACTTCTGTATCTCTGTGTAATAAACATGGGAATGATAAACAAACTCTATTGTATACATATTGATTTTTTTTGATGTCTGCAATATCTGATCTCATTCAGCGTGCAAGCCAAATTATTTTTTTACAGTGTACTATGCTTAAATGTACCTGGGCTGCTTTCCAGAAGCGCCAACAGTATTAGAATTGCACTAGAACACAGCTTGAAGCTGAATTTAGGGTTGAACTCCATCAGAGAAATGTCTTTTGAAAAAGAAAACTATAGGTTACTACAGGGAAGAGAAAACAAAACCTTGTATTAGTTTCTTTTCCTTGTGTTGCTGCTTTGCAGTTGTAACAAAGGACAAGTCTAATTTTCTTTTCTTTCTGAAGTGTAACTTTAGTCTTCAGTAAAGTTACAGCTTCTTCACAGCAATCCAAGTAAGAGAACAAACTTCAGACTTGAATTTGAAGTTGGTGGAAGGAAAGTAAGTGTAAAATAGCATGTATTGCATATAACCCATCTGCAGTGTTTGGGATTAAAACCAGGGACTCAATTTAGAATAAACATTGCTACGAAGACAACAATATTGAAAAGAATTATCATAAAGGCAGTATCTGACTCTGTTTTCTTCAAATCACCTTAGTATTTGCTTAGGTGGTCACCTCCTTTAAGAAAAATTCAGCTCCAAGATCATTAATTATTCTTCAGATATCATTAATGGTTAGCCTTTAATATATGGACTTATTCCTGTAAGTCCTTGGCCAAGATTTAAAATTACAACCTCACTGATGTGGAAAAGAGAATGGATTTTTTTTAGCTTGTATTGAAGTTGCTATTTTTCTTTTCTTTATTTTTGCTACAATGAAAAAATGGGTCAGATCCCAGAACTCGTTTTAACTGAATGTGTTCAGAATGAGGACATCCATATATGGTTTTGAGCCATCCCATGTAAGATTCGAATTCTATTTTCACATATTTCCCTGGATTTAAAGAATCACAGAATCACAGAATGTTAGAGATTGTAAGGGACCTTGAAAGATCATCTAGTCCAATCCCCCTGCCGGAGCAGGAACACCTAGATCAGATCGCACAGGAACGCATCCAGACAGGCTTTGAATGTCTCCAGAGAAGGAGACTCCACAACCTCTCTGGGCAGCCTGTTCCAGTGCTCTGTCACCCTCACTGTAAAGAAGTTTTTTCTCATATTCAAGTGGAACCTCCTGTGTTCTAGCTTGAACCCATTGCCCCTTGTCCTATCACTGGATGTCACAGAGAAGAGCCTGGCTCCATCCTCCTGACACTCACCCTTCACATATTTATAAACATTAATTAGGTCACCCCTCAGTCTCCTCTTTTCCAAGCTAAAGAGACCCAGCTCCCTCAGCCTTTCCTCGTCAGGGAGATGCTCCATTCCCTTAATCATCTTCGTGGCTCTGCGCTGGACTCTCTCCAGCAGTTCCCTGTCCCTCTTGAACTGAGGGGCCCAGAACTGGACACAATATTCCAGATGCGGTCCCACCAGGGCAGAGTAGAGGGGGAGGAGAACCTCTCTCGACCTACTGACCACCCCCCTTCTGATCCATTCCCACTCCAGAAGCCAAGGAAAAGTGCTCTGGAAATTTGATTTAATCTCTCGGGATGAGCATCCCACGTGGGCCTTGCCCTGTCGCTTGCCAGCATGCTTCTGGACCACCTCCTCACAGAATGTCTCAGACACCGCTTTTGAGGGATTTGCTGATATGGTGCTAAAATCTCATCTAAATCTGATTGCTTTAGACATTGTCTAGTCTTCACATAACTACAACCATGTTCACTGCGTTCATGATGCTTATCACCTCACAAACTGGGCAGAGAGCACCTGGCATTTAGAGCAGCCACTGTGGACCCCAACGGTAATCACTTCCCACAGGCTTCATATGTTGGGAAAGCATTTTGTAGAGTAAACCATAATGATAAAATAATTCCCGACCCTGTAAGAAACAGAAGCCAAGGGCCAGGCCCCCAGGCGCGGCGCTGCAGCGGTCACGACACCGAGCTGCGGTTGCCAGGGGCCATCTTGTGGTAAAACGCTCAAACAGTCATTTTACAATGCTCCATAAGGAGATGCTGTTCTGTTAAAAAGAATAATCTGAGCCTCTCCCGATCTTTCTGTGTTACTGATGGTATTTTAGGAACCCAAAAATGAAGATGAGCGTGTGATCACCGTTTCCAGTGAACGCAGACTGGGCAAGGGCCTGCGAGCATGGTGCAGTAACAGCCAGGCCCCAGCAACGGGCCGAGCTGAGCTGCAAAGAAAAACGCATTTCACCCTTTCAGGTAGATTTTAGAAACTACTCAGGTTTTAATTTTAATTGCCTGGCAGTTTTAAAAATGGTGTTCCAGAATAGCTTTTAAAATAAATATCATAGTTTTGACAACTCCACGGACATGCTAAAACAAGACTAGAACAAATCTGCTGAGCACAGGCCACCGCAGTTGGGGTCATCACCTTCACACCAGAGCAGAGTACCATCGGCTGCTGTACGGCCCATCAAGGAAGTGAAAGAAGTGGTGTCAGACCTGAACAACCTTTGAAACTGCGATGGAGATGCTCTGCTGCTGCATACTTTGGCCAAAGCGCAAGGACATGCGCAGCTCTACTTCCTTTGAAGCAGAGGCAAGATAACCGTCGCCTCAACAGGTGCTTAAAACAAAGTTACACCATGCTGTAAACAGCAGTAAAATGGGTGCCTTCTAGGATTTTCCAAATATTAAAAAACAGTAAGAAGAAGGTATTTTGCTTTAATTTCTTGATTTTTGCTAATAAACCCTTGAAATTGAACTACGTTATGCATTACTCATGTATTGATCTCATTGTAGGCTGGATCAATATTTACAGTTTAATTAATATTGAGGTGTAACAAGTGGCACTTAACCTATCTGCTTTTTTAATACTCAGTTTTCAGAAAAGCATCCATTCACAGAGTTGACTATAAGGTAATCCTCTGCTTCAAATAACTGGTAACAGCAAAATATTTGAAGAATAGTTCCAGTACAAGAAAAAAAAAGGGGGGGGGGGAAGAGGAAGAAGACACCTGGAAATGGAATCTTATTTTCATGCGAGATAAACTGGATGAATCACTGCATTACTCTGGGGAGCACTATTGCGTGATGGGTCAGCCCTACAATGCTTTTTTCCCAGTTTGGACCCCAGTTTAGGGGTGGTTGTCCCCAGCCAACTCCCCTTCCATCTGTGGTCATGTAACAGTTAGGACAGACTCACGTCGGGGAACAGCTCACCTGCATCAGGTGAGGAGTGTGCACAGGAGCATTGCTTAACTCAAACAGCAGGAGACAATTTCCTTTTGCCTTTATTTGTGCTAGAGCAGCTGCTCTGCCCCTCTCCCCCACTGCAGATATATAGCACCCCTGGAGTAAGTGCAACAATTTCTTACATCGAAAGAAAATGTGAGGAAAGGAGGGACGGGATTCGAACATAGGCAGCTAGTGTTCTCTTAGGCAGCTTCAGGCAGTCCATGGACAAGTTTACTAGCAGTGTCTGGATACGGTCCTGAGTTAAACAGGTCACGGAGGCTCAACTGTGTTGTGGTTTCTAGAAGGGAGTCCTGCAGCCAAGGATGCTGTTGATCAGCTCGGAAGCTTGCATGGCTGCTACCAGCATGGGAGGGAGCATTTTCCCAAAACTGCTTCATGAATAGGGAGAAGGTGTATCCCAGGGTTGGAGCCCATCCTGCCCTTGGGATCCCACCGCTCTCTGAACAGTATAATGGCATTTAATGAGAAGCTGCCTCCAGCAAGGAAAGCTGTTGAAGAGATCCCTTCAGTGCTCCATCTTGCCTCTCCCTGCTTGCTCTTGCCATTTCACAGCATCATACAGTGCAGCTGCCATCTCCCCAAATGCCCTCTGCAACAGTGGTGGCCAGTCCTGTTTCGCAAACACTATCTTCACCAAAATATTTGGAGTAGAGAAACTAGATGCATTCCCTCGAAATGAAGGTGGATTTAGTTGCAAGAGTATCTGAAAAAAAAATGAATTGCCTGTTCTCAAACAAAAGCTAATGCAGTTGCCATTGTTATTCCAAGATTTCAACAACACTGAGAAAAGATGACTGATACATATAGCTATGTTGAAGTTGGTACATTGGCCTCCAGTGCATTTCCTGACAATTTGGTAATAACCTCTTCCTGGCTAATAAACACAATCTCAGAGTTTATTTGCCTTAATCACCTTGGCCTTCCGCTTCAGAGTTCATCCAGCCCCAAACAATGCTATTGCTTTTTTTTTTTTTTTTTTTTTTTTTTAGACACAT
>WKFP01014346.1:641637-655487 GCA_011057875.1 Pterocles orientalis | reverse complement strand
GTGTTTGGGAAAAAAAAAAAAAAAAAAGATTGTAAATGTGAAGCTTAGCTTAGATTGGTCTCATACCTTTCCTGCATGTATCCTTCTACCTGGTGTGTTATTTAGGATACAGGTGAGTAGACTGGGGTAGAAATTATGCGTAGTGAACTTACGTGAAATACAGTTTTCACGGGTGTTCATAGCAAACTCCAGCGAGAAGAGGTTTTTTCTGCCATTGCGCAGGTAACGGCAGCAGTTGCTGTGCAGCTCCTGTGCCCCCGTGGTTCGTTTTGTACCGTGTGAGTGATCCCTTGTCGATCTCAGGATGAAACCCTGCCAGGCTTGAGCTCAAGGGGACTTTTAGCCTTCTCTTCAGTGGGGTCAATATTCTGTTCGCAGTGCACAAAACTTCAGAAATCTGCGGAGTTTGTCAATGTTTGGACCTCCGAGGGCTAGCAGCAGAGGGAGCTTGTAGCATCCATGAGGTTAAAAGGAGATGCTAGTGGTGTTGGACAAAACTCTCTTGACCAACCCAAAGAAATGCTTTCAGGGAGTATCTCACTGAAAAGAAACAGTTGGGGTGTCAGTTTGAGACTCTGAAAGCATTTTTCCCCCCGATACCGAGTGGTTTTTACTTTGTTGGCCGTGGTGAACTCTGCTTCTGGCTGCCTGGAGATTTTTGTGTGTAGCACAGTTGTTGGCGGCTTACTTCACCCAAAACGCATTTCCTTTGTTATGAAAAGAACATTATCTATCATTCACCGTCAGCTTTGCTTTCAAAATGCCTTTTTTGTTGTTGTTCTAAGGCCCAGTGTGGTGGCTGGAGAGTAATTGATGAGAACTGTTGGATACAGTTTGTGGGAGAAAGGGGAGGGCTGGCATTTACGGACTCACTGGGACTAAATTATAGACGAGATGTCTGATTAACTTCTGGGAAAGATTAATCAACTCGGCTATCTCCTTAGCACATGTCTAAGCAATAACTTATGGTTTATTAACTTCTTAAAAGCGTTTATGCGCTCAGGTAACACAGTAACAAAAGGGGAACTTAAATGATGATAAGACATGCTGGGAAGTTTATTTTTATATCGGCAACACGAGTAAAAATAACCTGTGATGGCCAGAGTAAAGGTTTAAATTATATTACAGGAAACCTTTTGTCATAAATATATACACCCTAAATCTGCATGTTTGTCTTTTTCTCTGCCCTGAGCTAAAAGAGGGTCTTTGCAAATTTAATGGTAACTGAAACTAGTGGTGGGACTTCAACATTTATTAATCTTCCTCCTGCTCTGTTGCCTTTCAGTCTCCATTGCCAGTTGATACAAGCAGAGTTTCTGCTCTGCTAGGGATCAGCAGGCGAGGCTGTAGCCCCCATGCGAGGCTGTAGCCCCCGTGCAAGGCTGTAGCCTCTGAAGGTCTCCATGGCTGGGACACGCCACCCGCCCAATGCATCCAGTTTGTGTTACAAGCTGAATTTTTTGCAGGATCAAAATCCCCACCGCCTCCAAGATCAGATGCTGTCTTAATGTCTCCTGTTTTATCCTGTAACATTTCATTTTAATTCCTCTGTCCTCTCTGTGTCATAAAAAGGGACATATAGTATGTGGGCAGGCAGATAAAACTGCCCGTCGATCAAGGATGATTTTCCTTCGTGACAGTGAACAAGCACCGTCCTTGTAAATACCCAGGGTCCCCCCACGGTCTGTAATTTAAGAAATGGTGTTTGAAAGGTGAGCTTTCGGATCTGCAGCTGAGTGCCCCCCAGACCCCGTCCCTTTCCTTTTGCTACAAACCCACCTGGAGGCTCCAGGCAGCGGAGGTGCTGGGGTGTGATTTGCAAAGCCTATGGGATGGATACACTTCTGCCACGTCTCTGCTTATTCAACGTGATGTTCCCGTCCTGCCAATATCCCCAAGGATGATGAGATTAAATCTGTTGAGAAAGCTAGAAATGGAAGGAAAACACACGGTACCAGGAGTCCTGACTGGTTAAGGTTACAGAACCAAATGCCTTTGAAAATGTACATTCATGCTGCAGGCTGAAAACCTTTTCCAGCCTTACTGAGTTATATAGATTGTCGATGATAAAAATTAAAGCTGGGAAGATTTTGAAATGCTAACCCTAATGATTCGTTAGCAGTATCAGGTCATTCTTCATAATACTCTCCAGCTAGAATGACTTGGCTGCAGAGTGTTTTGCATCATTGTGTGTGTTACAGGGTAATCCAGGAACATGATTAAAATAAATTTAAAAAGTTGGTTTAAGCAGGCCTTCTTCCAATCCAAAGAACAAAAATCTCTGTTATTATTTATCTTTATAATTCAAGGTTATATGCACACAGGATTTTTCTTTACCGGTTTGTAAACCAAGCAAGCTGCTGTTATTGCAAAACCATCGCCGTGCCTCCCCGGGCAGAGCGATGCTCAGCCGCGCACGAGCGCGCCCCGATCCGTGCTCACGGCAGCTTGGCGGGGGGCTGGAACGCTAACCCCATTTATTTCCCCCAACAGGGACCCCGAGGACTGCTGGGACCGAAGGGGCCACCAGGACCCCCGGGGCCACCGGTGAGTTCTCGGGACTGCTGCTCTCCTCAGGCAGTTGGCTGAGCTTTCTGGACAAAATACCCCGTCCCCATCAGTCATTCCAGTAGATAATACAGCTGCATAATTTTCTACATCTGTGCAACAAAAAGAAGCGGTGGTCAAAAAAAAAAAAAGTTATGGCTCAAAGTCCGTATTCTCCCCCATTTTCAGTGGCATCACGTCCATTTGCAGCAGCTCAAGATTTGGCCCACCTGAGTAAATATTAATGCCTCGCTCCGGCTGCAAGGGAAGAATGAGAGTTATTAACACTGGGGCTTTGCTATTAACTTTTGCTTGAGGGCTGGTGAGACTTTAAAGCGGTTTGTTCATATTTGGGGCAAAAGCCAAGGAGACAACGTGCTGTTTTTTATTCGGGAGACAGTCACCTTATCTGCTGGAAGTGCTGGTGCGGGGGCTTTCTCGGTAAATCACTGCAGCTCACTCAGGTCCCAGAACTTAAAAACCCCAAACCCCAGCTGCTGCTGGAGCTAAAGGGGTCAGCGTTTGATGGTGAGTGTGGTGAAGCCCTGAGCCCCTCCTGGGACATGAAGGCATCTTCCCACTGCGCTCCTGGTCCTGTTGAATTTAATGAAAGTTCAGGATCTGCTCCCAAACCATCTCCCACGAGCATGCCGTTGCACCCAGACACCTCGTCCTGCCCCAGAGCAAGATGATGGCAGGGGAACCCCCCAGTGGGACATCTCCAGTTGACCGTGTTCCGTGTCACCCCCTTAATGATGATGATCCAGGAGTTTTTGAGCCCTGCTGCCTTGTCGAGTGATGCATTCGCACCCCAAGCAAGGTCTTTTGTCCAGTTTCTCCTTTTCATTTGCTACCCCATGCCCTCTCACTGCGGTTCTTAGCTGGGATTTGGTTGACTGGTGCTGGTTCTGCCTCACAGGCAGGTTAAACCAGTGGAGGAAACACTGAAATGATTTTTTTTAAAGTATAAACTGGATTCGTGGAATTGGCGGCTTTACCAAACACCTTTAGAAAATTGTTCCCTTTCCATGCAGTCCAAAGGGCCTCCTGACGTTTTGTTATTTTTATGGCAATTTCTCTGCTTTTTCTGGTGCAAAATAATGAGATATTTTCTTAGTGCTGCTTTTTTAAATCCTTTCTCAGGGTGTGGCTGGTATGGATGGACAAACAGGTCCCAAGGGGAATGTGGTAAGTTCTCACTGCAAATTTTACAGGCAGTTCAGATATTATATAGAGTGAAATGTAGAATGTACTCCATTACATTACGTTTGCTAATTGCTTTTTAGCCTGGTCTAGATTCCTATCGGAGCCTGTGAAAACCATAGAGAGTATCTTCCAACAGCAAATGGATGTTAATTTATTATAATTTCTGATGGAATTACACATTATTTCCCCATGAAAGATCAAACATTTTCATCAGGATATGTGTTGTTCTAATGAATACCAAAATATAGTCATTTAACTGAGGGGAAGAAAAACCCCTTTATGTGCCTCATGCTTTGTACTAATGGGATGACCTGGACTCCCTGCAGAAGAGCCAGTGCAGAGCCAGGCTGTGCTCAGCTCCTTTGGGCTGCGTGTCATGGAATCACAGAATGGTTTGGGTTGGAAAGGACCTTAAAGATCATCCAGTGCCACCCCCTGCCATGGGCAGGGACACCTCCCACCAGCCCAGGTTGCCCAAAGCCTCATCCAGCCTGGCCTTGAACCCCTCCAGGGATGGGGTACCCACAGCTTCTCTGGGCACCCTGTGTCACTGTCTCACCCCCCGCACAAGAAAATGTCCATGCTGAGAAGCGAGAGTGCCCTGAAATAACTTCACCCCTCCCCATCCCAGCACGGAGAGAAGCTGTTTCCCTTTCCCAGGAGCTCTTGGTTGCCGGCGGTGGGGTGGGAGGATGTGGAGATGCTGTGGAGCTGTGCAGGGGCCCTGCACAGTGCCTGCGGATGCTCCGCTCTTGCCTTCCCTGCCCTCAGCTCTGCCCTTGTCTCCCCGCAGGGTCCTCAAGGCGAGCCAGGTCCCCCAGGACAGCAGGGTAACCCGGGTGCTCAGGTAAGAAGAAAAACTCCTTTTCCATGGGGAGGAAGAAGGATTGATAATTTTGAACAAGCTTTGCTCCCCAGCCAGAGATGGGACCAGCAATAAAGAGAATTTGCTGGGAATTGGCTTGGTGATACATCCCTGGCCCAAAATCTTCCTGAAAAGGCTCCCAGTTTCAGATTCCCCTGGTTCTCACTGGGCTTTAGCTGCTGTGATGCACAGCCAAACCCAGGTCCAGGCAGTCTCTTCACCGAGCCACATCTTACAGTTCAGGGCTGATTTTTAGCATCCCACGGTCCGGTTGCTCTGGAGCCAGCTGGGTAATACAGATGTCCGAGCCTTGGTGTCAGCCTTCTCCATGGCTCTGAGCAAGTCTCACTCCACGGAGCATCTCTGTTTCCATCTTAGGGATGAGCCTGGCTGTACACGGTGGAGCAGTGCGGCTCTCCAGAGGAGGCATGCCGTACAAAAGCAAAATTTTATCAGCTCTTGCAAGACATTTTGAGAATGAATGGAGCTGGGGAAATCCCCAGCCATCGCAGGCACTATAATGATGCTCAGCTGAGGCCCTGCCAAAATGCTTTTGGAAGGAATAACTCACTCCTTAATGACCCTTTTTTTTCTTTCTTTTCAAAGGGTCTTCCAGGTCCACAAGGCGCGATCGGTCCCCCAGGAGAGAAGGTACGGTTCAGTCCTGCAGCTCTGACTTAAAACAACTGCTCCCATTAATATGCATTTGCTACTTCAGCTGCTCCTTTGCCCCATATGCAACATCTGGTTGCAGCCGTGCCTATGAAAGTCTAATGCCTCTCATTCCAGACAGAAAAGAGACAAGAAAGCACGGTTTACCTCTAATTCATAATATTTGCATTCATTTCCCCTCTTAAGAGAAACATTTTGAAGGCAGCCTATGGTAAAACATTAGGGGAGGACTGAAAAATTGTCTCTTTCTGTGGGCTAAATGCCTGGAAGTCTGAGCAGGATGGTAATGGGAAGAGCCCGCAGATTTGGCTCCATCAGCCAAGATCCACCCCCCAGCTCCCCGCCAGCTCCCTCCCATTTTCCATTGCTGTTGACATGGGGGCAGGTGCTGGCCTCGGTTCCCCCCAGGCAGCCCTGGGACCATCAGGATTTGAACGAGGGCAACAGTTTTGCCTACACAGGAGTAATCCTTTGGGTGTTCGCTCAGCTCCTGGTGAGCAAGGACATGGCGTGTATCCTGGCGTGCATCCCAGGAGAGTCCCCAGCTTGTGTGGGCAGTGTGGGGTGGCCTCAAATTATCAATAATTGTCCTGTGAAGCAGCATGTGAACAGTTCTAGCAGATAAAGGGCTTTCTGGTTTCAGTGCTGAGCCCCGCGCAGCAGCAGCGGTGGCACTCGGTGGCGTGGGAAATCAGGGGGTTGCTTAATTAAAAAGGTAACCATTGAAACATTGAAGTGTTAGAGCAGAAAGAACAGTCAAACTGGGCAGCTCTGGTTGTCCTTTGCTGGTTTATTGCCTTGCTGTTCATCACCAGAGAAGGGGCATTTCTTGGTCCCCTGAGCCCCATAATTTGGTGTCTTCCAACCTGTGCTCGTACACATGTGCAGCATCGAGCCCTTTCAGCAGGACAGCAGCTTGATGCCTCATGCCCCAGCATCTCCTGTTGGACTCTCATTGCTGTATGGTGTCTGTGTGAGGGACCAGCACCAATGCTCAGCATCCCAGGATGCTGGAGCAACTCTGCCCACAGAAATAGGCAGACTCCTGCAAGTCACAGCAGCTTTTCCGACAGACCTCACCTCTCTGCAGCCTTTCAGAGCTAGGAAAAGCAAGAAATGTGTCTGAAAAGCCCCATCTTCTGATGCTCTGGCGACTCTGACCATTGCAGCTGCTGATTTTCTGTTTGTTTTTAGGGGCCGTTGGGCAAACCCGGTCTCCCTGGCATGCCTGGCGCGGATGGTCCTCCGGTAAGTCATCCTCTCCCGGGTCTCTGCTTGGCGCCGGGGCTGCGGGGCCTGATCCTGCTCCCATCCGCCCTGGAGTGCACCATGGGTTTGTGAATCATGTCAGGCTCACCCTGCCCGTTGTCCAGCCGGGTTGAAGGGTTTGGGAAGCCCTGGCCCCGCTCCAAGCTTTGCTCAGCCTCGCAGCACTAGGTCCTTCTCTCCATCTTTTCAGACCTCTCTTTCCCTTCCTCCCTCTCTCCTCTCTGTTTTACGGAGGCTGGCAGCTCACCGAGGTGGGGATGCTCTTCTGGGTGTGTGTTTGTGCACGGGGTGGTCCTCGCCTCGGCCGGGGCTGCTGGGCGCTGCTGCAGAGCGGTGATAAGAGCAGGTGGAAATTGCCTGTCAGTGTTGTATTCTTGCAGCTTTCCTCCTAATCCTACTTTAAACATCATTTGCTTCTTGCTCGGGAAATTGGTCTTAAAAATCTTTGGCCTTTAAACCTGATCTCATTTTTACACACCTCAGAGGCACCTGCTTTTACGAATGACAAATGGGAAATAGTTACATTCCACTAATACAAATGCAGAATATGGCAAAAAAAAAATAAATTTACATTTCCCACCCTGGGATTATCATTCCTACAGAGGGCTATTGGAACATTCATACAACTGTTAGCTGAGTCAACAGAGCAGCTAAAGCAAAGCCCAGAAGATCTCTAAGGCTGTAGCTTTCGATGTGAAATTCCTACAGCAGCCTCCAGGGAAGTTCAGCTGGAGAAGATGCCGGCTCTATTTTTATCCAGACGGAAGGCTGTAGAAGAGCTGCAAGCTGAGGATGTGTGGGTCTGCATGGGCACTGGTCCTTTGTCACAGGTGGTGTACAGTTTGTAGGTTTGTAAGCTCAAGGGTTGTTCTTCCCAAGGACAAAACCCTGGCTGTGTTCTCTGGATAGAAACTGGTCTTGGAAGACATCTGAAAATCCTCGAGGGCCTGGAGCATCTCGCTGCGAAAGCCAACCAAGTTGCTCCTCAATTTTTGATCTTAGTAGCAGCAGTGGAAATGGGCGTTTTGAAAATTGTGGTGGTTTAGTGTAGAGTGGCTGAGGACCTTTGGAATCTTGCACTTCCCTTTTGCCTTTGGGGTGCAGATATCGGGAGCTGAAGGCAAGCACGGTTAGACGACCTCCTTTGTGCACGGATGCTCTCGGTGCCGTTTAAACTCAGCACAAATTCAGGTTGCGTTCTCTCCTCTGTGGTGTTGGTGTGTAAATGACAGCTGTCGTTTTGTTTCTTTATTAAACCAGCGTGTTTTATGAAATCCGGCTTGCCTGACATTCTCGTCCTGAAGACTGATGATGGAAAATCGTCTCATGATTTGACTTGTTATTTTGCTAGAAAGTCATTCGTGTATTTCGAAGGGAGTTAGTAAGTAAAGAAACCATTGAGTGCAGAAGGTCTGAGTGGCATTAGAGCAGCTGGATGTGCTCTCATCATCTTTATAAAAGAAAAGGTCTCTGGGTGTGCTTTTGTACAGACATGGCCAACTAAAGAGTCATCTTCCATCCTGGCCCCATTTTGGTTCCGACAGTAGGAAAATCAACACTGAAATCCCCCATTTCTCACTGATCCTCCAAGCTACACCTGAGGCAAATCACACTTTTGTTTTCCACTGTCTGCAATCCCAGCAAAAGGTTTCTGAAGGCTGTGAATGAGAATGTCTTGGAAACTCTTGGATGTTGAGTTATTCAGCATCAAATCCCCAGAGGAATGCTGGCCGGCATCCAGCCAGCCCGCGTTTAATGGGGATGCAGGTTAGCTGAGCATTTGTCATGAGATCTTGTCATGGACTCTAGGAATTAGGAAATTAATGAGGGGCTCTGACCAGTCTGGGCATCTTGTGACCTTCACAAGTTTGCTAACACACGGAGCTAATTTTGTCTGTTTTCCTACCTGCAAAATTTATATTCTGCTTGCTGCTGAACTCACTGAGGTGTTCTGATATGTGAAGAATATTGCAAAATGGTTTGTGCTTCCCTGCT
Organism: Pterocles orientalis; assembly: GCA_011057875.1. Lineage (NCBI taxonomy): Eukaryota > Metazoa > Chordata > Aves > Pterocliformes > Pteroclidae > Pterocles > Pterocles orientalis. The sequence continues at coordinate 646,933 of WKFP01014346.1, read as the reverse complement.
GGAAGGTGGTGAAGAGGAAAAGTGTAAAGTAACCAGGTGGAATACCACCAAGGACCCAACTGCATTGGAGCATTAGATGTGCATTAAACCCGTTTCCATCTTCTCTTTGTCTCTTTTATTAACAGGGTCATCCTGGCAAGGAAGGTCCTCCTGGAGAGAAGGGCGGTCAGGTGGGTGTCCACAAGGTCCTTGTCACCGCGAAGGGGAAGGTGACAGTAGCTGGATGGAGACAGATCTCCATGGGGTTACAGGGGTGGCTGGGCAGCCAAGGGATGTGGGTCAGTGGAGGTGGCAAGAAGCAAACCCTGTTGAAATTTGAAAGCTGAGCCCAGCTTTCATCTGCTTGGGACTCTCCTCTGGTGCTTGGGTTGGTCTTTTCTCAGCTCCTCACGGCTTTCCTGGCAAGCAGCGCTCCACAGCCCAGCGGATGCAAAAACTGTGAAGGGAAGCCTTCTCTTCATCAGCCACAAATAGATAACCTTCATGGTACAGGGACTGCAGAAAACAACTCTCTTTGTGTTCCTGGCCTTTCTTTTTCTTCCTCTCCCCCTCAAACAAATCCCCAATCTTATGTATAAATCCCCTTTCCAACACGTTGCTGTCTTCTCTCTTCCTCCTTTCCTGTCGTATGGACCGTTGGCTCAGCCCAGTGCACCTGCCTGAGGTGATGCTCCTGTAGCTCTCTGTGCTATTTTGAGCTATTTTCAGATGACCACTGCCATTTCCACCTGTCCTGAAGCACCCAGAAGGCTAGGACATTTGTTTTCCGCAATTCTCCTTATTGCTGCACCTTCGTGTTGATTTTTGACGTGTTTTTCTTCTTCACATTTTTTTCACCCTAGGGTCCACCAGGTCCTCAGGGCCCCATCGGTTATCCAGGACCACGCGGAGTCAAGGTAGGGAAGATGCAGAAACAGTGTCCGTGGCATTGCTTCGTTAACCCAAGTTCTCTGTGCTGGAGATGGACACTGCTGGTGGGCACAGATGTCCTGCCAGGGTGCTTTGGGACCCCTCGAGTGAGCCTTGGTCCAGCATCTTCTCACAGGCCAGGAGGCTTACAAGTCCCCTGCTCTCCACTAACCCCTCCTTGCATCGTTCAGTGCTTTGGAGAGATTTCCCTTGTAATTCTTGGTGAGCATGGCTCAGTCCCATTCCAATCGTTTCCAGTTTACAACCAAAGTAAATCTCAGCCAGAATGCGAACACTTTAACAAGGCTTGTTAATAAAACAAAATAAGCTATTACTGAAACAAAGCAAGCTTTTCATGCTCCTGATCCAAAACCTTGTCAGACGAAGCAATGTGCTTTTTCACTAGACTGAATTCCAGCTCTTTCCCCGCTCCTCCTGCCTGCAGAGCTTGCATGCTGATGAGAAAGCTCTGGGTATTTTTTTCCCCATTCAGCTCGGGCTGTTATGCCCATCACGATGTATTAGTTCAGGTGCAGATGCATCCTGCATCCCAAAGGTCCAATGAATCTACAGGGATCTGTGCTAGCAGATACAAGCACAGCTTGGGGACTGACTATAGGTGACATTAAGCCTTCTTAAACCCCCTCGTATATTTTTCCAATAGCACAAAACTTTTTGCTATTCTGCCTTCAAAATTGAAGTGGGATGTATTTGCCAAAGCAAGCTTTCATCTCACTTCTTGCAAGGCTGCAGATTGAGACGTAGTGGTCCATTAGGGAATGGTTTGCTGTTGTGTTTCCCACTAAACTGGAACTGTTCCACATTAGAATGATCTAGAGAAAGTGTGTCATGCACCAAACCCGTAGTGCGTACAGACAAGGTTTTGCTTCCTACAAGCAGTGTTCTATTAACTGCACGAGCCTCCAGCCTGGAAAAAAAAAAAAGTGTCTCATTGGGTTTGCAGCTATAAATAACTTTTAGATCTTGCCTCGCTTACTAGAACCCTGTCCTGCTGCACAAATTCTGGTGTAGTTTTAATTATGCTTCCTCTTGGCGTGCGAAAGGGGAGAAAAAATTAAAATACCCCAAGTAAAATATTATTCCTCCAAAAAAAAAAAAAAAGCTGCTGGTTTTTATTGTAAGAGTTGCATTGCATGGTACAGCTGGGGTAGATACCCGAGGGTGATGTTTTATCCCCAGAGGCAGGATAGATGGGAAACATGGGGGTCCCAGAGGGGTCTGGATCCCGACCACGCTCAGCACCTCTGGGCTGAGCACCACACCTTGGGGAAGCTTTGGAGGCTTCTGCAGCATGTCACAAATGGCCCCACCAGTCATGTTCCTTTTTTTTTTCCCCTCCTTTTATTGCCTAAATCTACTTCAAACAGCATAATGCATGCACAGAGGTGAGCACCATGGTAAAAAAGAGCCGAGATGAACCTTCCAGGGTGTTAGACACGGCGCTGCTACCCGCTGCAGAGCAGCATGGAAATCTCTGGCTGTGCTCGGAGATTTTAATGTGGATTCACTTCCCAAGTGTCCGTGCACAGCTCCGAGCACTGGTTTTGCTGTGAATACTTGGGCGTGCTGGCCAAGGCGTTTGTGGAAATGATATTTTGGAAAATATAAGCAGAAAAAACTTGTCATAGTGAGTTTTATCCCTGGAAACATAACTGCAGGGCAGGGGATGGGCAGAGACCACCAACCCCAAACCAAGTCAGCAGGGGTTTGTGCTGTAGGGTACTCACTGGTGCAGACATCAGCAGCTGATATCGATTAGCAATATGTTCAGGAACATCATAGTTTGCAGAGATGCCATCATCAATGTCAGAGGAAGCGAAAAATCACCATAATTAATGATTCTTCACTCTTCAGCTTACTATACCCTTGTAACCTCTTGTTTTATCTCCTGCAAGGGAGCAGATGGTGTTCGTGGATTGAAAGGTACCAAAGGTGAAAAGGTGAGTGAACGCTGCACGTTTACATTGATTTTTCTCCAGCCTCTGTGCATTTTTGCAGACCCTTCCCACGGGATGCTCCCTGTGACATTTCCTCCTGCGTGAGAGGTTTCTCCTAGACAAGCAGCGGGGCTGAGCCCCCGAGGACTGGTGACCTCTTTGTTTTCGGAGCGTGTGCAGGCTGGGTACCTGCTGGGATGTTCTGCCACATCTTGGCTCAGACCTGGCGGTAATCGAGCCTTCGTGGTGTGCTCGGGTCTTGAGCTGTTTGCTGGGGCAGCTGTTGCTGATGGCTCAGGTCTGGGTGGTTCCCTTCCTACAAAATTTGCAGCTTGAATGATTCGCTGGAGCTGGAGGGTTTGTGGGGTGTTACAGCTGGATAACAGCGTATGGGATGTGCTGCCCAGCCTGGTCCTCAGAGCACCTTGTGAAACCCTAGTCAATAAGAAAGTCAACACAGTTTATCTCTGCAGATCTCAAAGACGCAATTGGTTTCTCCCAGAGGAAGGGCAGGAGGTGGAAAAAAATCTCACCAACTCCAACAAACAGATCTCTGCTCCTTTGTTCCTGCCCCCAGCAATTCGGCAGCAAAGTTGGCAGTTTTAGCAAAGGGAATCCTGACAGGGACCTGCCAAAGTTTAAAAGTCTTTCTAGGAACCATGTCTTCACTGCCTAGGAGAGATTTGCTGTAGGATGAAATGCATTATTTATTTGAGCTCTGCAATTAAATCTTCTCAGCTGAAAGAAATATTGCCACTGTCCTGGAGGTTGCCTCAGAGCATGGTGTAAAACATCCTCCATGAAAATAGACCCGGTTGTATTTCAGAAATAATTGGTTCCCAGCACTGGCAAGGTGGTGTCATTCACATGGGGTCAGATTTGTGATCTTGACTTGCAGCCAGGACGGGATGTAGGGAACACTTGCTGTGGTCCCTTGGGAACCTCGATGCTCACAGCCTGGCTGGGTTTTCACAGCTGTTTGTGCACACCAAAGACTTACAGAAACCAGTGTGATGGGCAGCGGGGGACCTAATCTTGTCCTCCTGGGTTGGGGCCATACGATGAGGCTAGAGAAACCTTTTTTTCTTTTTTTCCAGCTATACAACTTGTCTGTTTTTTCCCCTTTCTGTGATTTAGGGTGAAGATGGCTTCCCTGGCTTCAAAGGTGATATGGGCATCAAAGGAGACCGGGTAAGTCTGTGATGGGTGTGTTCTGGTGGTGCTTTGCCTTTCAAGCCCGTGCATTAGCGTGCAAACATGGCTCTGGGAGAGCAGCAAGGTGGGGTCTTGTCCGAGTCCTTCTGGCATGTCTGATCTCAAGGCAGGAAATCAGGAATTGCTCATTCACATTGAGCACAGCAGTTGTAAATCCCTGAATTTGGTAGTCCCATCTTGAAGGTAAAACACAAAACTGGGTAATTATAGAGGTCCTGTCTAGCTGCTTTGACCGCTAGGAATACTGCATGCTGCAGCTGGATCATCTATTTATTTCCAGTATCTCTTTCCTCCCAGAATATTAAATTTAGGGTCTGGCAGGCATCTTTATTTGCTGACCCTAACGTGCTTGCATACCATGGGAAATGTAAAAGTTACCAGGAGTTGCCTGGTTGCAAAAGCTTTTAAAATGCATGAACACGCTGACCACCAGAGACCCCAGCTGACACTCGGATGCAGGCAGCCCATGGCTTTGCGGCACGTCTGTCCATCCTCCATGCTCAGCCCTTGGGGACAGGGTGCTGTCCTCGTCCCCTCCCCAAGTGATGCCTCACCAGAGGCTTGGTGCCTGCAACTCTCGCAGGGATCAAGAGAGCTCTGCATTAATGCCTTGCATGAAGGTTTGTATAAGTAGACACCAAATCTTCCGTTTCTCCTGGCGTTCAGCTGTGTAACTGAGCAGTCAGAACAACTGGAAGCTTCCCCAAACCCCGCTTCTTGCCAAGGAAGCAGGACTGAAGGTGGCATGTTGGGGAGGTGGCTCCTGTCCTCACCAAATGCACACAGACATAAGCTGCTTCAAACAAAGCTCACGACTCGGGTTCCCACCAGCAAAAGCTCTTTGTGTTTTATGAGCTATGAAAGGACAAAGGGTTCTCGAGAGCCTCGCAGATAAATCTGCGTCCATCCAGCTTCTGGGGAGCGAGAAGAAGGCTGCCTGTGTTCACAGCGTGGAAGCATCTCCTCTTCCCCTGCGTGACAAAATGACAAGTGTTGTTATGTGTGCCGCAGCCTGCAGTGTCACAACAATTCACGTTAATAGCTCAGTCCTCCCAGCTCTCAGATTTCCGAATGATTTTCAGCACAATAGCTCCAGCCCAGTCTTTCTTCTCCAGTTGCCCAGTTCAACCCTCAATTAAACACTTCCCAGGGCTTGCTCGTACATCACACCGCGATTTGGGAACCGGGAGGTGGGTGTGTTGCAATCAGAGCTA
>WKFP01014346.1:621813-639236 GCA_011057875.1 Pterocles orientalis | reverse complement strand
CTCTTCAGCTTACTATACCCTTGTAACCTCTTGTTTTATCTCCTGCAAGGGAGCAGATGGTGTTCGTGGATTGAAAGGTACCAAAGGTGAAAAGGTGAGTGAACGCTGCACGTTTACATTGATTTTCTCCAGCCTCTGTGCATTTTTGCAGACCCTTCCCACGGGATGCTCCCTGTGACATTTCCTCCTGCGTGAGAGGTTTCTCCTAGACAAGCAGCGGGGCTGAGCCCCCGAGGACTGGTGACCTCTTTGTTTTCGGAGCGTGTGGAGGCTGGGTACCTGCTGGGATGTTCTGCCACATCTTGGCTCAGACCTGGCAGTAATCGAGCCTTCGCGGTGTGCTTGGGTTTTGAGCTGTTTGCTGGGGCAGCTGTTGCTGATGGCTCAGGTCTGGGTGGTTCCCTTCCTACAAAATTTGCAGCTTGAATGATTCGCTGGAGCTGGAGGGTTTGTGGGGTGTTACAGCTGAATAACAGCGTACGGGATGTGCTGCCCAGCCTGGTCCTCAGAGAAGCTTGTGAAACCCTAGTCAATAAGAAAGTCAACACAGTTTATCTCTGCAGATCTCAAAGACGCAATTGGTTTCTCCCAGAGGAAGGGCAGGAGGTGGAAAAAAATCTCACCTACTCCAAACAGATCTCTGCTCCTTTGTTCCTGCCCCCAGCAATTCGGCAGCAAAGTTGGCAGTTTTAGCAAAGGGAATCCTGACAGGGACCTGCCAAAGTTTAAAAGTCTTTCTAGGAACCGTGTCTTCACTGCCTAGGAGAGATTTGCTGTAGGATGAAATGCATTATTTATTTGAGCTCTGCAATTAAACCTTCTCAGCTGAAAGAAATATTGCCACTGTCCTGGAGGTTGCCTCAGAGCATGGTGTAAAACATCCTCCATGAAAATAGACCCAGTTGTATTTCAGAAATAATTGGTTCCCAGCACTGGCAAGGTGGTGTCATTCACATGGGGTCAGATTTGTGATCTTGACTTGCAGCCAGGATGGAATGTAGGGAACACTTGCTGTGGTCCCTTGGGAACCTTGGTGCTCACAGCCTGGCTGGGTTTTCACAGCCGTTTGTGCACACCAAAGACTTACAGAAACCAGTGTGATGGGCAGTGGGGGACCTAATCTTGTCCTCCTGGGTTGGGGCCATACAATGAGGCTAGAGAAACCTTTATTTCTTTTTTTCCAGCTATACACCTTGTCTGTTTTTTTTCCCTTTCTGTGATTTAGGGTGAAGATGGCTTCCCTGGCTTCAAAGGTGATATGGGCATCAAAGGAGACCGGGTAAGTTTGTGACAGGTGTGTTCTGGTGCTGCTTTGCCTTTCAAGCCTGTGCGTCAGCCTGCAAACATGGCTTGGGGAGAGCAGCAAGGTGGGGTCTTGTCCGAGTCCTTCTGTCATGTCTGATCCCGAGGCAGGAAATCAGGAATTGCTCATTCACATTGAGCACAGCAGTTGTAAATCCCTGAATTTGCTAGTCCCATCTTGAAGGTAAAACATAAAACTGGGTAATTATAGAGGTCCTGTCTAGCTGCTTTGATCGCTAGGAATATTGCATGCTGCAGCTGGATCATCTATTTATTTCCAGTATCTCTTTCCTCCCAGAATATTACATTTAGGGTCTGGCAGGCATCTTTATTTGCTGACCCTAATGTGCTTGCATACCGTGGGAAATGTAAAAGTTACCAGGAGTTGCCTGGTTGCAAAAGCTTTTAAAGTCCGTGAATACACTGACCACCAGAGACCCCAACTCACACTCAGATGCAGGCAGCAGCTGCAGCCCATGGCTTTGCAGCACGTCTGTCCATCCTCCATGCCCAGCCTTTGGGGACAGGGTGCTGTCCTTGTCCCCTCCCCAAGTGATGCATCACCAGAGGCTTGGTGCCTGCAACTCTCGCAGGGATCAAGAGAGCTCTGCAGTCATTCCTTCCCACATTTACAAGAAAAATCAATGCCTTGCATGAAGGTTTGTAAAAGTAGACACCAAATCTTCCGTTTCTCTTGGCGTTCAGCTGTGTAACTGAGCAGTCAGAACAACTGGAAGCTTCCCCAAAGCCTGCTTCTTGCCAAGGAAGCAGGACTGAAGGTGGCATGTTGGGAAGGTGACTCCTGTCCTCACCAAATGCACACAGACATAAGCTGCTTCAAACAAAGCTCACGACTCGGGTTCCCACCAGCAAAAGCTCTTTGTGTTTTATGAGCTATGAAAGGACAAAGGGTTCTCGAGAGCCTCGCAGATAAATCTGCGTCCATCCAGCTTCTGGGGAGCGAGAAGAAGGCTGCCTGTGTTCACAGCGTGGAAGCATCTCCTCTTCCCCTGCGTGACAAAATGACAAGTGTTGTTTTGTGTGCCGCAGCCTGCAGTGTCACAACAATTCACGTTAATAGCTCAGTCCTCCCAGCTCTCAGATTTCCGAATGATTTTCAACACAAAAGCTCCAGCCCAGTCTTTCTTCTCCAGTTGCCCAGTTCAACCCTCAATTAAACACTTCCCAGGGCTTGCTCGTACATCACACCGCGATTTGGGAACCGGGAGGTGGGTGTGTTGCAATCAGAGCTAACGAAGGCTGTTCTGGTGGAGAGGGGCTGTGTGTCGATGGGATAATTGAGCCCCAGGAAAAGCCGGCTGTTGTTGGGGATAATGGCCAGGCTGCGTGAATGGTGCTCTAATAACGCTCTGCAATTACCTCAATGACAGTCTCCATTGATCCTCTTGGTGAGGACCCGCTTTCTCCAAGGATCCTATTAGCTCCCTGGAGTATCTGATTGCAGCCGTGAGGGTTTTGCTGTCGGCAGCCATGGACCTGCCTCGTCAACACTTACCTTGTGATTAACAGGGGGAAATTGGCCCTCCTGGCCCCCGGGGTGAGGATGGTCCTGAAGGTCCCAAAGGTCGCTCTGGCCCCAATGGAGATCCCGGTCCTCTTGGTCCTGCTGGAGAGAAGGTGAGTGTTGAGGATGGGATTGCCCAGGGATGTTTTACAGCAAAAACTGCTTTTCTTTGGGTGTCCCGGGTGGGTGCCCAGGGCAGTGCCCAGCGTGGGGGGACAGATTTAGGGCAGAGGGATGGAGAGGAGCCGCGGGAGCTTTGTGTGAAGGCTTGCGTGAGTTGTTCAACACAAAGACCGTGGGAGACCCAGGGGAGATGGTTTTACTGATGATCTGGGTATATGGAGATGTTGGTCTCTTTGGTGTTATCTGCTTGGATGCAATGTCTTGGGAAAAAAGGTCAGAGGAAAAAAAATGGAGAAATTGAAAGTGTCATGGACTCCAGTCTAATTTCTAGGTGTATGATGTTGAAATACACTGGTAGCAAAAAATAACCATTCCCTACTAGTTTCCCGACAGATTTACAGTGTTCAGTCTGCATCAAACCCACCGGACAGGGCAGAGGATGCTCCCAGTGTCCCGACAGCTTTATTCCACCCATGTCGTGTCTGCTTCACTCTTGACTTCTCCGCCCTTGCCATCTCCCCTTTCTGCTGGTGTAAATCCGAAGCTGCCCGCGAGGTCTCTCTTTCCCCCTTGCTAACACACTTTTATTTGTGTTTCAGGGAAAACTCGGCGTGCCAGGGCTGCCCGGCTACCCGGGCAGGCAGGGCCCAAAGGTAACTCGGCTGGTTCGGTGCTGGAGAGGCGCTGGGGTGTCCTGGGGAGCCCCGCGGATGCCGTCCGAGCTCGGATGGCGATGCCGTGGGCTCCGTCCTGTGCTAACGGGGCGAAGCGAAACAGCAGCATGTCCCATCGCCCCGTCCCTCCTTCCCACCCATGCAGGACATGTTTATAGATGGGTGAAAATAGCTCTGAAAATAGCTGGCGGAAATCAGTGTGTGGTTCAGCGTTGCTTCCCGCAAAGCGGTGGGAGGAGATGCGGTGGGACCGGGGCTGCAGCACAGGAGGGTGTGCGGGGCTGCTTTGGTGATGGGTATGAACGGGGTCATGGTATAAACGTGAGCTTTCATAGTGGTAGTGGGCATAATGGTCCTTCTCCTTGTGTTATGTTCCCTATCTTCAAAGATCTGCTCTAGTCTTAACTAATTAATTAAGGAGAATAGCTAATGAATCAGGATCTCCCTGAAATTAAAATAAAACTGCCGTTTGCAGATTTGCACACATCCTTTGTGCCTTATCTGTACGCCCACCTTCGTTTGGGCCATTTTCAAATGTTCTTTTTAATTTAAAACTGCGAATTCTACTGCATAGACTCAGGCTGCAGCCCAGTTTTTACACTTCCTGGAGGCTTTGGGAACTTATGTTTTTGTTAACTTTTTTTAAGAATCATATTTTATTATTCATGTTCATTGCTTGGGAAAAAAAAAAAAAAAGTCTTGTTTAACACCGGAGACAAAATTATCCGCAAGAGATTGTTTCCCGGTTGTGCTGTTGATAGTTGATTTTTTTTTAATTTGCATTTTAAATCTGGGGTAGGGGGGTTTTTTTAAGTTTCTTTGACTAATACATATTTTAAAAGCAGCAGCAGCTATTCTCTAGGCACTTACGTCAGAAAGGAACAAGCCAGGAGTTAAATTTTCATGTGCAACACAGTGACTTAGGAGCTAAAACCCAAAAACCCGCCTGTTCCCCAGGCGCCCGGTGCAACCCTGGGCTTGAGCCTTTGCAGTGACTCCTAATGAGGCACGGACCTTTTTTTTTTTTTTTGGTGTTGTTATTTTTGGATAAAATGTAGTTTCTGAGGTCATTTCGGGTCTGTCTTGAGTTTTGTTTTTATTAAAGGAAGGTTAAAATAAAAGGCACGAGGCGCTGCAGACGTCAGCGGGCGCGGGCTGGGGTTATTCCGGGGCAGCGGGCGCCTGGCGTGGAGGGACGGCGCTGCCCCTTTCGGCACCTTGAACCGCTCTTTCTCTCTTTGCTCTTTTCCCCAAGGGCTCCATCGGCTTCCCAGGATTTCCAGGAGCCAACGGAGAGAAGGGCACACGGGTAAGAGCTGCTTTGGCGTGGTTTTATTTTTTATTATTATTATTAATTTTTTTTCCTCTTCCAAGAGAGGTCCTGGGGCAGGACGTGGGGGATGCTCCGTGGCAGGACCTGGGCTGGTGCTCGGGATGCTTTGGCATGAAGGGGTTGCTCCAAGAAGGGTCACATCCCACCCGCCCGCATCCCAGGAGGAGGTTCCTGGAGCAAGAGGCTCCCGACGGAGGATGCCAGTAATAGCACAGTCGGCGCTGCAGACAGCAGCTTTCCGATTAAACACTGGGAATTTTTCCTTCAAGATGTTTTAAGAGATTTCTCTGAACCTGAATCCTTCCCGCGCTGTCAGACTTTGCTCAGGGCACGGAGAGCTTTTAATTACCAGTAATTATTAGAGATGGGTGAATCTGTTCAGAAGCTGCAAGAACCATCTTTAGCCTGACTTGAGATTCAGAACACATAGATAGAAACACTCTTCCGAGTTCCTTTTTTTAATAGAGCTATTCTAAATTCACAAACACCTTTAAAATGTGGGGGCTCTGTCCTCCAGACTTGTCTCTACCTCTCACCCCACCTCCACAGACTCTGTTCCCGGGTAGGGATTGTCAGACACACCGGTGATTTTTTTTATTTTGTGGAAGACATGCTTGCATTAGGGGATTTAAAGTACAACATAAAGTCATTTTCTGCATCAGTTCTGGTCACAGGGGAAAAAAATGAGGGAGAGCAAGTGGAATTAGTTTCCTTTTTATTCTCATTTAAATACAAATGACTTCTAACAGACATGTTTGATAGGAGCCCAGAAAATATAAATCACTTTGCACTGCATTAATATCATGCCACGAAAATTTGGTTTATATCTACTCCCCCCTCTTTTCTTCCCCCCCCAGAGTAATTTTCATTTCATTCTGATCTACAAACGCAGCATCCTCTCCCCTCCCTCTGCTCCGGCTGGGCGGGAGGAGCGAGGCCATGAGTAAGGCAGCTGCCACAACAGCCTTGAATTCACTGTAGCCCTATAATTACCACCCACCTGATCGAATATACAGCAATAAAATCCTTGGGCTGGATATTTGGGTGGTGTAAAACAGGGCATCGGCACCGCAGCGGGGCGGAGACGTGCTGCTCTGCATCCCTGAGCATCCGCAGCCCTCTTGCTCCATCTGCTAATGTTATTCTGGTGGGATGGAGAGCCAGAGTGCTGGGATGGGAAAATGCCAGGGAGTGAAGCAGGTACCAGGAGCTGGTCATTTATGAGATGGGGAAAAAACCCAAGGTTTAGGCTGGTTGAATTTTGGCAATGTCCAGCCTGAAGGGGATTGAGGAGGGAGCAGGTGTGCTGGGACAGGACCCAACTCTAGGAGCAGAGCAATGATGACAAGCCAAGAAAAGATAAAATCAGCAGTTGACTCTCTTTTATTCTAAATGAGCCTTGTGCTCCTTGGAGGGGGTAGTGAGGATGCTTAGTTACACCCCTGGCATCCCACATTTCTTCAGTTTAGGGATTGAAAAGGGGGTTTTTTTTGCCTTTCCAGCCCAGCCTGGTTGTCCTGGCTTGGGAGCTGAGGTGCTCTGGGGCCAGGAAGGGCTCCGGGCGCACTGCGGTGGGGCTGGTATCACCGTGCCGGCACCCCCAGACCTCTGGTGTAAAGGCAGGAGACGGGAATTTGGGGACAAATAACGTTTTAATGCATGGGGAGCAGGGTCAGGACTTCCCCAACGCCTAATGGGGAGCACGGTCTGGCACACTTTTGTCAAACAGAAGCAAGTTCGTTTATTTTGGGGTTTTTTTTCCCCAATGTGTGATTGGAGCATTTATGCCATTCCACAGCCAGTCCAGCGCCACGCTCTTGTTATATCAGTGTGTTTGCATGAGAGAGAGAGAGAGGATTTTCATGGACAAATCTCTCCTTTACTCTAAGGACCCCAGCGTGAAAATTTTTTAAGAGTAGCAAAATACTGATTTTTAGTAACTGGTTCAGTATCCTCCTTTTTTTTTTTTAACTCCCAAGTGTCAGATTTGAACTAAGTGAAAAGTAATTATGTGCAGAATGATAGACTGAGCTGGGATCACAGCGCACAAACCAAATGGAGACCAGCGACTTAATTTAAGCCTCGTTGAGTTAGACTTGATAAATCCCCCGCTCTTTCTCCTGAGACTACTATTTTATGAGCATGTCCACGTAGAGGCGAGAGAGTTTCTTTTCTAGTGCATTGTGGAATAACCCAATTTGCAGCTGAAACAACCAAAAAAAAAAATCATTTGTCTTTTCTTTTTACAAGGTATTACCATTATGCTCTTCGACGTAGTTGTTTATGTGACCAAAATAATATGAATCACGCCGTTCTCTTGCAATTGGCATCATCTAGGAACTGAAATAAGCTTTCCAGCTCATTATTTCAGCAGCACAAGTGGTCTTCCCAAGTCCTTAAATAATAATTTAAAAAAAGGTGAAAACCAAAGGCAGAAGAGCAGCACCAGCATCCTGCTGCTGCAGGAAGATGGATTTTGGTGCCGGCAGTACTAAAGCACCTTAACCCAAAACCACCACTTCTGGCTGTTCGGCTGCACGAAAGGGCTGACAAAGTTAAAAATGGGGGGAAAAAAAGAAAAAAATGGATGTTTGGTGTTTTGGGAGAAGTGGGACCTGTTAGTTATTGCGACAGTGGTGCAAGCGGCTGCTCGTTGCGGTGCCCGTTCTCACCCAGCTGCCCGCGGCTGGAGGCGAGCTCGCTTGGACATTTTCAAAACCTGATCATAAAATCAATAGTTAGACATGAATAAGTGGGCTTATTTTTCGAGCTAATAGGCCTCTGCCATTAGCACAGGGTAATAGATCTCCCTGCTCGCCCGGTCTGACAGAGCCCGGGGGGTGCATGGAGGTACCGAAATCCAGCCATTTGTTTGGGTGCCTAGAAAATAACCTGAATTTAGATGCCTTTCCTTCTTTGAAAAATATAGGTCTGTGCACGGTTACAGTGCTACATAAATTCTTTGCAACAGCACACAGCGCTGTATGCATGATTAATGATAGCAATAAGCAGGGGAAAATTTTTGCTTAAAAATAGAATAGAGGAAGGAGAGGAGCGTGGGGGGTACCTGCGGGGAGGTGGCACACCTGCTCTGGGTTTAGCCTCCTGCAGCTAGAGGAAAACCAGCTGGAGTACTTTAAAATGATCTTTGTAGTTAATTAAAAAAAAATAGATATGCCAGCAGGGTTTATTAAATGGAGCCGCAGAACACGGGAGGATTCAGCAGGACTAATTTTAATAGCTTGAAGAAAGTTGACTGTAAAGTTTTCCGGGTCCTGTTTTACATTTGCCTGGTTAATGGATGCTGAATAGGAGATAGTGAGATTGTGGGATGATGGATTTGGGGCAGAAAATGGCAAGTGATATTTTAAGCATCCTGTGTTCCTTACATAGAAAGCAAGTTCTTGCTCTTCCTTCCGTTAACGGGCGATTGGTAACGATAGTTACAGCAGGACCAGAGGAAGAAAGTTCGACTGATGGGTATTTTTTTGGTAACTTGACACAACCCAAAATAGTGTTTTTAGGGAGCGAGCTCTAGGCCATTAGTTTTATTCTAGGCACGGGGTAATGGAGCTTAACGTAATGCCAGATTTAGGACCCAGCCATCTCTTGTCTTTTTTCTGCCAGAATTAATCGCCGTCCCCCGTTAGAGGAAGCTGAGTGCATCTGTCAGATCGCATCAGCCTGCTGCTTCATCGCGGCTGCGAAACAATGTCTTGAATGACTCGTTTCGCGCAAAGTTCAGAGAGATGAAGAGAGATTTGTAAATATGTGGGGCAGCCTAATTGGCTTGTGTGGCGTAAATGAACTCCTCAGAGCAGGAACCCTGCTCCTTAAATATGTTTGGATATGTTTTCTTAAGAGATGCCTTCCCTTGGATGTTAGATGTTGTCTGGGCATTGGAATTGCCATCCGGGCTTGTCCAAGGATGAAAATAAAGAAAATAAATGAAAGTAAAGAAAATTAATGAAAGTAAAGAAAATAATTAGGAGCCCAAAATAAACCTGCTGTTGTCCTTTTCATGGCAAATGAGAACCGGGGAGGGTTTGTGGGCAGTTTTTGTGCAATCAGCTCCATGGTGGGTTCATCTGCTCCCAGCTCAGCCCAGGATGCTGGCTGCTCACTCCTCTTCTTTTCTTTTTCATTCCAGGGGACACCTGGCAAACCAGGTCCAAGGGGGCAGCGCGGTCCAACGGTAACGAACCATTTCTTCATTCCTGGAAAGCTTGTTAAGGCCGGGGAAAGTGGGATCTGATTTTTGTCCTCGCTGGGTTAGGATCTGTGGTAGGACGCAGTGATTTGGGGCTGGGGGTCACCAGTGAAGATGGTTTGAAGCCATCAGACCTCCCGTGGTGGTGCCGAAGGCTCCCGTCATCCCCTTGCTGCCGGTGGGACGATGCATTGACCTGCTGCAGCTCCGAGGTTTGGGTGCTCTGCCTGATCGCAATGTAGTGCTGTGCAAGAAGCACTAAAATGACTTTTTTTTGTGTCTTTTTAAGGGTCCACGTGGGGAAAGAGGCCCTAGGGGAAGCACTGGGAAACCTGGCCCAAAGGTAAGGTTTTGGGAGCCTGGTGGAGTTGCGTCCTAAAAAGTCCTGATATAAGACACCATTGGGTTCATTGTCCTCCGTCTCCCTTCTCTACTTTCTCTGTTATATTTTGAAAGCTGAGCCTTCCTGAGCTTCATCGCCCAGCCACATGGCTCCTAACCCAACCATAAAGTGTATGCACAGGTCCCCCATGGCAGGGACCAGCGCAGCCCTGCGATCCACTGGTGCTTCTGCTGGACACTACTGTTTGGTGTTTAAGTAGCATTTGGAGCACCTTAGAGGCTCTAGGTTGTGCCTTGGTGAGCGGGGACATATTGCTGCTGGGCTCCAGCACCTTGCACCTTGCCGAGCCGCTCTGCACAGGCACTGTGCACCCACGACTGGTCACTGGGCAAAACTGGGGTTTTTCTGCCAACCCATCCGTGGGGTCACGCTCAGCTCCAGAATCTGCTGCAGAGACCGATGAGGTGACCATCAATCGCCAGGCGTGATGGAAGCAAAGCTTTTGTAAGGAGACGTTGTCACTGCTGTGCTGCCGGCTTTAAAAATAAATATCTCGGCTTTGTGTCGGCATGAATTTTTGATAAATACCTCGTCTTGGCAGCTGTATTTATCTCTCAGAGGGAGGCCGTTAACTGGTGGAAATATCCTGAGCTGGCTGCCGTTATCTTTCCTGTATTTTTATGAAGCGATACGGGGGGGAACAAGCAGCTGCTCGTTTGTCACTGGATGCTGCTTCCGATACGGGATTCTGGATGGAGGGGGACAGGGGGAGCCGGTGTGTGTCACCGTGGGCTTGGTGCTGTTTGAGGTCTTTGTGCAAAGCAGCTGCAGTGGTGATATATGTATTTTTAATGGTATGTTGTTTTGTTTATTCGTAAAAGGGCAATTCTGGTG
This sequence comes from Pterocles orientalis, assembly GCA_011057875.1. Classification (NCBI taxonomy): domain Eukaryota; kingdom Metazoa; phylum Chordata; class Aves; order Pterocliformes; family Pteroclidae; genus Pterocles; species Pterocles orientalis. Next base: position 628,832 of record WKFP01014346.1, on the reverse strand, counting down.
GTGATGGCCCCCCTGGTCCTCCTGGCGAAAGGGTAAGACACGCCGGCGGGGATAAAGCGGGACTCAGGGTTTAACGGGGCGGAGGAGGCGGGTTTGCAGGGGTGGGATGGTGCTCTGAGGGGTTTTTTGCAGTAAGCATCCTCCCAAGGACACTGTTAAGCAGAGAGGGGTGGGCAGCCTGTGGGAGCCAGGATATGGCTTAGCTTACCTCGGTCCGTGAAAAGGAAAAATCTCATTAGGAATCTGAGGTGAAACGTGTGTGGAGAGAGGTCTCGCAAGTCACCTGCGGCCTGTGGATCCTTCCTGAGCTCTCCAAGGAAGGCTCGAACGGGACCTTGAGTGTCCTGTGTGAGCATCGCTCTATGGGAAAAGGGAAAAGTCACCCAGGGGTTTTGTACAGACAGCCAGAGCCCTGGTTTTCTGGAGGAGGTGGTTCTCTTGGACCTCATACTCCAGATCCCAGCATTCTAGGTGGAAAACACAGAAATGATGGGACTATCCTGTTTCTAGTCTCAATTTCTGCTTTGTTTTTCCTGGGTTTTGTTTTGTTTGTAAATTTTCTACAAAATTACCCAGGGAGGTAATCCGGGGAGCGGATGCTCTGGAGAGCATCTCTGTGGCAGCAGCCCCAAAGCCACCAGGTCTTTTTTTTTTTTTTCCCCCATTCCTGCACAAGCCGGTGGCTCCCAAGTGCTCTCACTCGAGCTGGGATGGGATGGGAAAAGACCTCTTTTTCATAGTGCTGGGAGGGAAAGGCATAAAGCAGTTGATGCCCTCTTCATGTTTGCAGTGCTTTTTGCAGCTGGACAGGCCATTTTTTTTTCCATGCTTTTTGGTTTTTTTCCAAGTGATGACCCTGTGCAGCAGCATCTCACATTTTGGGGCATTTCTTTGGGGTAGAAGTAGCTGGCTTTCTGCATCTTTGTGCTCATCTGCTGTCCACGCAGAGCTACTATTTTGCAGTAAAGCGTATATGTTCCTTAACCGTGTTTTCTGGCTTGTTTTATGTCCCAGGGACCACCAGGGCCTCAAGGACCGACTGGATTTCCTGGACCAAAAGGCCCCCCTGTAAGTAACTCTCTTTTCTGGAACGTGCAAAGAAATACATAAAGTCTTTTCCATCCAGCTGTGATTGCCGGTGCAATCTCCCTTTCCTTGGGGAGATGTGTGGGAAAGAGCTTTAGGGTTCTGAGCACCCCAATTTTTGCGGTTAATGGGAACGAATACAAGGAGGGCAGCAGGTTTGATTCACTCCTTATCCCAGTTTTACTACCAAGCACTTAGTGATGTTCCTTCTCACCCCGGTTTTCTGCTGTAGGGTCCTCCTGGGAAGGATGGATTGCCTGGTCACCCCGGACAGAGAGGAGAAACCGTAAGTAGCCAAAACTCTTGGGCAGATCATTAGTCCTGAGTCTCGTCTTGCCGGTTGGTTTTCCTAAACCTTTCTGTGCAGCTGGGGAGATGCGGCCGCACGTTGGGTTCCTGGAAGGTCTGTGTCTCTCCAGCTGCATGGGATGGTCTACGGGAAGCAGCCCTCTTCTGAGCAGGACGGGTCGGGCTAATGATGGTTTCTGTGAAGATTCTGCATCCTCTCTGTCTGTCCCTTGCCTGGAGGTCAACATAGAATCCCAGAATGGTTTGGGTTGGAAGGGACCTTAGAGACCATCCAGTGGCACCCCCTGCCATGGGCAGGGACACCTCCCACCAGCCCAGGTTGCCCGAAGCCTCATCCAGCCTGGCCTTGAACCCCTCCAGGGATGGGGCACCCACAGCTTTCCCTGCAACATGTGCATCACGCACAGAGAAAATGTGAATGGAGAGATGTAGTGATGCTGGTGACCAGCATCGGAGGCGGCTGGGTTCTGTCCTGACGGGTGCTGCAGAGGCAGCTCTTTGCCAGGCAGGAGGATGTTGGCTGGGGCTGGGTCAGCACCAGCACTCCGTGTGGCCCTTGCTTTCCTGAGGTGGAGAAGCAGCTTGGGGGGCGATGTCCGAGCGTTCCCTGTGGATGGGCTCTGTACCCCAGGACTCGCCGAAGCACTCATCCCTTCACCTCCCAAGGGGCAGGGCTGTGCCTCTGCTCTCTGGAGCGTTGTGGGAACCTCTGTGCTTGCTTTGCCGCTCCATCCTCTGGAGATGTGCAGATTTGACATCTCGCTGTTCCAGAGACATAACTCCAGGGCTGCGATAGCAGAGATCTCTCGTGCGAGACGGTCTCCATCCTTTGCAAGCTCAGCTTTCTGCATCCAGCTGCCTTAGGTCAGGGACACTTTTATTTTCTCTGGAACCTCCAGTGGGGAGAAATAGATTTTTCACTTCTTGTTGCACCGTCTGAAGGCCAAGAACTGTTGCACAGCAAAAAAGTTACAGCCCAGTTTTGACAGCGCTTGTTTTGAGAGGAAGGCAACTCCTGGCCGAGACAAGGGGTGCAATGGGTTTGCTCCAGTTTTTCTGTCCACACTGGTTCCTGCAGCGCACTCGTGCATCAGCCGCTGCCTGAGCACCCGAGCAAGAAGAGCATCGCTGCTGATGCTGCCTTTGAGCCAAAGCTACGCACAAGGACCTCCCCAAGTATTGCTTCAGCAATAATCCCTCGCTGCAGCCCAGAGAGTGGCTCCTGGCTGGTTCGGTGCCACGCTGTGTCGTACGCATACTGCTTTGTCCATTTTAAAAGGTTTTGTTGCACAGACGTAATCATTGTTTCTCACCAAAGGAGAACGATGAGGCATGCGGAAGGTATGATACCCTGGCTGTCGTGCGTCTCTGGTGGTCTGTTTTCTGCACCTTTTTTTGCTTGAAGGGTACCCTGAGCAAAAATGACCCTTCTGCCATGTATTCCTCTGCATGCAGTAATTAGTATCTTTCCGTTTTGGCATTTTTGGGGAATGTTTATTCTTTTTCTTTGGCTGTTTACAACCCGGCTCATTCACTGTTGTTGGTACATCCCTCTCCCCAACACTGCATGCTGCATGTTAGCAGATAGACTCTTTGTTCTGTGTTTATTTTACAGGGGAAAAAAAAAAAAAACAAAACACCCAAGAAACAACTCCCTCTACTCAGCTTTGCATTTTTCTCCACTGTCTTTCCCAGCAAATGAGCATTACAGAGGCTTTGCACATTTTGCATTTTTTCCCCTCAACTTCTCACACAACAATTTAATTAACTTGCCTGGCATTTGCTAAGCAAGGCAACAGAAATGCTGCTCAGCACAACGCTGGATATTTATTTACATGCCATAAGACTGACTTTAAGGCAATGGTTGGGGTATTTTTGAACATGCAATCCTCAGGTCAGGATTAACTTTGAGGTGAAGAGTTTTCACCTGCCAGAGCCCGACTGGGACATTTAATCTCCCTTCACTGAGTTATGACATCCAGGACACCTGCAGTCAGATGAGAAGAAGTAAAAACTTTACTTGCATCTGCTGTTATCAACTTGGAACAAAGCATTAGACCCCAAATGTGCATAAACATGAATGGAGAATGGGCTTTCAATTATTTGGGGTCTGAAAGTATTCCCTGATAGCTTTCTCCACTCATTGCAGCACCAGCTTGCCCATCACAGGCAAATCCTTCCAAAAAGCCAAAAATCTGTTAATCTGTGCTGTGACCAACCTTGCAAAGATCACTTTCCCCCGTATCCTCTCGGGGTGCAGATGTGTGCAGACCCATGTAGCAGAAGTCCCTTTTTTGTCTCCCTTTCCATATGCAGTGTCAAAAAGTGAGGAGAGAAACATAAAACCAAATTAAATACTATTTCCACATCAGTAGCCTTGTCAGAGCACTCTCTATCGTCATGCAAGAAGACCTAGACTCGAAATCTATGTGTCAAATAGTTCCCTTTATTTTACTTTTCATTTAGTAGCAAATAGGCACACTGAAGGATGACAAAATATTTGGCCATATTAGATTTACAAAGATTGGATCGAAAAAAACAAGAAAAATTCTAAAAGCTCTGTGCTCAAGGCTCAGACAGGATAAAAGGAATCCCCTTTCTTCACATTAATAGGAAAAGTCCCGTACAGAACTGGCTGAAATATTTTTCTACGATAAGAGTTTAAATTCTCTGTTCATTTCCCAACGATGTTTTGCCATTTCCCCATCAATAACAGGATATTCTCTGTGATCCGCAGACAGCTATAGAATAGCATCGAGTAGTTTTTTTTAACATGACACATTACCGTTGCCTTGGGATTTATCTGATTGTCTTTTGTGGCAATGAGAAAATAGCCTGCGTGCCCTAAATGACATTTCCCCAGCTTGTCAGCATGCTGTGGTACGGATGATAATGAATGTGCTTTTCACAGAGTGGCTTAGGAGAGCTAAACAATCGCCGTGCTGATAGTTCCTTACTGGCGCTCTTCAAATGTCATTATAAGTAGCTGTCGTGGAAACTTCGATACTCATCAGCATTGGGAGAGAAATACATTTGTGATTTCTTTCAACACATGTTGATGAAGGGAATAAAGCTCCGCTCAGCCCCCAGGGCTGGGGGATCGTGGGCTTTCGTGAGGCTGGAGATGGGTGCTGCTGGTGCTCAAAGTGGAAGGTGGTCACCCAGCCTCCGAGCTCCGGGGAGCTAAGCCTAAACCAGTACTAGAACGGGGAGCAGGAGAAGGGAAATGGTTATTAAGAATTACTAAGTATGAGGAAACTCACACATTCTGACTTTTTAATGGCCATTTCCTCTGTAGGTTTTATGAGCATAGCAAATTTTTTTTATATATGGCCACTCCATCAGCCAAACCACAGCAGCTCCATCGAAACAGCAGAGCTGAGCTTTGAGAATCCCTTTTTCTTCCTCTGTTTCACCCCTGTGTAAATGTACAAAGACATATTTTCCACTTTCTGTTTGATTTCTTGTTCTTTTGTCTCTGGGTGTCCATCCGTTCCCGGTCAGTGGTTTCAGCGGAGGAGCAGTCGGGTGGCAGCCTGGGACCCTCGCTGGAGCGCTCCCTGCAGAAATGTCATCTCCTTCTCCTTTCCCTTTCTCTAACAGGGTTTCCAAGGCAAGACCGGCCCTCCAGGACCCCCCGGTGTTGTTGGCCCTCAGGTAAGAAGCCAATGCTCGTGCTTGCCCCATCCCTCACAGTTCATACTCACCAGTACAGCACAGCTGGCTCCGGTGGCTCTCCTGGTTTTACTGGAGCTACTGGGACTGCAGTTATACAGCACAGAGACTCCTCTTCCAGAGAAGGAAAAGCAACAGTGAAGCAAGCTCAATGGCTTTTGGAGTTCCTGGCCAGGGTCTGAAACACCCCAGTGGGTCCCAGCCCACCGAGTCGGGGCGTTAGGATGGTGTTGGGGCACCGTGCTGAACGGCTGCTGTAAATGAGGTGGCTCCTGTGGACTCACCAGAACTACCTCGGTGTAAAATTGACGTAGGGTGAGAGAGAGACCACCTACATGTAACCTGACCAAAGCTTTAGATGCCAAAGGAGGCATCTCTGCAGGGAGTCCTGGTGGCACTGCAGGGGACAGCTAAGGGAAGGAGCATCTTCCATCCCATTGCAGCCTAATGCAACAACCTCCCAGCCTGAACCTCCTCCATCACTGCTTGTTCAGCTGATACCCACCACCTTCTCCCTGATCTCTGTTTCTTCAGGGTCCGACTGGTGAGACTGGGCCGATGGGTGAACGAGGACATCCAGGCCCGCCAGGACCCCCAGGTGAACAAGGTCTTCCCGGCCTCACTGGGAAAGAAGGGACCAAGGTAGGGACCAGCATCCTACTGGATTCATCCTTGTTGCAAGCTGGGATGCCGTCTCTCTCCCAGAGATGGAGAGGGGTGGTCCAGCAAGGACAGGATGTTTCATGGTGCCTCGTCACAGCTTGAGCCCAGAGAGAGCAGCTGGGTCCCTGTGGAGTCTGCAGACCCTCAGCCATTGATCCCTGTCATTGCAGGGGGACCCTGGTCCCGCCGGCCTCCCAGGGAAGGATGGTCCCCCCGGCTTGCGAGGCTTCCCCGGAGAGAGAGGTCTCCCTGGCCCCATTGTGAGTAGACGCTGTGCCCGCTCCTTCCAGCGGGAAGGATGCCCAGGCGGTGCAGCACCCACCTCCCCAAATGATTTTGTTTTCCTTCCTCCAGGGTGCTCCAGGGCTGAAAGGCAACGAAGGTCCCCCAGGCCCCCCTGGTCCAGCAGTGAGTATCCTTGCCCTTACAGGCACCACCTAACGCGTTTACAAGCTTGGCAAGCCAAAGCGGAGGGTTAGTCACAGCTCGGTGCTTTATCCGTTATTTCCTTTGCACTAACTAACGACGTGCTGGGTGTTGCTTTATTTTACAAGACACGCATGTAACAGCTCAGCCATTTAGTGGTGTCAGCCATGAACATACGTGACAAGCTGAGGGAACTGGAGTGATTCAGGACATGGAGAATTTTGCTTCTGAGTCACCTGCTTTCCCTCTGAAAGTTGTCCCCGCTTGAGAATCGTCCTCAGTGCAGCCCTCCTGGAAGGAAATATTCCTCACCCAGCCCTCCCTGCTGCATGGGTCTGGAAGTGGCTCGTGCTCTGGTTCCAAGCTGATAATGTTCCCCCAGGAACTGAGCTCCCTGCATCATCCAGAGGAGAACCCAGCCCTTCCAAGGATTTTAATTAAAAAAAGATTTGCAGGATCCCTTGGGCTGATGGTACCAAGTCATCACATGGCAGTCACCCCATCAAACGTGCTGCCTTACTGACGACGCATTTGCAGCGTCCTACTGCTGGATTTCTTTCTTTCTGTATAGAGATGAAGCTCGATACTCCAGTTAACGCTTCCTTCCTTCTTCTCTGAACAGGGCTCTCCCGGTGAGCGCGGTCCTGCGGGCTCAGCTGGTCCCATAGGCTTGCCAGGGCGACCTGGCCCCCAGGGACCTCCAGGACCCGCAGGTGAAAAGGGAGCCCCAGTAAGTACCAGTATAAACATTGACAGCTGTGAGTCAAATAGAAATGCGTGTAGTAGGAAGCTGAGTGTGGAGATGTTCCCTGGGGTAGATATATGCAACATTAAAAAAAAAAAAAAAAAAAAAAGGAAGG
>WKFP01014346.1:591662-619993 GCA_011057875.1 Pterocles orientalis | reverse complement strand
TGCTGTGTGACCTGCTGGAAACAGAAAACAATATCATTTCAATTTATTTCTGTCATTGCTTCATCTTCTCCTTTGCTTCACCAAATACCCAGATGACATAAAAAAGAACAAGTACCTGAAGTGTGTTTCTCCTCCAGGTCCCAGGAACATGCTGAGATGTTTCTGTGTCACCCGTGCACTGTGTAAATATCTGTGAAGCGTTAGCAGCTCTTGCCACTAAAGTTGGGTGCTTGGCTGTAGGTCTATTTTTAGGTGCAGCACCCTGGGGCACCCTTAATGTGCTGCTCAGGGCCTGAGGAATGGAAAATAAATCACACACAAGTATCTAGAGAGAAGTGAGTGATGTGACATTGCTTTGATGGAGCAAAACCACATTCAGATGTGTCTGCTGTGCCATTGGCACTGGGGCTGAGAATCCTGGTGTGTCCAAGGAGGCTTGATCCTGTCCTCCCTCTCTGTTTTGGGAATTTATGTGTTTAATGGAGGCTGTGTTGAAGGGCATCGCCTTTTCCAGGTGAGTTTTTTTTATTCTGTGTTCCTAATGGTGACATTGCACTTCTGTTTCATGACAGGGTCCACCAGGTCCTACCGGCCCACAGGGTCCGATCGGTCAGCCTGGCCCAGCGGTGAGTATTGTCCCCTCTCAGCAGAAATCCCCTTTTTTGCCATAAACCGTCCTGGGAAGCACTGCAAAGATGGGAAGCTCCTGCCTGGCACTGCTGATGCCCAACATGAGTTGGGGCATTGCTGCTGGCTGCGGCAGGAGGTGATGGGCTTGGGGCTTTGCATCTGCCTTGTGTCTTTGCCAAGCTGTGTTGGGCTCTTTCTTCGTAGGGTGCTGATGGAGAGCCAGGTCCTAGGGGACAGCAAGGCCTCTTTGGTCAGAAAGGTGATGAAGGGCCCCGAGGTTTCCCTGGTCCCCCCGGCCCAGTGGGCTTGCAGGTAATTTGCAGCATCAAGGGAGGGTTTAAGGTAATGAGAGCTGGGGCTCCACCAGAGATGTTCACAGCTAACACTCATCCCCTCCACAGGGCTTGCCTGGACCTCCTGGGGAGAAGGGAGAAACAGGTGATGTTGGGCAAATGGTAAGATGCTTTCATGCTTCTTGTTTCATCACTGACATTTCTCCAAGAAACAGGTCTTAAATTTGTCTCTCCTTTCCTCTCAGGGCCCCCCAGGCCCACCTGGACCCAGAGGTCCATCTGGACCACCTGGAGCAGATGGTCCACAAGGTCCTCCCGGGGGGATAGGAAATCCTGGTGCAGTGGGAGAGAAGGTAAAGCCTCCAGACAAACCTGATGGAAGACCGCAGGAGTCTTCCAACACTCACGCAGGGGCTTTGCTGTGTCGGCAGAAAACCTGGCACCCTGCAGAAGTACCAGTGTGCTCATCCTCTTTTCCCCTCTGCAGGGTGAACCTGGGGAATCTGGTGAGCCTGGTCTCCCCGGCGAGGTTGGCCTCCCGGTAAGTATGCTGTGGGATGGCTCTTGCTGTGATGGAGACGTGCTTTTCTTCTGTGATGTTCCCCGAAGAGCTGGTGGTTGGGGTGTCAGAGAGGGATGGGTGTGGATGGGGCTGCAGGGACCAAACCAGCCACATCCTTGGTTGGGTATCAGGCGCAACATCGTCATGTTACTGGATATTTATAATATAACATTTAGCCACTGACTATGGGCTACCCATGACTGAAGAACATGAGCACCATTTAATCTGGGAAGGGACTGCTAAATCATGTCCTTGTATTTTGAGATACAAATAGAGCTTTGTTCTCAGACTTGACTAAAGGATAATCAGAGATCCCCAAGTTGTTTTCCTGGATAATAGAAACACTCATTTTCCTTTACAGGGTCCTAAAGGTGAAAGAGGTGAAAAGGGGGAAGCAGGTCCCTCTGGTGCTGCTGGTCCACCTGGCCCCAAAGGTCCCCCAGGTGATGACGGTCCCAAAGGCAGCCCTGTAAGTACCCCTCCAGTCCAAGCAGTGCTGCTTTGTCTTGCCCAGCAAAGATTTCACATGAAAAGATGTTTTCCCGAGATTTTTATGGAAATTTGAAACAGTTTACCAGCCAGAGAATTACTCCTCTAGTGGTATGTGATATTAGTCCCCTTCTTTAGGGTGCTAATGAGGAAAAGATCCAGTTGTACCGTATCTTCCAGCAGTACTTGAATTATTAGTCCTTTTTGCAGGCCATCAGAAAACTCACCCCTATGGAGAGGGTCTGCAGTAGGTTTACGCAGTGCTTGAGCTAATGCATTGTCAAAGTCCTCTGCACCAGAGCGAAGCTTCCAAAATAGCATCGAGGAGATTTATGTGACTTTGGGAGTTGTACCTCTAGGGTCAGATCCCTGCTGATGCTAATTGCTGCAGCTCTGTTGAAGCCAGTAGAGCCAGACTGATTTATACCAGATGACAATGGCACAGTATTTATCTTGCTGGCTTCTTTGATGCTTGCTGGCTGGAGAAATGTATTATGCGATAAGCAAAGATGGCATGGAACAGCAGAGGAGGCAGGGGAGTTAAACATCTCTCTTAACAGATGGGTTTTGGGATATCTCGTTGTTGGTTGAAGCCTATTGTCTGAACGCTGGTCTCAGAATCATTTGAAGAGCACAACAGGCATTGTATAGAGAAGAATGGTGAAGTGTTTCAGTTGTTAGATGCTTTGAGAAGATCTTCATATGATAAATGTTACATATCGTGTAGTAAGCAAAAGCAAAATTGTGTCATGTGCACTTTCCCCAAAGCTGCGAGTGTCAAAAAGTGTCCCCAAAGTGTCAGCAAAATCCTGACACGTGTCCGATGTATTTATGAAGAAGTTGATGAAAGTCTCGGCGCTGACACTGGAGCTTTGCATGGTCTGGGTGCAGAGCTGAACTGGTGGCTGTGACGGGATGAAATTACTGAAGGTGCAAAGATGGGATGTGATCTGGGATTGTGTCTGACAAGTCCCTGTCCCTGAGGGTGGGGAATTGTGGTTTTGCTCCACAGGGTGACTCCCTGTGTTGTCACTGGGGGAACAGGCACTGGTGCAATTCAGTTCTCCAGATGCAACGTCTCTGACCTGGGGATATCTGTCTTCTCTCTGCAGGGTCCCGTTGGTTTCCCTGGTGACCCCGGTCCTCCTGGAGAGCCTGGTCCAGCTGTAAGTGCTTGTCTCACTGAAGGGCAGTTAGGTTCCTCCTCTTGGTTTAGCAGCTCCTTACTGGGGACAGAGCAGGACATCCCACCATAAGCCTGTGTGTCTGATGGTGCTACAGCCCTCGGGGCAGCAGCTATGCGAGTGTTGCTGTCCGCAGTGTTTGATGTAGGATGTTTGCTGGTGTTGGTGTTCCCAGCGGGAGAGGGGAAGGGATGGTGCCCAGGGACATGACCACCAGCTGAATCACACCAGCTGCTGCCAACACTCTGCTCAACTCTGCTTGTACCCTAAAACCTCCTGCTTGTTTCTTTCTTCTTCCTTCTTAGGGTCAAGATGGTCCCCCTGGTGACAAAGGTGACGATGGCGAACCTGGACAGACTGTGAGTAACTGGACAGACGAGATCTGCTCCCCATCAGTCCCCATGGTTTCTATGTGCAGGTCCAAGGACTTTTAACGCAGAAGGACATACAGAATCTAATCCCCACCAGCTTCTGCAGCGCTGGTCCCCGATGTCTGTCTGGTCCTGTGTCAGCCTGGCTGCTGCCATCCATCCAGGCTGCTTAGCAACCCATCCTGAAAGCAAAAATTAACCTCTGGAAAAACAAAAATCTTAGTCTTTCATTTTTACTTTGTGGTGCCTTATGGTATTTCGTGGTGGGAAGGGATAAAACAAGATACCACCTGCACCCCCGGGGAGCTGTTGGGAGTTGTACTGGCCACCCACGCCTCGGCTGAGCACAAATTTGAGATCTCGACTTGAGTTTTACATATTTGCTCCTCCCTCCCATGTCTCATGTAGTTATGGCTTGTTCTCCTCCCCTCTCCATCTAGGGTTCCCCTGGTCCCACAGGAGAGCCAGGCCCCTCCGGACCCCCAGGAAAAAGGGTAAGGTGATGGTTTAAGGGTATTTTTCCAAATGTATGTGTATGAACTTCTTAAAACTTATGTTATTTCTAGGTCTATGTTAAATGCAAGACAGTAGCCTGTTAAGTAATAATAAAAATAAATTTGATGCGTCATCCCCAGCCATTGGAAATTGATGGGAAGTTGTCAACCAGATCCCATGGATTATTTTGGGATTTTAACACCCAAAAGAAAATATAAGGATGAGGTGCTCCTGCTCTTCCTGCCTTGCTGGCAGAGCCCAGGGATTCATTTAGCAAGAAGCTAATTTAAAAAGCTTTTCAGAGATATTTATCTTCATTTTGTCTTCTTCCCTGGGGCTGTAGCATCATCTTGCTAATTCCAACAGACCATTTCAGATCAGTGGGATCTAATTGTGTTTTCCTTCTATTTTGTGCTTTCTCTAGGGCCCTCCTGGTCCAGCCGGTCCTGAAGGAAGGCAAGGAGAGAAAGGAGCCAAGGTGAGAGCTGAATGGGATTTCACATCCACCATGGTCTTTGTATGCCAAAAAGATCACCCTCTGACCACGCTGGTGTTTGAAAGACAGCGATTTGATTTTGCTGTGTGTTGCAACAAATTAGCCTGAATTTGAGGCCATTGCCCTCAAATCTAAGCTTATGTTTCCTCTTTTAACAAACACTTTGGGGATTAATTAGGGCTTGGTAAGGTCATGGGAATGTTTTTCTTGTTCTGAAATGACAAAGTGCCATATTTGGCAATTTAATACATTGTAAATCGTACGGCGTGCACAGCCCTGTGTCCTTTCCCAGGGCAAGCAAAGCGTTAGTGGTGTAGGGGTGGTGGGGAAATGTAGGGTGGGATTGCAAATTCTGGGGCCAATTGTCACAGCAGCCACAGGAACACTGGTGGTGGAGGATGTGCTCTGCCAGCTCATCTCGCGGGACTGAACCCAAGAAAGTTCCCTGCTCCAGAGAGCTCGCAGCCAAAGGGTCGTTCCTCTGGAAATCAGCAGAAATGGGCAAGGCTAAAAAGTGAAGGAGTTTGGAGACTTGTCCTCAGCGCATAAGAGATAGGGAGCAGTAGGAAAATCAATGAAAATAAGATTTTAGATGCTTTGCGTGGAATTGCATCCACTCCGTGACATCCTGGCAGCAGCCACAGCGTATGTGAGCAGCCTGTTTGATGCCCCAATGCAAGTTAAACCATGCTGCCTCCTGCATCTAGGGTGAAGCTGGTTTGGAAGGACCTCCTGGGAAGACTGGTCCAATTGGTCCCCAAGGTGCTCCAGGGAAGCCTGGCCCTGATGGTCTTCGAGGAATTCCTGGTCCAGTCGTGAGTATTCCCTACCTGAGCAAAATCTGGGAAAGTTTCTGGGCAGGGTTGGCCCTGGTGCTTTACCATAATCCATCTGCCTTAGAAGGTGCCTCTCTCCCAGTGGGATGCTCTGTCCACCTTAAATGCCTGACAGCAGATAAAACTCATTTAGTGGAAATATTATAACGATAAATATCATCTCCCAGCGTGTTTTATCTGAGTCTTGGTTCTGCTCACCCACTCTCTGGGGTAACATTTCCATGAGCCACAAAGTCCCTTTTCCAGCAGAGATTTGGGCATGAAAGGAACAGAAATCCTTTTGCCTTTACCCACCTGCGAGAAGCCAGGGCAAGCGTTCCCTGGCCCAGAGACCAGATGGGGATACGTGAATAACCTGACTAACCCCAGCTGGGAGCACTGCTGTCATGAATGATGGGTTTGAGGGAATTGCACTGTTTTACAGGGTGAACAAGGTCTCCCGGGATCCCCTGGCCCAGATGGTCCTCCAGGCCCAATGGTATGTCAAGACTATCAAATTCCACGAGTTTTTGAAATGGGTGAATGCATTTCACATTCATTCGTTCTCTCTTTTGTTTCTCCCGCTGTCTCCCAAAGGGCCCGCCGGGTTTGCCTGGTCTTAAAGGAGACTCTGGTCCTAAAGGGGAGAAGGTAAGAACGGCAACGCGATGTCCATGTCCGGGTGTGGGGGGAAAAGGTGTCATTGTAGAGGGGTATGACAAGGCTGGGGAGTGCCACCAGCCCCATATGCTCTCTCTCATGCTCTGGAAGCACTGTACGAGTCTTTAAAGGAGAGATGGAGAGTTGTGAGTGTGGCCCAAGGGATGAACTGGGTTGTGCTGTGGGTGAGCGTGTGCTGCTGCCCGTCTGGATCCAGAGCTGGGTTTCCCATCCCCATATCACCAGCGCTGATGGCAACGAGGTGACACAGAGAATCTGAATCTCTGCAGTCCCCCACGCCAGCCCTTGCAGCCTGTGGCAGGACTCTCAACCTTGTAGAAATGTATGTTAATGTATGTTACAACCCGAAATAAGCAGATGCTCCAGTGCAATAGTTCTGCTTCTATATTTGCAGCATTTTCTGTTGCCGGTGCCTTTCTCTGCTCTGCCACTTCCAGGTGTCAGGGGTAGCGACAACCTCCTGTCACCTTAGATATTGGAGTTTGTATCTAAAAATGTCTTTACTGGGTAGCTTTGGCATTCAGTTGCCTCTGATGAGGGATCATAATTAACATCTACTGTTTTCCCCTAGGGTCATCCAGGTTTAATTGGTCTTATTGGACCGCCGGGAGAGCAGGGAGAAAAGGGCGACAGAGGTCTCCCAGGTCCCCAGGGCTCAGCAGGACCCAAAGGAGAGCAGGTAAATGTTCCATGAAACCTTCACAGAACGTGCTTTTGAGCTGGGGGGTTTGACTGGCTTGATGATCCACCTTGGCAGGACACTCTTGCTAATTTTTTAGGAATATTTTCTATATTAATTAATTAATTTTTCTATATTATTTTGGTTTATTCTACACGTGAAATGTAGAGATGCCCCAAAATGACTAATTTTAGTGGAAAGCAGATTCTCAAGTGTTGTATGAAAAGAGTTGAATAGACTTAGAGGGATGGTAACGTTAAATATGCATCTAGAGGACTGATTTTTGAAGCTGTGTGCCTAAATGAGAGACGAGATTCCCTGGTCATGCTCTTGTCTGGATCATGCACATCCTTAAAAACCAGTTAAAGCTCCAGATTTGAATGGAGTCCTGCAGAACCAGGTGGTCACCTGTGAGCAGATGTTGGTTGTGCAGTTACAGGCCAGCATTGCTGCATGCAGATCAATGTTCTGCTTTTCTTTTTCAGGGTATCACAGGTCCTTCTGGACCAATCGGACCTCCAGGGCCACCAGGATTACCGGTATGTGACATGCAATTATCTTTTAATTCCTCGGGAGCTACACGGTCCTTCTGGGGTCACCTTGGTGCTCCCAGATACACCCAACACAGTCCTCCTGGCCTGACCTGGTGTGAGGATGCTGGTGGGAACAGATTTGCCCAACTGAGCCCATTAAAACCACTCGAACTAGTTACAGGAGTACTGGGGGGTGACGTGAGCTGAGAGATGGGCAGAAGGGATGCGGCGTGATGGAGGCAGGGGAATTACCCCACCCTGTTCCTCTCCCTCTTTCTTTCGGATTATCTGCAATCACACGGTGATTTCTTGCTCTCTGCATTTTTTTTTTCCACTGGATGCCCAAAGGCTGCAGCCTGCGCCCTTGGGTGACCAGCATTTGCTGGGTGTCCTCAGCACGGAGGCAGGATCAACCCCGGGTTACAGCAGCTTTTCCAGTCCCCGTCTGGGCAGGAGTGTGGAGTGCTGACACAGATTGCTCTGACACAAATGCTTTTTGTATGGTGGCAAATAAAAGCAACACCAACCTCGAGTGCATGTGAAAAGTGGAATCAGAGAGGAAATGAACCAAAAAAAAAAAAAAAACCCACCACCTTGTGTAATGCTACGCTCTCTCTCTAAGGAGAGGCTGACTTCTCTGCTAGGAAATGTACTGACTCCTTTCTGTATTTTTTCTCTGTACAGGGTCCACCTGGTCCCAAAGGTGCTAAAGGATCATCAGTGAGTATAGACATTGTTAAACGAAGAGGCTGGGGAGCTCTTATTAAGTGTGTAACTTGCTGCGACTTCCCCGCTTCAGTGGCATTAAGGCAATTAGCCAGAGGTGGCTGCAGCAAATGCAGCTGTTTCAGGCTGTCTGAGCCCAGGGATCGTAATTGGGAAAGGTTTCTGTTGCTCACGCTGGACTTCATTGAACATCAGCGCAGCAGAGATCATAAGGAGGAATCCAGCGCCTAGTCCTTAGGAGAAAAACCGCCGCTGTAAAACCGAGGGTATTAAAATAGACTGTGAAGCGGGAGGTGGCGAGCTGAAAAGAGAACTTGGTGAGAAATGTGACACTGAAGCAAGCTTCATGTTACACATCTCCTATGCAGGCAGCTAAAAATTCTTCTTGGGAAACTTCCTAAAGTCTTTTTCCCATGCAGAAGTCAATGGTTTGTTAATTTTAAGATGCTTTTTATTTATAAAACCATTGAGTTGATTTAGAGAATTAACGTTTCCATGCATTGGAAGATCCTTGCTTTTCTGTAGGAAGCCTAGGCAAAATTTGTGTTTAACCCCAAGCATTTGACTGATCTTGGGGTTCAAAAATCACAAAAATAAACATTTTCAGGTGCAAGGAGACTCCTCTCGTGTGCCTGAAGGGACAGGAAGAAAATTCTTGCCACAAGAGACTATTAAAAGAAATAACGTTTGGGATGTGATATAAGTGAGAAGTGCTTTTTCCTGAGTGACTTTTATGTTTTTCTCTTGTTTTTTCACCCAGGGTCCAACAGGTCCAAAGGGTGAATCGGGTCTTCCTGGGCCCCCAGGGCCTCCTGTAAGTAGAACCCATGACATGAGGTGTGAAATGAGGTTCAGATTTAATGGGTGTTGCAATGTTAGGAAGATTTCTGGACAAAGATTCAGCATATCAGGAGTCTTGGCAATGGGTTGGCGTCTCTTGGAGATGCTGGGGAAGAAAGCGGGATGTGAAGGGAGAAGTTACTAATGGGAAGATGACATGAGAAGATGGACCCAATGCTGAAGCCTGGTGGGCAGGGTTTTTATCGGTACCATCACGGGTGTTCTACGTGTTTAGTGTGTATCTTGTGATGCTGCTTCTCAACGCTGGTGGCTGCTTTGGCCGTCTTTTCTATCTCTTCCCCGCTGCCGATGCAACGAGGAGTTTTATCTTCTTTCCCCACAACTCAGGGTCCTCCTGGAGAAGTCATCCAGCCGCTGCCCATCCAGTCTTCCAAGAGGACCAGGCGCAACATTGACGCCAGCCAGCTGGTGGACGATGGAAATGCCGACAACTACATGGACTATGCAGATGGCATGGAGGAAATTTTCGGGTCGCTGAATTCCTTGAAACTGGAAATTGAGCAAATGAAGCATCCATTGGGCACTCAACACAACCCAGCGCGTACCTGCAAGGATCTGCAGCTCTGTCACCCTGATTTCCCAGACGGTGTGTCCCGGGACAGAGGGGGTGTGGGGGAAATACTGTGGGTTTCCCAGCTCCATACAGTGAATACAAGCGAGGGCAGGAAGAGGAGTAATTTGGGGAATCCCTGGCCCTGTGTCCCGTGAGAAATGTGACTGACAAAGCAGGAACACGTAGAGTAGAGTTGGGCTGGATGGTCGTTGTAGGTCCTTTCCAGCTGAAATATTCTGTTCTAGGAATGGGGATAGACGATGAAAAATAGCTACTCCTGTAAGGTATTATATGGAATCAGAACATATACATATTTTTTGGAAAACTGGTTAAGTAGTAGTCTGACAGAGATGAAACATCCCTGGGAAGGTGGTTGCTGAAGTGCCCATCCTCCTTCCTTCTCAGTGCTGATTCTTTTTCCCTTCTCTTCCCTCTCGTGCATGCAGGTGAATACTGGGTTGATCCTAACCAAGGATGTTCCAGGGACTCTTTCAAAGTTTACTGTAATTTCACAGCTGGTGGAGAGACTTGCATCTTCCCTGATAAGAAATCTGAAGGAGTAAGTCAACACAACTTTCCCCCTCCTCCCGTTATCATGGCGATAAGAGATTGTTTCCTACTATGAATATTCATAGACAGTCGTTTTCAGAGGAGTTGAACAATAGCAAGTGAGGATTACAGACCCAGAACATTTCTTTGTTATACTATATCAGCTTCTAAAATTAATAAGGAATATGTTTACAAAGAGAATTTCTTTAAGTCAAATTTAAACTGGGATTTGGGACAAGCCTTTGATTTCCCAGGCATAATAAATGCTAAAACCTTATTTATTTTTTTACCTTGCTTTACAAAGGCAGAACTGTGTGTGTTGCCACAGGAGCTGTAGCTCACCATGAGCCTCGTTTAACTCATTCCTTGCCTTCCCTCTTGCAGCCAGGCTGCCGCTCTGCTGTGCATAAGCACCTCTGATTCCTCTGCCCTCCCTGTGTCTTCAGGCAGAGCAGATAAATGGTTATCTCCTGTCATTTTTTTCCTGGTGCTTCTTGCGGGTAAATGATCCTAAATGATTGCAAGTAGCCTCAGCGCTCTTCCTGGCGCAGATGCACAAGGTTGATTAAGTTATCTGGGTAATGATGTGTTCAGCTCAACCATGCTCATCATTTCTGTCCCATATCCGTGCGTTCCAGAGCTGCTCTCTGCGATGCCTGGGGACCAGCTCTTGCACTGGCCAAGCAGAAGTTCTTGCATAGTGGCCTGGGGGAGCTCTCTCGGTGTCACAGTTGTGCTCCAGCTGGGTTAAGGTGCAGACAAAACTGTTCACTCCAGTGGAAGCCGTTTGCTTGCTGAATTTCATCCACCAGAATTATGTGCCAGCACAGGATAAATAACACGCGACGTAAATCTTCCTTGGGTTTTTGTTAGGGCTATTTAAATAGGAGATGGATTTCTTCTCCGTTGCATTTATTTGCTGTGGCTCTCCTCAAAACGTTGACAGCTAAAAAAGCAGAGTCTGCCCATCATCTTATGGTTGCTCAGGCTCCTGCCACGCTGACTCTGCGAGTGGCTCTTTAGCCCCGTCTCGTCCGCTCTGGAGCTGCTCTTCCGACCGCAGGCTGCGATGCTCCTCAAACACAAATTGTGCTGCACTTTTGCAATGCTGTCATAAATCAGAAAAAGTTCCAGCCTGCTCTTTTTCTGTGTAGAAGAATGAAAACAGCTACCACACCATCATTAAGTATCAACTGAGTGGTTTTATTATAAGCCACAGCAGAGTTTAAGCCATATCCCCTTTCAGTTCGTCCTTAACACAGCAGAAACACCCTGGCTCGCTTTATGGTTCATGTTCTGGAAAGGACAATCGGACAGTCCCAAGACACCTGCATACAGCTTGGCCATTGTTTTGGGGGAAAATTTACGGCAGGAGCGAAGGGAGCTTGTGGGAGGGTAAGGAAGCAGGTGCCAGCCACGCTCCTTCCTCATGCTCTGGCTGAAAAAAAAAAAAGTGATTTAGCTGCCTAGGCAGGGCTGCCATAAAGGATGCTCTGACAGCTCATTTCTTGTCAAGGTCACCCCCTGCCTCGCTCCAGGTAGTTGGAGCTCCATCACGTGTGATGGTCCAGCACCGACTGCAGGGGATGCTCTGCCCGTGCCGCATGTTATCGCTGCACGAAGGCAGGAGGCGGGCAGCAGCTTTCCTTCCTCACACTCTGCTTTTCCCAGCCCCACGGTGTCTGGATCTGACATTAGAGTGGCAGCAGCCTTTTCTCCGTTATCAGTATTGCTTTTCCTCCCCAGCCCTCCCGTGAAGATCAATGCATCTTTTACTGTCAATATTTCCTTTTTTCCTCTCTGTCTTTCCTTTTATCTCTCCTGCCGATAGACTGCACTGCTGGTTTTGCATCCAAACGATCCAGGAGGCAGAGATCATTAGCCCTGAGTGAAGGAGGCTGGTGCCAAGGCAGCTCTACACCATCCACCAGCTTGAGAGGGCTGCTGGCACCTTGGGGCTCTGCAAACTGGGCTTGTTGCTGGCGTCTAAAGATTAAGAAAACATTTTAAAATAAGTTGGACAGTTTCAATAAAACATGCAGACTCTGCTGGTGGAACTGAATGTAACTTTTTGTTTGTTTTTTTTTTTCTTTCTCTCTTTCCTCTTTGCCGTCCACACACTAGGCTAGAATAACTTCTTGGCCAAAGGAAAACCCAGGCTCCTGGTTCAGTGAATTCAAGCGCGGTAAACTGGTAAGATGCATCTTGGTGCTTTCTGTTTTCTTTAACCCGGTGTCGTATTTTACAGAGTAAAATGGCTCGTTGGCCCAAAGAAAAGCCTTCCACATGGTATAGTCAATACAAGCGGGGGTCTTTGGTAAGTGGCTAACCCTCTAGTCTGAATCAGAGCGCGTCATCTGCTTGGGTATGGCCGGACCTGCTGCACTCTGCATGCTGGACTAATAGCCATGGCAAGTCGCAGTGAAAACGTTTAAGGTGGAATACTGAAAAAGAAACACAACCCAGTGGGGATGCTTTTCGTCCAGTCTGCTTGACTGGAACCCTAGGAGCAGGTGATGAACCTTCCCCTGCGTTAGAAGGGGACACGCTCATGTGCCAGGGGACCCTGGGGAGCTGGAGCTGTTGTGGGTCTGTCTCCGCAGAGCACTGCATCCAGTGGGAGGACCGCATCCCGCAGGAGGGCTCTCGCTGTCTCCTGAGCAGTTCCCGTTCCCATTACAGCAAGGGCAAACTGGGTGTCCCCATGCTGCTGTCCCTCAGCAGTGTAGCTTTATCCCAAGAGCTGAGACACCCCTAACGTGATGCTTAAGCACAGTGCCATCGCAGCCCGTGCTCGCTGGTACCCAGGTGGTGAATCTGCACATCTCTGGGGCTGGTTTTCCCCAAAAGATAGATTTTGTCTCCCACACTAGAGACGAGCCACACTGGGGGCTCCCACGCCACCCCCAGAGCTTGAGAGATGTGAAGTCGTTGGTTTAAAGGAAGATTCCAAGCCTGGAATTGGACTTGGTTGCAATTGAGGATTTTTTCAGGGGAGAAGAACTGTCACAAGGTCAAACAGTGTCTGACATCAGCAAGCAAGACAGCAACATGTAAAACAGAGAAGAAGCTGTAGGATTTTGTCCTGGAAGGGGACATAAAGGTTGGGGGTAGATCCCAAGTCCTGGTCAGGGATGTGCGGTGTGAGCCAGGTCTCCTTAAACAACAGAATTCTCCCTCTTGTATATCAATTCTCATAGGGTTAGTGGGGTGCAGATAATGAGCTCAGTCAAATCAGGAGAATTAAGGAAGCAAATATTCAGCGGATAAAACTGACCTGCCCCCGCGAGCAGGAGATGCTCTGATGCCCCGTGCTGAGCTGCCTCGTGCAGTTGTCCTCTCCCCGGGGCAAAGGTTTCTTGCATTGCCCCAAAACTTCCACCTTAAAAGACAAACAACAGAGAAAATCACCGCGTTGTTTTCCTGAGCCGCATTTCATCGCCACTAAGCACGTTTGCTCTGATTCTGCCCACAAGAAGGACATGGCTTCTGCAGCTTCTCCACACCATCGAATACGGCTGCAAAGCCAAGGCTTCAGCCTCGTAGCTTCTTGGAGGGCAGCTACTCGTAGCTTACAGAGCACTTCATCAGTTAATATTACGAGAGCCTCCATTTCTCCATTTTCTCTGTTTTTTGTTTTTTTATTCCCAGTCTATCAGCTATGTTAGAGGCTGAATTGCCAACATAGAGCTTAGGGCGCATTGTTTAAAATAGGAATTTCAGTGTACTTGGAGCCCTTTGTTCCGTCTTTCTGTGTTGCCATTTTCTTGCTTCTTTACCTGTCCTGCATTTTTGAAAAAAAGCCACCAGCACGTGGAAGACCTTCCTAAACACACCACAAAACTGTTAAACACACAAACCATAAAAGTAAATCATGAGGTTTTGTTGGTTTTTTTTTAAAGTACCTCTCATTTCACCCCAGTCAGTATTTGGAACTATGAGACTGGTAAATCAGGGAGACATTTGAAGAGATCATTTGAAATCTGGGTCTGGGTGGGTGGGATGGATGAGTCTGAGGTCCCCCAGGGGTGCAGTGTTGCTCCTGTCACTCCCCGGAGAAGGTCCCTGGCGCCTTTCCCCACCGCCTGAGCATGGTCTCTTGGGGGGCTGAGCCCGTGGGGGTCCCCAAAGCCGAGGGGAAGGTTTCCATGTGGCTGCCTGGCACTGCCAAGAGCAGAGGCTGCTGGCGTGGAGGGCTCCCTGTGAATCTCGGCACTCGCAGGAGGTGTGCAGCCGTGACAATGCTCATCTTCCTTCTGGGGACATCTAAAGTGAGAAGGACGTAGTAAATACGAAATGCAAAGGAACTGCCTTGTTTTGGTGCTGCTGCACCGTCATTAATCAATGACACAGAGTGCTTGGAGTTGATTTCTTACAATTTCTCATGATGCAGGCAAACTGCATTTGGGGTTGCAGATGGGTTTGGTTTTTTTTTCTGGGCTCTGCTTTCCTTCTGTGTGTGTCACACACAATTCCCAGCAGCTCTAACAGCCCTGCCGCCCAGCCTGTCCTGTTATCCTGAATAGCCATATAGCATCTGCCACAGAGAAAGCAGGAAAAGATTGATTTTTTTGCAAAACCATGTTCCCACGAGCAAGCCTTGTGCACACAACCAGTTCCCAGTGGCTCCAGTTGCAGAGCTGGGATATGGCTTCATGCAATCTGCGCAGGCAGGACAGCAACGAGACCCCTTAAAAAGCCATCAGGCTCCCAAACCGAGCCCTGGTTTGAAATAAGAACAAATAAGAGAAGTGGGTCCTGCGGATCAGTAATGCCACATGTCATTGGGTGTGTGCCATGCAGTCGGCATTTTGTGTCCCCGTCCTTCCACGTCCTGGTGGTTTCTGGCAGCTCTCCCCCTGGCATGCGCGGCTCTCTCATGGTCAGTCATATTTAACTCTCAGGAGGACAGTGCGACGGTATCCTGACAACCGGTTGGTACATTTATTTCCTTTTATTATCTTTTCATTATTTTATTGTCTGGTTATGAATCTCTTCTACTGTTTGCAGCTTGCACCACAACCTGATGTTTCATGGTGCCTTGAAGAACACTCCGCTCTGTGCGTGCCTTTAGTTTTCTCCTGGTTGTTTCTAAAGACACCACTGCCCGTAGGGGACAGTGATGAACAGCAGCTCTGGTGGCTTGGTCGTGGCTGGAGATGCCACCTCAAGTACCGTCAGTTTATACGTACAAACTCATTGCCCTGCTGCACGTTCGCTTCCTTGGTGGGATGCGAAAGTCCCAGAAATTCCTGAATCTCCCAGGTGCTGGGATTGGGTTTCCATAAACTGGGTTTTACAGAAGATATCCATCCTGATGTGCAGGATGGATCGGATCCCTGTGCCAGGGCAGTTCTGTGTTCTGAGACGTGCCCTAAGGGCAGCAAATGCATTTTCCCTTCAGCTGAGCGTAGCCTCAGGACCAGGACAGCACCCAATCCCTATTAGCAGGAGCAGGATTGTTGCAGATTAAGTGCAAAGGTTCCTGAAAAGCTAGGATGGTGGTGCCCAGGAGAAATGATTGGGAAATACTCTAGTGTGTGCAGAAAAAAATATCAACAGCGGTCAAAAAAATCCCACTTTGGAACAGAGCAGAAAAAATAAAACCCCAAACCCTTAGAGAAATCTGCTTCTTCTCTTCAAAAACTGGAGAAGTATGCTCAGTATTGGCTTAAACCCGAGACATACATTCCCAAATTTGCACCCTTTCGCAACCAGGGCTGAAATCCCCCTTCCTTTCTCCTCCTGCCCTGCATTAGCCTTGTTTCTGTAGCTCACAACCAGCAAGAGAAATAACCTGTCCTGGGCAGCCGTGCCCTGGCAGCAGGAGGAGCAGCTCTGCTGGGGTGCTGACACCGAGCCCTGTGTGCAGGGCGATAAAGATGGGTGAGACCGGTGGTCCTCGGAGCCCCCCAAACGTGTTGCATTGCCCCTCACTGCCCAGTGTTTCCCCCTTCTCCACTTCTCACAGCTCTCCTATGTGGATTCGGATGGGAACCCCATCGGAGTGGTGCAGATGACTTTCCTCCGGCTCCTGAGCGCTTCAGCCCATCAGAACATCACTTACAACTGCTACCAGTCCGTTGCCTGGCACGACGCCACCACCGACAGCTATGACAAAGCCATCCGCTTCCTGGGCTCCAACGATGAGGAGATGTCCTACGACAACAACCCCTACATCCGAGCCACCCTCGATGGCTGCGCGGTACGTGGGCAGAGCTGGTCTCAGCCAGTCCCTGCAGGAGGGGTCGGTGCTGGGGGTGTCACAGAGTCACAGAAGGGTTTGGGTTGGAAGGGACCTTAGAGACCATCCGGTCCCACCCGCTGCCATGGGCAGGGACACCTCCCACCAGCCCAGGTTGCCCAAAGCCTCATCCAGCCTGGCCTTGAACCCCTCCAGGGATGGGGCATCCACAGCTTCTCTGGGCAAATTCTGTGTCTGTCCCCCTCCCCTGGGCACCGTCTGCCTCTGGGCAAACCACCTTCAGATCTCCTGTGCCCGGTGATGGAGCTGCCTTGAGGATTGTCCCCAACATGGGAGGCGTTGAGCTTGCTCCTCCCTGTGCTGGGAATATAGGTTTCCACTCACAGTCAGGGGAAGCTGCAGCACTTCTGAAAACCAGATTAATTTGCTTTTTTTGCTGGCTGTGCATAAAGGAAGGGACCTGACTGAAACCAGTGGTTGCTTTTAGGTGTCCTTTGCTCTTACTCCGTTTGCTCCCACTGGAAGAGGCAGGTGATGAGCCCCAGTTACGTATGAGTTTACAAGGCTTTGACAATAATGTTTTAAAGTACTTTCAGGAAATCTTGGAAGCAAAGCACTGAGGGTTTGGCACTGGGTTGGTTGGGGTTTTCTTTTTGCGTGCAGTCCCAAGAGGGCTCTGGGCTGTGCTGGGCACAGGGTGTCCCCAGCATCCCCCCTGCCTCTGTCTGTTGGGTGCCCGATTCAGGACTGAGCTCTGAAGTATCTGCCCTCAGGAGCTGAAAAATTGGCAAAGCAGGTGCTGCTTGCATTTATTTTAAGCCCCAGCTTGCTGGTGCACAAGTGTGCATAATTCTCACCCTCTGCAACTGCAGTGCTTGAAGCCCACGGGACAGGAGGATTGAGATGTTTGACAGAAGCACCCCTCTGCACAATCTGAGACGAGAGTGCTTCTGTTCTGGCACATGCATGTTTCTACTGTAGGAGCAGTGAGGAAAATCACATTAGAGTCACTTCTTTTAACACTCGCAGAGAGGGAAAGGGGCATCCATCCCGCTTCTGGAAACACTCATCCGCGTGGGGAAGTTTATCCTCAAGTTCTTCCTATCTCCTGCTGGTGCATTGTGTCCTCGGTGAAAAGTGCCATCTCCTCCCCTTCCCTTCTCGAGCCTCAGGGATGCTGGAAGATCCCAGGCTGCACATTTAAGGCAGATGGCCCTGCTGCAAACCCTTCTGGTTTAGGTGATAGTGGCTCAGGTGCTCTGCCTTCCTTTTAACTAATGAGGGATATTTGCATGGAGAAAGGACTGTATCTGCCTTGAGTTTACTTGCTTGGTTGCTTCTCACGGGCAGCTCAGTGTTGCAATTGTGGCAAGAACTAAGCAGTGGGAGCCCTGGGACAGGCTGGTCGAGCCTCGGTGCAATGATGGGGCACAGAGCGATCATCTCCTTGCTCAGCTTTGGGCATCACTTCAAGACCGGTGTGCCCTGGTCCTTCCTCTCTGATGCTCTTGCAGGCTATAGAAAGGAGGTAAAATACACCAAGGGGCTTATTGCAGCCTTGCAGGAAGAGCCTCTGCATCTCCCGTATTCCTGTGCCATCTCCGGCACCCCGGTGCGTCATCCTCCCTGAACCACAGGCAGGATATTTAAGATTGAGCCCTACCATGTGAAAAATGAAGCCGGGCTGCCCGACACACTGTTGTGCAGGGGTCCTGGGTGGGACCCATGCTCCAGCCGTGATGGAGGCTGGCGCTGGCAGATCGCTGGGGCTGATGTTGGGGCCGTTATTTGGATGTGTTTCTCCTGATCGTACAGCCCTTTCTCAGTAGCTGCGATACAGCCTATTCTTCTGAGACACACAAATCAGGGGGTAAGGTAGAGCCAAAAGCTGCTCCATAAATCCACTTGTTTGTGCAGCTCTGTATGCCCTCGGGTGCACTTCTGCTCCTCTAATAATTATTTATATTTCAGAAATAAATGTATGGCCACCAGGCACAATAAAATGACAACAATCACCTTGTGAATTCCATCAAACTTTAAATGTGATCTTCTCGGTAGCGCTCGGATAATAGTCAAACTAATATATTCAAATTAAATCGCTCATATTTGCTCAACAACCCATGCGTGTCCTCGGGGAGGCAAAACAACTCTACCAACAGCCACAACAGTTTTACCAGGCTGCTGTTCCAGCTCTGAGATGTGCTGACTGCAGAGTTTAGTGTCCTCTGGTCTGCACGGCAGCAGCTCCCAAGTCTGGGCTCAGGACAGTCATCTCCCCCAGGGTTTGCTCAGGGGTCACCATCCCACTCGAGAGCATGTCTGCTGTATCTGCAGGGTAAATGTGGGGTGTTTGGGTGCTGGGTGCCTCTAACTTAGCTCAGAAAATGCCTGGGAAGATCATCACCATATTCCTAGCTGACCAGTGGATGCTCGTTCATGTTGTTGGGTTGGAGGCATCATCAGGGCTCCTCTTTGTCGGGTTGGAGGCATCACCAGGGCTCCTCTTTGTTGGGTTGGAGGCAGCACCAGGGCTCCTCTTTTGTCGGGTTGGAGGCATCACCAGGGCTCCTCTTTGTTGGGTTGGAGGCAGCACCAGGGCTCCTCTTTGTCGGGTTGGAGGCATCACCAGAGCTCCTCTCTCTCCCTCTTCTCCCCACCAGGCGAGGAAGGGCTATCAGAAGACTATCCTGGAAATCAACACGCCCAAAGTAGAGCAAGTACCTATAGTCGACATCATGTTCAATGACTTTGGAGAAGCATCACAGAAATTTGGATTCGAGGTGGGACCAGCTTGCTTCATGGGCTAAGAGCCACCTGAAAACTAGTCTCCAAATGAGCAACCTCGTAACCTCATTGCGCCATTTAATTAATTAAAAAGAAAAAAAAAAAAGAAAGAAAAAAAGAATTCTTTGTCACATGCACGTTCTGAAACTGGACAGCGATGGGTTATTTTTTTCCGTTTTGTTTTGTTCCTCATTTTGCCCGAGTTCCTCTGCGCCACCCAACCGCCGACCGCGAGGACCATTCCCACGACAGACGCAGAATCGCATGACCGACCGCCGCACGCGTGGCCTGGAGACCTGTCCCCGTGCCACCGCCGCTCCCACCGCTGCTGCTCCACAGCCACCCAGCAGACCCCACCACCATCAAAGACTTCTTCTTCTTGCCATGAAGAGATACCAAGCGCTTGTCTGTAGATTATTGTTTCTTCGTCTGTTTCTGAGGAAAAATGGAAAAAACTTGAAACTCCTGTGTTCAGCTTGACGTTGAATTCCCGGCAGTCCTGGCTCCAATCCAGACCCTGCCAAAGCTCATCGGAGGCACTTTGTTGTCTTCCACCAGATTTGGATCGGCTCTAGCAAGCAACCGTCATGGCCATTTCCAGAATTTTTAATCTCTCCATTGAATTGTGTAATTCAACATTTTACAAAATTTAACCCCGTGAATTTGACAGCTGAAAGTCCCACTGGGCGTCTCCTTCCCATGTATTAAAGGTGCTTATATTTTTGTATGTTTGTAAGTAAATATTTGTATTGTATATTATTTTAAAGGTTTAAATGTTTCTGGCTTCAAAACATGCATGTGACCCCGTCTGTATTAAAACCCTTCCCACCACCGCCCCAGCCAAGCATCCACCTGGATCTGGAGGGGCTTGGGGTGATGCCCAGGCACGAGTCTCCGCAGGATAAGGGCCCCATGAGCCTCCCAAGCCACAGATGCCTTTTGGAATGATTTGCTTCAAAATAATGAAATTAAAGCCACTTTTTTAACAAGATTTCTCCAAAACCCTGATCTAAAAACAGGATCTGCTTTGGGTCTCTGCATTTTAATACACTTGCTTGCCTTAACCATATGTGTTTTAAATTAATTCTTCTTTTTTTTTCCTTCAGCATTCTTTTAAAATAATAATAAAAAAATCCATTCCCAGCGGCAGATTGCAGTGGCAGGGGAAATCCATTTGTCCTCTTTGAATATAAAGTGTAAAAAAAAAAAAGAAAAAAAAAGGTGCTTTTTATTTTTACAAGTCTCTGTGGTGCTATCTATTTGAATAACTTTAATACAACACTGGTGATGCCCTGCCACTGGCCAGTCTCCCACCAGCCTTTGCTTTTTTAGCCACTTTCAACACAGACTGCAGGCTTTTGCTCCAGTCTTTGGTTATGAATGCATGCCACCTTCATATTATATAGAAGATGGGCTCCTTTCCTTCATTGTATTGCTGTAGCTTATACAGCCCATGTAGAAAAAGTATTAAATGTGCTTACATCTTTTTCCTTTTTTTTTTTCTTTTTTTTTTTTTTCCCCAAGAATACTCATGCATTTTATACGGCGGTAACCATACCAGATTGTACTCAGTCGCTGAATGTTCGTGGTGCTAATTTATGTATTTGTTGGATGTCCTGACGCGATGCTGATGCCGTGTGGGTGCCTGCCCAGCGCTCCCGGGACTCTGCAATTTTCCTGGTCTTCCCACGGTGGCTCTGCCAGGATGGCTTTTTTTTTTTTTTTCCTTCCATGCAGCATTTTCAGCTCGCAACTCGCTGACACCATCTTTGTTTTTTCTGTTTGTTTGTTTTCTCCCTGGCCGTTTTCCTTGTTTAAATCTCTCGGCTGGAAAAAAAATAGATGTTGCAGGGTTGGGTTTTTTTTTACGATTATTTGGCCTGGAGTATTACAGCAACGCTTGAGCCAAGGGGGGTCTTTCACCATAAAGGAAAAGACATCACATTTACTGTGAAGAAAAACCTACGTATGATGTCTTTTCCCCCCTCCTTCCCAAGCGCAGAGCAGCAGCATCCGAGGAAGGGAGGCGAAGCCGTGCTGGAGGGAGCGGCGATGCCGCACGGTGCTTTTCGGTCTGGGAGAGTCGTGTCCATCCGTCTCCCTTCTGTTGTGTTCTTTCGTATTTTTTTTTTTTCTCCATTTGGGGGGGAAAAAAAATTTTAAAAAAAGGTGCTAGCCTAAAAACTGCAGACTCCGGCAGCAAAGCAGTGAAAAGGAGTATTTAATGATCTATAGGGGAATTCAGCTTCTCAGTCACCTCGGCACGAGCCTTAGGAACAGTGGGAAGGTCAGAAAAGGTTGCACGTTCCTCTCTGCAGCAGATAAGCCATATATTGATGTATGTACACCCGTGTGCGTCTGTCTAGGTCATGTGATTCTGTTATAAATTTTCATCAAGGGAGCTTTTTTCTCTTATTTTTCCTTTTATTTCTTTGCTTTAAGAAAAAAAAAAATAAATTCCTCTGTTGAATTCCACAGTGTTGTAATTGTACTGAGCTCCAAAACTGTTCCGATTTCCCCAGACCACTTAGCTACGGTATATTGCAATAAAATTACTACTTGTATTTGCAGACATTCTTTTTGTGTAATTTTATTTCCCTCCTCCCTTAATATATATGACTTGAACAAATGTTGATAAGAAAAATAAAACCTATGGAAAAAAATTTTAGTACATAAGGCCCTTTTTAAAATATAGTGTCAAATGACATATTGTACATTTCTTCAAAGTCCAATAAACATGTCATAAAATTTAAGTGTAATGCCCATAAGAGCTATTTTTAAATATTTTAAACCTGTGTAATAAAGGAATAAATGTAATAGATTTTTTTCAATAAATCAAGTTTACTGTTTCCACCTAAACCACCGTGATGTGAATGTCTTCTTGAAGTTGATTGCAGCGTGATTTCCCCGCGACCCCTCTGCCCAGTGGAGCCCGAAGAGTTCAGCAGTGGAGCGGTGAAAGCGCTCAAAGGTAATATATACCCTAAAAAAAAAAAAAAAAAAAAGCCAAACCAAATCCACGAGACAGAGAACTTCTGGGCCTGGAATCTTCTGTCTTGTTGTTTTTTTTTTTCTTAGTGAGAAAGTCCCATTGACCCGACAGTGCAAAAATCCAACCGGGGGATTTGAGCGGCTGGGGTCTGGATGAGAAGACCAGGTGGCCACCAGCTCTCCACCTTCTCCATCCCAGTGGCACTTGCTTCTAGGTAAGCTCCTCGTCCCCCAAACTCCTGTCTCGGCCCCAGGGTGCTGCTGCGCGGATGTGCGGGGAGAAGCACTACGGGGGACGCTGTGCTCATCTTCTCCTCCTTACCCTGTGGGTTTCACTCCAGGGATGTGCAAGAAGACGATGGCTCCTGGAAACCACCGTAAGGAATCGCATGCATCTGCCTGCTGACACCAGCTGCTGGAGTCGCATCACTCTGGTTCTCAAGGGCTTCCTGCAAAGAACATTTGGTCGGTGCTGCTGGTTTGCAGGTTCAAGAAGAAGTTTCCATGTTAGAGACGTGTCCCTATTTGCAGTGCTGCAGGTAGGTACAGCACAAACCCACCTCTGTGCACAAAGCTTTGCAATGACCGAGCCAAGCTGTGTGTCCCATCAGCCTCTCCCCTTCGTTCTTTGGCTGCAATTAGTGGTAGATCTCAGGTTAAGAGAGATGTTCAGGTAATGAGCCCAATAGGGATAAGTACGTAATTAGCTTATAGGAGAAGTTTTGGGAAGTCTTGGGGTATTATGGCCAAATCTTCATCCAAGTGGACCCAAGAAATGCAGAGGTACCACAGAGGTGGGAAAAAAATAGCTTTAATGACTTAGACCTAGCTAAAAAGATTTAACTTAGATCCTGATGATGCTTCAAGGTGACACTAACCTTTTCTGTGCTGCCTTGCCAGTTGTGATTTGCACTGGATCGTTGCAGCAAACACTTCTAGCAAATGCCTCAGAGCCTCACAGCTGAGAGGAGCTTTGATCTGCCATTAGGAAAAAGCAGAGAACTGAGAAAGGATTTGACTGTTTCTGACATGGCCAGACACACAAGCCATGGCTTTTTTTTTTTTTCCACCTCTTTTTATATAACAGAAAGTCCACAATTTAGTGCTGGAACCACGATGCAGTAACTCCATCCGGTGAAATACGGAGGGTGATTTTGGGAAGATCCCCAACAGAAAACAGCAGATCATTGAAGCAAGACTGTGAGCACCCAAAACAGCTCAGTTTTGCCCTGAGGATAGGGTGAGGGTGGGTGCTGAACCCAAACCCCCGCACACCCCACGGGCTTTGCCCAGGCGTGGCCCCAGCGCGGCAGCTGCCTCCCTCCATCAGCAGCTCGGACCTCAGGACACGGCAAAAAGGGGGCAGGAGGATGGAGCTCAGCACCCACAGCAGCCTGGGGGGTGCACAGCAGCACCCACCCCTGGTACAACCCTGGGACTGAGAGTTAACCAGGCGCAGCTGAGCCCCGTTGGGTTTCCAACAGCCTTTAACAGCAGCTGGGGCAGGTGCAAGGCTGCTGATGTCTGCTCTGCCCTGCCTGGGAACTTTTTGACTAGGCTGGGCTTTACCTGCTTCTGTGTCATCAGAAAGGGGGTGAAGCCTGGAGAGTTTTTCTCAGACAGTCACCTGAGCTGACCCAGACACGAGGACGTGTGTGTTTGCTTCCTGGCTGCTCTAAGGTAACATGTGAATTGCTGTGTGACCTGCTTTCTGCCTGTAAAATGGAAACTATTCTTTGGTTTAATTTTGAGCCCTGTTCTGGAGGAGAGGGCTCAGGTCCCTATGCCACCTGTGTGTCTGTTGGCCCCCTGTCTGGTTTCTCTTGGCTTGCTTCAGCTGCTGGAGCAGTGGCTGTCCCTAAACCAGCACATCCCCACCTGGTTTGTAGGAGTAGGCAGTGGGGCAGAGAAAAGAGCCTTTAGCATGAGCTCAGCCATGTATTAGCCACCTGAGAATCCCCCGAGAGGTTACCAGTGGGACAGGTGGCCCTGGGGCTACATGTTCCTGTTCATCCTGGGGGCCAGGGGGTGCAGCTCTCCATGGATGGCTCCCAGTGCCATCTGTGCCGTGCAGGGACACGCTGCCGTGATCACGCAGTTTGTTCTCTGCAAGACACGGCAGCTTTGGTCGGGGTGCACCCTGCTCTGTTATTGTCTCTCGGAGCGATGCTCCTCCCGGCTCCTTAAATGCTGTGTTTCCATGAGACCGGTAAAAATAAAAATGGCTGAAAAAAGAGGTGTTGGGTATGATTAAATTTAGAGAGCAGAGCCTGGGCATTTCTTCTCTATGGTCTAGGTGAGTCTGGGCAAAAAACCTGGCAGAAAAGCTGTGAATGGGTGTTTTATACAAAGCCTTGGGCTTCCTTAGTGTGACTAAAGCTCTCCTACAAAAACAGCAAGACGAAGTGTGAGGCTATAATAAGAAGGGGAATAGAAACGTGCCTTAGCATGAAGAGAATATGTAAAGCCTTGGGTAGAGCGAGGCTTTCGCAGCACACGAGGCAAACCAGAGCTGTTTTCATTGTTCAGCTGCTTTTTATCCAGCATCTTCTTCCCAGCTGGGCCTGGTTTGACTTGGATTTTTTTATTCATGTCTCAATCAAAAGACTAGAACTGATCTGACTGATAGCTAGGGAAAAAAATAAAAAGGGCTCTTCATTACTTTCTATGAGAAAGAGCAAGGAAGCTGGAGCTGCCTCCTGGCAGTTCCTCACCACCTGTAAATTACGCTGCAGAGTCTCCAGCAAAAGCTACCACGGTGCAAGTCAAACAGATCTCCTCTCTCTTAACACCTTGCACAGGAACTGTGCTACTGAAAATTCACTGCTCTGACTTTCCTGCCAGCCATGCTCTCCACCTGACAGGCAATTTTCAGGATTTTTTTAATTATTTTTTTTTAAACACAGGAAATCTGAGCAGGACAGACCACTGCTGCAGTGGTGAGTCACATCAGACTGATCCTTGTGTCACTTGGCACTGCAAGCCTGGTGTCCCTCTGCCGAGAGCATCACATCCCATCCTCTGCTGGGGTTTGGGTGAAGGCTGCAGGAGCAGCGGTGCCCAGGACCTTCACCCACAGTGTGGCTGGAAGTGCTCAGCTGGTCCCCATCCCTGCTCCGGAGCAGCAGGATGCTGTGCCACGGTCAGCAACCGACTGGGGCTTATCCCTGCAAAATCCTCAGCACCAAGCTCTGGTTTCCTAGGGTGGTCCTGCAAAGGCACCATGGAGCAAATCCTTTGGATCATTACAGCCTGGGAAATAATTTTGCTCTTAACTCACCCCTCCCTCGGTGCTTCCAGGCGGGGGGAATGGTGATACCCCCTCGCATCGAGGAGAGCTTCATTGCCAGCATCTTCTGTGGGCACATAACCCACCTGCTGGGTTTGGGGGTCTCGCTGGGTTTTCCCCAGGTCACAACACTGGTTTTGCTTTTCATCTCCAAAGCAGGAGTGTGGGAAGTGTTAACATGCAATAGTTTTATTTATGGCACCTGTTGCCATTTCATTTATTCCTTGTAACTTCTCTGGCTGCAGGTTTTTTTCCCTGCTGGGGCATCACGGCAGCAAAGTGATTTTCTCCAGAGGCACGGACTCGATAGTTCAGACAGACCCCGCGTGTGTTTCTGCCTTCACAGCAACCAAAACGTCGCAATTTATGCTTGTATTTAATGGGTTTTCTTAAATAGCCCGGAGCAAAACTAAACACCCCAAAGAAATCAAACACATGAAACCCCTAACAAAGAAGCTGTTTTTCTCCTTCAGAGAGAAGCCAACACACTTGTTTTTTAAGAGATGCATAACCAAGAGAGCTCTGAAGCGCTAAAATTACATCGTGTGCGGCGCGGGCTGTCACGCTCGGAGGCACCCCTGGAATCGCTGCTCGGCGCAGCTGAGCGCAGGGAGCAAACGTGCCACCTCGGGCCCTGCGTTGGGACTCGACGTTCTCACTCTGACTAATTATTAATATGTTAATTTGACAACAAGATGTTCCTCTTTGCAGAAAATTTTCTGCACCCTGCTTGGCTTTTTGTCAGCTGCTCCTTAGCTTGGCAAATTTTCTTTTTTTTTTTTTTTTCCTTGGTTCAGGCAGGGTGGAATCGGAGGCTGCACCCAGGGGACCCTTCCCCGAGCACCCCAGGGTGGGCAACAGCATCCCTGTGTTGGGTGAGCATCGTGTTGGTGCTGACTGCCAGCATGGCCTTGGGGACATCCCTCAGCATCGCTGAGCCGTGGTCCCCTGGGGCTGGGGGCTGCTGCGGGTGTGCCAGTGGTGTGGACCCAGAGGGAGGAGATGCCCTGACTGTGCCTTTTTAGTGCAAAAACTTCATCCAGGTGCCTAAGTGGGGACCGTGGCTTGGTACTGGGGTCCCTCTGCCATGGGTGGTCTCTTGTCCGTGTACATGAGTGCAGTGAAGAGTTTGGTCTCTTTGGGATTGAAATGTTGATTCCCATCCAGACATCTGCTGGGGGCTCCCAGGAAGAACCCTGAGTGGGAAAAGTGCCTCCCTCCAGCCCCCATCTCCCCACAGCTGGAGCATCGCAGCTGCAGGTCAGACCCAGCCTGGAGCTGCTGCTGGGGCAAGGTTGAATTTCAGGAGAAAGCAGGAGAAGCCACCAGAAAAAAAAAAAAAATGCCCCTTTTAAAGGTTTTTCCTTTCAAGCAGGCTGATCAAAGACCCTGTTGAAACGGAAATCAAAAAGCTGCCAGACTTGAAACGTTAATTAAGATACACAACAGGGAGAGAGGGGGAGAAGGAAGGAGGGGAGCATCTATTCATGAATTATCTGCTCTGAGAGGAAGCTTTTGTGTATTCGGAGTGCATATATCATTTTGGCGGCGAATGAAAGAAATTGAATCAAACTACACAGGAAGTTTGTACACCACCGTGGATTTAATTTTCAAACTTGCATCGGGCAAAAGATTAACCTTGCTGAAGGGCGTTAGCGGAGCAGGCGGAATGTGTAAAAATTAATCCATGCTATATGTTTCTTCAGGAGGAAACACTAAGCAATATTAAATATTTATTGTATATAAATACCTTCCACTCCCCCACCCCTTTTTCCTTCTTGCTTTGCATTTCACTTGCTGCTTCTGCCGAAGCCTGTGTGCCCAGCAAAGCAGCATCCCTGGTTCACCTTGCGGCCTGGACCGCGAGTGCCTTTGCTGCACAATACAGCTGCTAATCCATCCATTACTTCTGGAGAATATAAATTATTTTTGTAGGAGCCACTGTCTTTGAGCACAGACTGATGCAGCGGGACCCATCCCTTGTTCCTGCATCCCCAGCTGCGGTGCCCAGGGAGCCTCACGACTGATGTCCGAGGAGAGAAGACAATGCACAGTTTAGCCCATAGCCTCAGCACTCAGGGAAGAAAGGCTCGGTGCTGAAATACAACTTTGGAAAAGCTATTCAGTCCCAAATAATCTCTCTTGTCTCTCATCCTTGTGGTTTTATCGTCTGAGTCAGTCGCTTTCCTATCAGCGGTTCTGCTCTGGCATCGATTCCAAGCTCAGCTCCATATGCCGAGAGGGACCTCACCAGGGTCCCACCTCGATGGCAGGGGTCACCTCACCCGAAAATGCCTCTGCTGATGTTCCCTGTCACCTGCCTGCGAAGGACACGCAGCAGAAACCCCCGTGTGTAACGTACAGCATCATCCCAGCAGCTCCAGCCCCTGCAGCATTGATGCTGGTTTCTCCCATCCGAAACTGGTGCAAGTGGGCACTGATCTGCCTGGGAGACACAAGTGAGACCCACATATAGACCCTGAGATAGGTCTAAAAAGAGACCAGAAACCCTCCCCCAATGTTTCCTTCCACCCGCCACATGCAAACTCCCCAGGGATTAATTAGTGTTTTCCCAGGGCTTGGAAAGCACAAGGCTCCACGCATCTATTTTCAGCAGGGGGATGTAGAACACTTCTCCATACTTCGCTCCCGATCTTTTTCCTGTAATTTCCCTATTTTGTGTCTAGCAAAACACAGACGTTTCCATTGCCGAGTGTTGTGTGATCTAATTAAACAAATGTTTCCAAAAGGCTTTGAGACCCTTGGTTGAAAGCCAGCTATTTGCTATTAAATATCGTTAATAAGGTCAGCGATGCTTCAGGCCCAAAATATTTGTGTTAAATACTGTAAATAAAGTAACAGGGAACCCCCTGCACACGTCAGCTCCTGCGGCATCTCCCGTTGCAGCCCTGGCACGCTGCTGGGCGAAGGATGCGGCTGCTCAGCCCATGTGGTCGTGGGACATCCCCCATCTCCTCTCCTGGTCACACGCTGGGGACCGTGAGGTTTTCTCTATCTTCTGCCCGAGGAGAAAGGTATGAGGAATAATTCATTTGCCACCTTGATTTTTTCACTCCCTCCCCTCTAAAGATTGATACCGTTGTGCTTAAAGGGGAGAAAATCAAGTTGCGCTGATCTATGAGCA
>WKFP01014346.1:553648-591612 GCA_011057875.1 Pterocles orientalis | reverse complement strand
TCTTGCTTTGCATTTCACTTGCTGCTTCTGCCGAAGCCTGTGTGCCCAGCAAAGCAGCATCCCTGGTTCACCTTGCGGCCTGGACCGCGAGTGCCTTTGCTGCACAATACAGCTGCTAATCCATCCATTACTTCTGGAGAATATAAATTATTTTTGTAGGAGCCACTGTCTTTGAGCACAGACTGATGCAGAGGGACCCATCCCTTGTTCCCGCATCCCCAGCTGCGGTGCCCAGGGAGCCTCACGACTGATGTCCGAGGAGAGAAGATAACTCACAGTTTAGCCCATAGCCTCAGCACTCAGGGAAGAAAGGCTCGGTGCTGAAATACAACTTTGGAAAAGCTATTCAGTCCCAAATAATCTCTCTTGTCTCTCATCCTTGTGGTTTTATCGTCTGAGTCAATCGCTTTCCTATCAGCGGTTCTGCTCTGGCATCGATTCCAAGCTCAGCTCCGTACGCCGAGAGGGACCTCACCAGGGTCCCACCTCGATGGCAGGGGTCACCTCACCCGAAAATGCCTCTGCTGATGTTCCCTGCGAAGGACACGCGGCAGAAACCCCCGTGTGTAACGTACAGCATCATCCCAGCAGCTCCAGCCCCTGCAGCATCGATGCTGGTTTCTCCCATCCGAAACTGGTGCAAGTGGGCACTGGTCTGCCTGGGAGACACAAGTGAGACCCACATATAGACCCTGAGATAGGTCTAAAAAGAGACCAGAAACCCTCCCCCAATGTTTCCTTCCACCCGCCACATGCAAACTCCCCAGGGATTAATTAGTGTTTTCCCAGGGCTTGGAAAGCACAAGGCTCCACACATCTATTTTCAGCAGCTCTGAGGGGGATGTAGAACACTTCTCCATACTTTCCTCCTGATCTTTTTCCTGTAATTTCCCTATTTTGTGTCTAGCAAAACACAGACGTTTCCATTGCCGAGCGTTGTGTGATCTAATTAAACAAATGTTTCCAAAAGGCTTTGAGACCCTTGGTTGAAAGCCAGCTATTTGCTATTAAATATCGTTAATAAGGTCAGCGATGCTTCAGGCCCAAAATATTTGTGTTAAATACTGTAAATAAAGTAACAGGGAACCCCTTGCACACGCCAGCTCCTGCGGCATCTCCCATTGCAGCCGTGGCACGCTGTTGGGCAAAGGATGCGACTGCTCCGCCCATGTGGTCGTGGGACATCCCCCATCTCCTCTCCTGGTCACACGCTGGGGACCGTGAGGTTTTCTCTATCTCCTGCCCGAGGAGAAAGGTATGAGGAATAATTCATTTGCCACCTTGATTTTTTCACTCCCTCCCCTCTAAAGATTGATACCGTTGTGCTTAAAGGGGAGAAAATCAAGTTGCGCTGATCTATGAGCAGACACTGTTTATTCTCATGGAGTCTCATCTGCAATTTGTTCAGCATCCTTGGAATTAAAATCCCTTTGCAATCTCCCCAGCTAGCTGAAAATATGCCATTATTTCCCTCCCTTTCCTTCTCAGATGTTTTTTCCCCCTGATCAGGGCACAATGTTATGGATGCTGTGATTCAGCTTTACATTCAGAAGGTTGGGGAAGTTTTGGACCGTAAATAATGCTCCTGTGCGGCTTGGGCAGAATTATTAGGAAGGATTTTTTTTTCTCCTTTTCTTCTTTCTTTTCCTTCTCTCTTTCCCTTTCTGCCTTTCTTCAGATCTTGGAATGGGTGATAAATTAATCATTTCTTCCCCCTTAGCAGCCGCCAACGTACAATATGGAGCTGATTACTTCACACCTGTGATTTAGACTTAGAGGTGACCCTGCAAATGGTGGGGAAAAAAAAAAAAAAAAAAGCTTATCTCATGGATTCTGTGCTGCTTGGGAGGAACAAACCAGCCTGGCACAGAAACATGGCTCAGCACATTCGTCCTAGAAAGCAGCTGATGGTCCCGGTGTCCCTCCTTTGTCCCCAGCAGCCGGAGCAGGGACAGCCTGGCAGCTGAGTCCATGCCTGAGCACGGTTCTGCAGCAGATGCAGGATGGATTCCACTTTTTACAGGGATTAAGGTGGTTTGTGTGGATCTTTTCTATTTGGCAGGATGATGGGACTTGGGCTGGTGTGCACGTGTCCCCAGATCCTGCCCCAGCTGCCCGGAGCTGGGAAGATGCGATCAGCAGGGTTGGTTCACTGCAAGGCTTTTTCTTTTTTTTCCTGAGCAGAAATAGAAAGCAGCTGAGGGTGGGTGGAGGTGAGCCATCCCACCAGCTGCACTGGGTCCTCTGGGCTAGAAACCACCCACGGCAGATGGAGCTGCTGCTCACACCCTGCGGACAACCACAGCCTGGTACCCAGGGTGGCCAGCCGAGGGGGGCAGGAGCACCTTTGGGTCACCAGTTCCACCCAGTTCCACCCGCCTGACTTTGCCTGGCTGAAGCTGAGTGTCCTGGACCCAAACTCTGGATTAGCCCACACCCATCCTGGGGGCTGCAGGATGCCACCGATAGGACACTGCCCGTTGCAGGGGCAGAGGTGCAGGGGCTGGTTTGTGTCAATGAGTTTTGACTCGAGCTGAGCCCGGCTGGCTTCAGCTTGGGGGGGTCAGGATCCCCTTAATCTCCTGGCCAGAGGCTGCCCAGCCCAGGCAGAGCTCCGGAGCTGGGGTGTGTGGCCATGCAGGAGACTCATCCTCCTCTTGCTGCCTCCTGCTGCTGCCCAAGGGAGGGCTGGCAAGGGCTCACAGACCCCACTGGGATGTATTTTCCTTTTGTTCAGTGGATCTCTCTCTTTAATTTCCGAAAAATTGAGACTGAAAAGAAATCCATCTGAAATGTCTGTCCCGTGGAGTCATTATCCACTTGAAAAGGTTTTTCTGGGGCTGATCCAGCCCCCTTCTCACGGCTTGCGTTTCTATTTATTTTTTTTAAAAGCAAAAGATTTAACGTTGTTTTGTTTCTGATTTTCTAGAGAGCTAATCGGATTGGCAAGCAGAGAAAGGAGCTTTCAAGAGAAGCAGCTGCTGAATAGCAGATAGCATGTAGAGCCGGGCGTGTAATCCCAGCTTTATTCACAGCCTTATTAAGATCTAGATGTTCTATTGCAGGCATATATCCAGCTGGATTTCATCTTAAGTTTTGTGATTTCTCTCTTTCCCTCCTCCCCTTCGCAACATTTTTTTTTTCCTTCACATAATTTGCTGCCTTTTGCTGGAGGAAAGGGTCTCATTTAACTGGTACACGTGTTGCACTGAGCAACATCCCCAATTTAAATGGAAATTCTATCAATAACAAATGCACTATCGTTCCTCGCCCAGGAAAGGGTTTAGAAATATCATTCAGAGGTAAAAAAAAAGAAAAAAAGAAAAAAAAAAAAAGAGCTCAAGCCCATCAGTACAAGAACAGCCAGAGTCCTCTCGCAGAGGCCAATTGCAGACAATAAACTGCCCGTTTGTTTGCAGCCAAGATAGCGTGAATTATTGGGAGGAAATATGAGTTCAGTAATCGAGCCTGAAAAATAAAATTACGGTGGGGGGGAAGTGAGAATCTCGTTATACAGTTACTGTGATCACTTACTGCAGCAGCCCTGAAAGCCTTTGGCTGACATTAGGGACCAATGCGTGGAGAAGGGAACAGGGACAGCAGCTACAGGAGCAGGAATGAGTCTGAAGCAGATGTGAGTCCCAGCCTCACCCCTTCCCACAGCCCCTGGGGACACGGTTTGAATGACTCGGTCAGGGACACGGGGAGTTTGAGGTGGGTAAGGGGATGAAGCGCACAGTCAGGTCCCAGCCTGTCGCCCTCTCCAGCTCTTTCTGTCTGTTTTCTCACAATTCCTCTGTTATATCCCAAGCCTGGCTGCAGGCTGCCTGGGTCAGAGGATTTCTGTACGATACAACGCTCTGGATGCCCTGTAATGCATCCCCAACGTGTCAGATGACTAAACATAATAATTTAAAATGCAATGGGGTTGGAACACATTTATCCCTTGTCTCGTGGAGAAGAGGGAGAAAACCTAAGACAAAATATTCTGTTTTCCTTTCATCATTCAAAATTCCAGAAATCTTCAGAAACGACTCTTTTCTGGGTGAGAAACTTTTCAAAATGAGAAACTTTGCCAGCTGTCCATATTGTTAAAAACCCATTTTCTCCCAAAAGAGATGCTTTGAGGAAAATTTTTCATCCAGCTGTAAAAATAAATCATTGAGTATTGCTTCTTTTGACTGATGAGATTTATAGGCGCTGTATAGATGATTTATAGAGAGGACGGCATAAAGATTCTTTCTCGGCTGCAGTCAATATGCCGGTCTGAGACCTCTCCCGGCTGGTGCAGAGCACCGATGCCCAGGTGATGCCAGCAGCACCCTGTCCCGTTGCTCCAGCTGAAGATCAGATCCGTGGGCTCCGTTCCCGTACGCAGGATGCAGGGTGGTATTTTTATCAGGCTCATTTGGGGCTGACGGGGGAGCGCTCAAGTTTCCCCAGCTCCACGGGTCCTCATCCTGACCAAGCTGTCACCGCTGGTGCAGGTGGATCAGCTCCCAGGGCTGCATTAATCCAGCAGGAGGATGCTCAGGATGTCCAGCTGTGACAGAGATGGTGTGGGCTGCCACAGGGGATAAACATCTCTTTCCATTTATAGTGGTTTAACCTGTTAATTTATTTACTGCTGTCCAGACCGCTGGGTCCCGGTGGTCCCTGACCCCCACTGGCAGTGACAGAGGAGAGCTCAAGCTGCATCTCCCCTCTGTGATGGATTCTACTTCCCATGCGCCTGGTGCCTGCTTTCTCTGTGGTGCGCAGGGGTGAGGATGCTCCAGCTCCCCCAGAAATGGGAAAACTTCCCCGTCACTGTCCAGATTTGGGGTTTACCTGATTTTCTAAATCTCTCGAGATTCATTGATCACTGTGATGGATCCTCTGCCCATATTTTTAAATACCAAAGAAATGCAGCCTTGCACATATCTGGGATGAATGATTTTGGTTGACAGGCAATCAAGAAAAGATCAGTATTTTCACTGCCATCAACAACTCTAAGAAACTTGCTGAGAAGTTTCCACCTCCCTTCTTCCTGCAGAGCTCGTGGCGTCTCACAATTTGCTGCTGCTGATGTTAGTGCAGTTTTCTCTTTCCCTGCGAGCTCAGTCCCAAAGTACAAAGCTGTTTGCAGAGCCCCAGCACCTTCCCCAACAATCCCACGAGCAGAGCCTTCCACCTTCTGTCATAAATCACAGCAGGAAAAATGAAATTACAGGAGCTTACAAGACCCACCAGGCCAGGGCCAATGCTGAATTCATCAATCCCGGGCCATGTCCAGAGCTTAGGTTTCAGCTTAGCCCTTTATGGCTGGTGTTGCATGCAGGAGATATTTTTGAGACGACAGAAATGAGAAATAATACAGGATCATCTGTGCTGCCTGCCTGGCCGGACCGTGTTTCAGGAAAGGCTGGGGGAGCCATCTGTGGGAAACAAAAGGCTTGAAGGAGCGAAGGAATCAATTTTATCCAAAGCTATTTTTCTCTGAGACTGAGGAAGAGATCTCCTCTGCCCCAGTGCACATCCTCGGTGGGTAGCCAGAGTCTGCTGTTTGAGAAACTGTACGAGAAAACCAGAGTTTCCTTCACTAAGGAGAGTTTCAGAGCGAGGGAAGGAGCGGTGCTTCCTGCGGGGCACGAGAGCAGCAAAAGCTCTTTGACACCTTTAGCTCCTGTGTAGCATCTGCTGATGTTTTCTGTTTGGCACCTAAGAAGTGTCTATGATCCCCGCTGAGATTTTACCCAGGCATATTTGCTTACGGGAAAATAAAATCCACCAAATAATAAATAAATGCCAGCAACAAAATAGAGTAAATAAAAAAGCAGATTCTTCTGAGAAGGGAATCCAATGCCTTGGGCTGCAGAGGAGTGGATTACCCTGCAGGTGGGATGCC
The DNA here is from genome assembly GCA_011057875.1 of Pterocles orientalis. Taxonomy (NCBI): domain Eukaryota; kingdom Metazoa; phylum Chordata; class Aves; order Pterocliformes; family Pteroclidae; genus Pterocles; species Pterocles orientalis. The sequence continues at coordinate 585,725 of WKFP01014346.1, read as the reverse complement.
AGTGACTTTCAGCCCCCAAAAGTGTTTTTCAGAGGAACCTATTTCCTATGCTAAATCTAATGACTGTATCGGCTGGAAGAACCGCATCCCCCAGGGCAGCCCTTTTCGCTGAACCAAAGAAGTGGTGTGATTTTCCAGGGTGGAGGAACTGAGGAAAGGTTAGCATATTATTAAAAACTTCATTAATATGCTAACGATCAAGAAACTTTCGCTAAAAGTCATTTCTACCCGATTGCCTCTTCCCCCGCACCTTTCCCCTGGGTGCTGTACCCTCGCACGGCACCAAATGACTTTGTGAACATCTCCCCACGCTTTCCGGGACAATTTCCTTCTGGTTGAAGCTCCGGGGCTGGATCCAAGGGCTGAGAGCAGCCCATCCTCCAGCCACGGGGTGAAGTCTCCCTCCAAGGACCATGCCAGGACCCGACCCAGCTCCTCTCCTGGGCATCCTGATTCGGGGGGCAGTGGGGTCCGCACCCCAGTGGTGCAGCCAGCGCCTGCCCGATGCTTTGCTGTCACAGATGGATGGGGAGACAGGCACGTTGCCACGCCATGGGGTTGTTTTTCCCTCTTGCCGTCTGCCGCCGGGAGCCTTCCCGCCGTGACTCACGGCCGGGTCCATCTGTCCTCGCCCGTGAGCTTCCGCCCCGCGTCGGTGCCGGCAGGACCAGCAGCGCTCGCTTCCCTTCCAGAAAACAACATGAAATATTCCTTTGGAGAGGGACCAGCAGCACAGGGCTGATATTTCAGAGCTTAACTACGGCGTGTAGTTCTCACCATCTTTTGCTCAAAAGAGTTGTCTCATTACCGAGCACGGATGCTGCTGACTCATTTATTCCGTCGCTTTTAGGCTGGCTATATATATTTCAGCACTAAGACATGCTTTGTTTTTCAGGAGGGATGGGGGAAAGGGAAAAGAAGCAAGAGGAGAGAGCGTTGTGGTGCTCAGCTTCGTGCCCGGGTTGGGGTTTGCCATAATGCAAATGAAAAGGTGTCCCACAAATATCGGTATGTTTTAAAAGTTTCTCAGGTTTCTCAAACACCGTAACTTGCCATCGCTCTGGCTCTGGGGAACCAGGTCACTTGCCCAAGTGTGTATTTCCAGGGAGTGGGTCTCCTGCCCATCGCCGCAGAGGGGAAGAGAAATTAGGGGCTCTGCCCTCCTCTTCTTTCAACATTCCCCACATCTCCTTCACACCATCCCACCTCTGAGTCAGCCTTCCTCCCAGTTCGTCTTCATCAGCTCCCCGTTGCTTTTCGGTTCCTCACTCAGAGCATTTCTTAGCTCCCATGCCTTGCACACTGAATTATTCTTTCCCTCTCCTGTTATTTACCAGTGTGACACTCCCAGCCATGGTCTCCTATCCAGCAGGGGTATGGAAACATTGAGGAACTGATTAAAAAGGGATTACATCCTCTTTGGCATTGGCATCAGGTACCAGAGTGGGTTTGCAATCTCCTCAGACAGATGAGACCAATTGCTTTCAGAAGCTGCTTCCCATCCCTGCTGACCTGAGCACACCTGAAGCTAGTTGCTTTATCTGTAGCTGGCTGAAGAGAGAAGAATTGAATCCCACTTTGAGACTGGAAGATTAAAGGGACTTGGGCACCCCCAGCCCTCTGTAAAATTAGTTTCTCCAGCATCATTCTCCAGCTCCCCGCCTGCTGGGGGGGGGCTTGGGGCTAGGGTCAGCACCTGCAGCCATGGAGAGGCTGGAATAGCTAAAATAAAGATTTGGTTTAGACGGTTTTCATGCAGATAGGCAGGAACACAAGCCCGAAGTTATGATCAGGGACCCGCCGGTACATCCCCTGTGCCTGTGGCCCATAGGGTCCCCTTGCTACGTGTTGCTGGCAATGGGATTTAGAAAAGTAAATAAAACAGGCAGAGAAGTGTATTTCATGGCTCTGTTACCTGACCTAACGCCCCGTGGTGATCACTAACAGAGTTATTGACCCGATAGTTTGCTGCTATAAGAATTTTGAAAATGCCAGGTGGGTGTTCATAAATCACCCAGCCCCACACATTTTTCTTGCTGGAGCAGAGCAGTGCTGCGGCTGTGTAAATCACTGTGTACCGAGCCTTTATTGGAGGCTATAAATCTCAAAGCTCTCACCTTTTGGGTTTTTTTTTCCTTTTGTCTTTAATAATTAAAGTCCAAACTGAAAAGGAGAAAGATTGAAATCCTTTGCAAACTCCATGTTTTGGGGGGGGATATTTCTGCAAGGTTTGGAGTGCTCGGAGAATGGGAACCCAAAATTAACAGACTAGAGGGTGGGGAGAGACCAGTCAGACCTCCTGTGTGTGAAGCAATTTTTTCCTCTTTGAAGCTGAACTTTGCATGTACAAAAATAGCCTGTCTTGATTTTTAAATTGAGATGACTCCACCACAAACACTGGAGCATTGCCGCTGCTGTTATTCATCTTCTCTCTTAAAAAATGTAGTTTTTATTCCTAGCCTAGGAATGAAAAAGAAAAAGGATTGCTTAGGAGGAAACCTAGAAATCTTGCTGTCAGGAAATTCGCATCATGCACTGCACAAAACAAAAGAAAGTCAGGTTTTTTGGTTTCTTCCATGGGGCCTCTTTCCAAATTAGGATGAATGAGATGATCATAAGGATATAAGAAAAGGATATTGAAATAAGAGTCCAAATTGGTTTAGAAATGGATCTCAGGGGGGAACATAGTTATAAAAATTAAACCAATTAGATTGAATATGAGTTGTTTTTTCCCTTCATGAAGAAGCACACAAAAGTAGATAATTAAGGCCGGTACAGATGTAAGGATTAGTATTCCCGGCTGTGAAGCCCACAGTTTTAATTAGTCACGGGGTCTTTCTGCAGGGCGGTGTTAATAGACAAGGGCGTGGTGACCTTTTCTTTTCCTTTTTCCTCAGGTTCATTACAGCCCAGCTTATTGCCACCAAGCATTATAGCCCTGTGCCTGCAGCTGCTTTATAGGCAAACTCAAAGCCATAACCTCGGGTCACCCCAATGGCACATTGAGCACATCACCCCAAAGGACTCCCTGGTGTCTGTCTTCACGTGTGCGTTTCTTTCTGTGCATCTACAGCTCTCTGGAGCAGGGGACTGAGAAACATGGCAGGTAACGGACAGTCTCCAGAGAGGCAAAGGGATGGAGGTATTGGTGCTGGCTGGGATGTATGGTTCTTATTCTCAAAGGCATCTGCCCACCTTTGTATGAAAGCCACCAGGACACAAGGTTTTAACACGTTCAGGTGGTTGTGGAAGCGTCCCCCCGCCTGGCTGCCTTCATGCTCTGTGTACAGGCGAACGTGGATTTCTCCTTTCCCTTCCCTACCCTTCTGCCATTTCCCTGTTATCTTCAGCTCCTTTTAAGAAAACTGCGGTGAGACTTCTTAGGGAAATCTCAAGAAAGCAAAAGCATCTTTCAAGTGCTGGTAATTTCAACACCTTGTCTTGCACTGCATGAGCAGATTCCCCATGAGCTCTTTGAAATACCAACTGTAGTTACAGAAAGTTAAACTTTCTGGATGCACCACGGTCCGTGCCTGGTGGCTGAGCTGCATCTGCCATCCCAGCATCATCCCAACATTGTCTATGTGATAAAACCTGAGCACGCAGGAGTGAACGTACATTTACTATGCCCAGGGCACTACCAGAGCTCTGGGAGGATGGAAGTGGGAGAGGGATTGATAAAGGGGAGAGGGATTGGTAAAGGGGAGAGGTTCAAGAAGGTTTATTTTCAAAGGATTGGTGTGGCTGCCAGCAGGGTGTGAGATCCAGTAAAGCTCTTGTGTTTGAGAAGACACAGAGGAGAAGCTCAGTCCCAGACTTAAGGGCATCACTCCTCTTGGCTCAAGCAAACTCTCAGCCAAGTTTCGTACGAGGGGGGAAAAAAACTTTAGTTCTTCTTAAGTGACTTAGTTTGACAACAGAGTGCAGCTGCCGGTTCCCAGCTCAGGATTTCTCTGCCATTAACTTGGGAATGGAGCTCGTTATTCACAGGGAGATCAGCTTTGTGCAGCCAGCCCAGCCAGCCCCAGCACCCTCCCCTGTCACCTCTACTTCACAACCCTCCCCTATGTCACCTCCTCCTCTATTTCCCAGGATTTGGGGGACAGGAGGAGTGTGCAGACAGCACTCATCTTCTACATAAACATCCTGAAGGTGTTTGCAGGGAGAAAGCTTCCCTACGTCCAGGAGAAATTTGTTTCCAAGTGTTGCACATAGATCTGTGTGTGTGTGCGTAGAATAACCCGGCTGTTAAGCAAACCATTAATCTCTCGGGTTTATTGATGCACAAAGATTATTTGCAGGTGTTTGAAATGAAGGTATCTGTCTCATCCCCTTTGTAGCTGTGTCAGTACCTGCACCGAGCTGGAGTAAATCAGCTGGCCTCGCTGTGCGGAGTCTCTGCTACTACACCAGGGTAAAACTCACGTAAACGAGATCAGAATCGAGTCCAAACCTGGCAGTAAATGAACTGCAGCAGCAAAAGCAAGTTTAATGGATGTGTACTGCAGTTTAATGGATATGTACAGCTCTTGTTTTATTGCTGGGTTTGAGGAGAAAGCAACCATTTAATTGACTTTGATAGAAGAGGGTCTCCTTAGCGCTGTAGTCTAGGGCAAAACCGATCATGAATATAATTAAGGCATTTACTTCCAACATATATTTGTTCGTTCTTACTGTAACTCCTGCCTTGCAAACTTTGCTGGCTGCAGGACGCTGGTGTTGGCCGGCTCCCCATTGAGAAGAGGGGACCACTTCACCCCCCGCTCTGCTTGTTCCAGCCACAACAACCCAAGGATGCTACAGCCAAAATATCAAGGGGGAAGATTCACCCATGGTTCCCCATGGAACAAATGTGTCCCCCCTCTCTGTTCCCTGAGACGATGTGCTTTGGATGCTTTCCTTTCATGTTTCCTCAGAGGGGAGTTGGAGGCACAGGGGTGTGCGCCGACTGCGGAGGTGGCTGCTGATGGCTGCTGAAAGCAATCCAAAGGCTCCATCTCCTGCAAACCCCCAGGCTGGGCTGGATCTGCCTCGCCCTCGCATTGTCTGCAAGTGGGAATGATGTGCATCCCACCGGGCTCATCATTCGGGTGTGGGAGGACGTGCCCGTGGAGGATCTGATGATTGCTGTCCTGAGCCTGTGCCACGTTTCACACCATGCTGCAGCCTCAGAAATGCCACCACATTCCTGCCCTCCCCTGGGGAGCCTGCCCCCAATGTCTGGTCCTGCTCAACGGGGAGAGGGGAGGATGACCCATGGGTTCCGCTGATGGGATAGAGATGGCGCCTCTCCCTCCTAGAGATCTCATGGCACTTTTCCCACAAGCAGATGACACCACTGTGGTGGCAACCACCCTCTTCCAGATGGCTCCTGTCATTCTGGTATCTTCCTTTTCCCTCTGCACAGAACTGCTCTGCTGTGGCTGGTCATACATACCCTGAGACCATCCCTTTGCATTCCTTTCACAACAAAAACAGCAACAACAAAAGGCATAAATGTAGGGCAATTATCACTCAATTAATTCCAGCCCTGTCACCATAACACTCTGTTTGACCTTCTTCATAGTTACTTGATCTGCAGCTCTTTAATATTTCAGGTGACCTTTTGGGCTGGAAGGATGCTGCTGTTTCTCGCTCACAGTCATGAGTCAACTTGTGCCACAAGTCACAGCAGTGGACCCAACCTCATTTATCATTCAATTTAAGGTGTCAGCAGAGCTGTTATTCAAATGACTGGCCACACAGGTAATCAATCTTTAATGAAACAATAATTGCACCTTCCACTCCGCAGGACCTCTGCCTTTCCTAAAGGTGCCTTGTATATTAATTATTGAAAACAATTGTGTTTTACCTGTGATAAGTTATGTTTCATCAATTGCCTTCTTTCAAGAGAATTTTAATTGGGAAATTTATGGCCTTCTGTTTCACTAAGGGATGGTGAAGCAGCAGCTTCTCTTTCTCTCACCTTTGCATTCCTTGTCACTCCTGTAGGTTTTTGCACGTTGCCAGAAACAGAGAAGCACAGGATAACTGGGCTGCTGGGCGATAAAGAGGTCAGATACCTCCACACCACCCCAAGGGGACATTGGTGAATGCCCCTGTGCAAAGCAGTATCACCTGCTCTGTGAGTGGTGATGCTTGTAGTAAAAATAAATAAAAAGCCCCAGAAATCCTTCCAGGGTGGAAGATCTCAGGGTTGCCTGTGTGTTTTGAAAAGTATTCAGCCTTACAGTATTTATCAGGATTTGAGAGGGTTAATACTGAGACACATGGCAGTGAACCAGGCTTGCACCAGGTGAGGCTCCTGATTGCTTTTGCCCCATAAAAAGCCAACACCTGAGGGTTCTTCTTCTTTTTTTGCAAACTAAGAAGGACCTAGAAGCAGCTTTCCTCCTGTGTGCTTCTCCTTTGAAGTCAAGTGGAGGTGAGCTGGAGGGTTTAGTGCTGGTAGCATTTGGAAACAGAAAAATCTTATTGTGATTTGGGTTTTTAATTAGAACAATAGATATTTTCAAAATAACATGAAGGGTTTCTGTGGGTCTGTTGATCCCAAAATACTTTCTCTCTGAAGGAGATCCATGAGAAAAAACTGCTGCTTGATTTGGGGGTAAATTGCTTACTGATGGAGCAACATTTTAAAAAGTGAAAGTAGTCAATGTATGATAAGTTATATTGTTGGTCCTGGTGAAGCCTCTGTGCATTTCAGAAATAGCAGCAGGGTGCTGGTCCTCCTGTAGCACCAGGGGAGCTAGTATTAAGAAAGTTCCTATTATTAGTCCCTTTTTTCCTCAATACCATGTTATTTCACTTGTGTATTTCCTTCACCTTGTTTGTGACCTTTCTGCAGTGGTTCCAATTGGATTTTTTGCTTTGTTTTGTTTTCTCTCTTTCTTCCTGAGATTACTATCAGCCTTGTTGGAAAAAGATCTTGCAATGGCCTGGAACCCTGAGCTGTTTGCACTGGTGTCCTGACGGAGGAGGCGAGCTGGCTGGGAGAAGAAAATGAACAGTTCTATTTATCCAGCAAATCTAATGATGGCAGAGCAAGGTAAATATGCTAACAAAGAGTCTCTGTTAGCAGAGGTTGGGGAACAATCTCTCTTGTTAAGTTTCTCTCCCATCCTTATTGACTCTGTGCTGCATTAAGACAGCTCTTGTATTATACAACAAAATTATGGACAAAGCAACCCATCAAGCAGATAAAGCTTTGTGCACATTGTATACATTTATTTTCTTCTTTTTTTTTCTTACAAACTATTCTTATGCAACTCCATTCTTTCCTACTCTCAGCTGCTCTGGTTCAAGGTTTCCCTGTACTGAGCTGTGTAAGCTCTGCACTCAATGTACAAGATGAAACAGCCCCAGCAGAGCCCCCATGGCACAGACACAAGGGAAGGGTGGTGTGAGCATCCCAGCAGGACGCCCCTTTCCCTCCTCTGTGCCCCCTGTGATTCTTATCTCCCTACCAGCCCCCTTCCAAACAAACCACCCACCTCCAGCAAGGAGCTCCTCTCTGCCCTGCCTTTGGGTCTGCTCAAACTGGGGATTTTTCTTGCTCTACCTGCACGTTCCTGCTTGATAGCCGTTCTCTTTTCCCGTGGGACTTTGCACAGTGCTGAGCTTGGTACCACAGGGATGTTTCTCATTTTAAGAAGCCATCTACTGGGGAACAGGCAAGTGCCTGCTCTGTGCCCAGGGATCGATGCGAGGGCAGGAGCAGGACACTGATCTCATCCTGCCAAAGCCAGGGCTGAGCAGGTCTTGGTGTCATTGTGTCCTCGTTTTGTCTGGGACAGAGTTAACTTTCTTCATGGTAGCTACTATGAGGCTGTGTTTTGGATTTGTGCTGAGAAAAAGGCTGATTGCATCCTGATGTTGACAAAAGAAAAAGGTTAAACCATTCTGCTAGCACGGGATTAGCTAGCACAAGGTTAAATCCCACGAATTTAAAAGGCTGGATTGCAGGGTGATGAATGGTGTGGCTTCCTGTATTGTTTGATAATGAATTGTTCGAATCCTATTGTATTAAGGGGTGGAAAACCTGGAAAGATGAAAGAAGAGAAATGCCCTTTTCCTTCTGTGCATGCTGAACTCCATTCAGTGGGAAAGGATTTATAGTTTTCATCATAATTTAATCCTAAAACATATCTCTTAATTAAAGGGATTTATTAAAATCCTCTGGCAGTGCCTTTTTACGATTAGCCCAGGACTCAGCCCCTGAATGTCACGGAGAAAATTCATCAATTGATTTGTTTAACTGCACAGGTCTCACCCCCTCCCTGCTCTGCCTGACTCTGGGTGGAAGAAAGAAATCTATAGTGAAAAGCTTAAAAATCTCAGAGATAGATTGGTTTGCTGATTTCATCCCTTTTATTTTCCTTTCCCTTCCCCTATCCCTGGGATTGGTTTTACACGCCTTTGTTAATGAGCTGATTAATATTGATGATGGAGCGCTGAGCTGTCAGTTTGTCTGCCGGAGATGAGCAGCGAGTCTGACTCCAGCATTCGATGGGCTGGGTTCCTCAAGCAGTGACAGGGACACCAGTGGCCCAGCCTCCAGGGAGGACATGTGAGATGGGTTCATGCTGGGATGCAAATGGTACCTGTCCTTCCTTCAGCAGGGCCTCGGATTCTGTCTGTTGTATCACAGACTCACAGACTCACAGAATGGTTTGGGTTGGAAGGGACCTTAAAGATCATCGAGTTCCAACCTCCCTGCCATGGGCAGGGACACCCTCCACTAGCCCAGGTTGCACCCTAATTAGCCCCAATTCTGCAAAAGCCTTCTGATATTTATTGCTCTGTGAGACCCTCCCGAAAATCAGTGAGCTGCTGGGATTGTAGGGGAGAGGAGAGGTTCTGCTTCCTGGTGGGACAGCTGAAGAAAGGCTTGAAAATGACTTTTTGAAATGCCTCAAGGCTCAACATACCAGAAGCAAACAAGAACACAAAGCAGGTTGTGAATGAGCATCCTGCCTCGTCACCCTTTCTCCAGCATCCAGGCTGGGCTGGGAAAGAGGAGACTTGTTTGGGTCCTGATGGGGACTCGGAGATGGGAGCGTGCCCAGCTGCAGGAGTGAGCTCCCTTGTCACCAGCCCCTCTCACTTGTCTCCCAAAGAGTTATTCTCCTCCGGCTGGAACTTCTGATAAGATGTATTGAGAACTGCTCTTCTCTGAACCCATAAATCCTCCCATAACCCAAACGGAGATCTTGGAAGTCTTATTAAAAACCTCATGAAGGAGTTCAAGCCATCGCTGATGACACTGTGCCTGTAGCCTTTTAAGTCCTCCCCCGTGAAATCGGGAACGTCAGTGCGGCGGCTGGCATCGCTCCCCGAGCTGGGGCCGTGCTGAATACAAAGCAGCGCTTAAGGGCTCCATCTCGAGATCTTCGCGTCAGGCTTAAAGGCAGTAAATCTCTGGATGTAGCTGTCCATTAGCCCTGTTATTAGATCTGGAAGGACTAGGGGAGAAAGGAAAGAAGAAAAAGCCCACAGGTTTTTCAGTTCTCTCCCCGCGCTGTACAGTGATGTGGACCGAAGGTGAAATGCTCCGGGGACACCTCTGCAGCATTGCTTTGCTGATGTGTTCATTGCCCGGTGCGTGTCTGTAGTGGGAGAGTCCCACCCTAGTGGCTGCTCCTTTTCTTTTTGCCTTTCCCATCCCAGAGGCAGGGAGCAGCTGTTCAAGTCGGGGTTTAACTCAGAGGTGTTTTTTCCCGAGGTTTCACCTCTCCCATCTTTTCCGTTGGGGGTGAAGGGTACTGGTGCAGCGCTTCATTTGCATCACAAAACGCGCGTAAGGGGTTGTCCTCAGGCTTATGGAGTGCTGTCAGAAGACTGAATTAAAATACAGGGCCCCAAGTTCCTCTGGGTTTGTATTTATTTAAGGCCTTTCATTCATCGTTTATTCTGCATCCCACCATCTTTGGTGTTTTATGAAGAAGGGGGAAAATAAGGCTTCCTACTGACAGAGGGGCTGATAAGTGTTTTCTGAAGGCAACAGGTTCCTCTGGCATCTATAGCTCTGTTGACGATTTCTTTAACCCATATGTTTTATTAATGACACAGGCATTTTTTTTTATTTGCTTTTTACTGAAGGAGTCCTGCCAAGTTTACAAGAAAGAAGGATGATTCCTTCCCCCCTCAGTGCTAATTAGATGCTGAAATCTCCCTGATGGTCCTGGTGTTGGGTGCCTAGTTCTTTTCGGGGATAGAGAAGTGGATTGTGTTACTTTTTGGACAAAATTGAAAACTAGGCTCTTAGTAGTACCTGCTCTGAGTCGGGAGCTCCCGTCTCCCTTCAGCAAATGTCCCCGTGTGAGATCTGGAGTCTTTCAAGTCTGCATATAAAAGTGATGGTGTGCACAAACCTTGGCTTGATTTCTGCAAAAATTCATTCTGAAAAAGGATTTCTATTTATCCTCCCATCTTTATTCTAGCTACCAAAACACGCGCTCTCAACGCAGATAATTAAAAATGCACCCACATCTCCAGAGCAGAGCTATTCTGCAAGCAGCTCAGGTGCAGCCGAGCACGCCTGCTTCTATATTTTACCCTTTGAACTTCATAGCAGTCAGAGAGAATAATTTTCAGACAGTGATGAATAGCTTATGCTCTCATTTGTTTGCTTAGTGTCTTCCTTTAAGAAAATGCAAACACTTTTGCTGGCTGTGAAAGTGTGGGGGAGATGCTTCAGCCCTCCCGAGGTGTGAAGACCGAACCCGCTCCCCTCTTGAAGGGCTGTGATATTTCGGGGAAGGGGGGTTGCATCCATCCAGGGCTGCCAGCGCACGCTCCAGCCTGTGACTGCAGTACCAGAGCTCTCCCAGCCCTGTGTAGGCATTCAGTTTTGTCAAAACATTTCATCCCTGCTTGGCTAGACCCCCCCTGCTTTCTAAAAACCCCTTTCACTTCACTCCTGATCTGCCATCCCACTTGTCTCTCTGGCTCTGCCTTCCCCGGAGCGAAGGCTGGCACTCCCATCACTCGCTGGGGAAAATTCAGGGATATTTGTCACTGTCGGCAGGGAGGCGGAGGGGTTTTCATAACAACTCGCTCCATGTGTTTTTGCACATGATCCGGTTTTTACATAGGCTCGAATCTGGATCGATGATCTGCCCTGTCCTCCGAATAGCTGTATGGCAGCGATGACATTTCGGAGCTGCCTTCAGTATATCACCACGAACGGACTTGCCAGAGCACTTCCCCAGCTCTCATCCTTTCTAACAATACATTATTTAAGCAAATTAAATCTGAAGTGCATGTGTGACCATCCTTCTGATTTACAGGGTTACGCACCAGGGGCTTTGTTGGAATAAATAAAAGCCTCTACTTAGGGCTCATTGGTGCAGTTGCCTTCATTCAAACCTTTTCTGACAGCGCTTATCAATCATTTAGGTCCACGTTAGGGGGGAAAGGCTCCGTGCCATGATGCCAGTTGTTGCTGGTGGACAGCCTGAAGGCTGACAGCCAAAATCCTGGGTCCCCTCGATGGTCCCTGCTTTGCTGCTGGCAACAAGTAGGAATTTTCTCCTCTCCTTTGCTCTGTGTGTGTGAGCAGCAGCAAAGAGTTTCTTATTGAGCCCCATCCAGGGCTTCTCCTCCTCCATAGTCATCGCAGCTGTGGCTCTTTGTTAATGGCAGAATAATGGGAGTGAGCGTAAGATGGGAGGAGAGCTGTCTCCCATGGGCACTGGGAACAGAAGATGCTCTTCCCTCTCCCTATTTAGCCTCCCGCTGATTTCGGTCAGCTCTGCCCCGGCTCCCGTTGTGTGCAGGAGAAACGCAGCTGGGGAAGAGAGAACAGGGGGAGGAGATCGGGGAGGCTCTTGGATGCTTGTGTGGTAATAACTTATTTATTTAAAAATTTGAAAGGTGTGTTAGCTCTGTGGTGTGTCGGAATATACAAGGAGAAATGAGAGCTAGAAAGAGGAAAAAAACCTGTGCATCTTCTGGTTCTGTTTTAACTCTTTCCCTAGTTCTCTTAGAAACACAGTTAAAATGGTGAAATGTGAATGTTCTGGACCCAGTGTGGGACACATCACTTAATGGTTTAGGAAATAAGTCCGGAAATAAAAACTTCTGGTTCTGCAGAATTGCTTCAAAGCCAAACCCAAATTGAGAGGGAATTAACTCAAATTCATGACTGCTGGGAGACCCTGGCTCAGCCCCACTGAGCTTTGGCTACAGGCTGTTGGCCCCAAGCCCCTGCTGCAATTCCCCAGGCTGGTAACTCAGATGGCAGCCTCGGGAGAGAATCAATGAAAAAGGACCATTACTGTTATTTATGATACGCTGTATGGATTTGGTGGTGAGCCTGCAAGACTAAACTTCCTTTGTATCCCTGCATATCGTCCTCCAGGGCTGGGCTGGGAAAAGCCGAGAGCTTTTGTCGCTGCTTGCCTGAATGTACCTGTTCAGGAGATGAATAAAGGGCACTTTTCTCCAGAGCTGTCAGCCAGGCTGCTTTTACCAGCAGGTTTTGCCCATTTTCTTCTGACACTTAATAGGAGCTTTAGAAGGCAGAAGCCTTGTACTGCGTTTTCTGAAACAGGTCCCTGCTCTGTAAAGCACCGGTATTTAGGAAGCACTTTAAGGCAGATGTTTACATGAATTTTGGAGCAGAAGCTGCAAAATGCTTAGAGAATACACAGCCAAGCTTCGCTCCACAACAGAGCGCTGAAATTCTTCCCTTTGAGATGTGGTTACGTTGCATCCTGTAATTTAGTTTTCACGTACACAGAGTGCCTGCAATGATGTTATAAAACGTTCACCTCACTGTTCATCTGCACTCCAATCCAAGCATTTGGGGATGGAACAATGTATTTCAGTCATATTGCTTTTTTTTTTTTTCCTTCTCATGGCTTTTTTTTTTTTCTTGTTCTTGGAACATTTTTTGAGTTATCTGCTGGTATTGATCGCAGCCAGGTCTTGGAGCGTCTGCTGTGAGTGGAGCTGGGGTGAGCTGGGACAGCGGGCAGCCTCCGCAACCAGCGTTTGGTCTCCAGCAATGATGGAAATGGGCTGCTGGGAGGGAGCACAGCCCAAATTAGTAGCCTAGGATTTGACCTTAGGTTTAGGATTTGAGACCCAAATTGGCCAGTGTTCTATTCCATATCGTGGAATACTCGTTGTACCCAGTGATTTGGGAGGTTCTGTCTGGAAGTTCTCTCTCTTGCTGCAGGTTGTCTCCCTCTGGGTCCCCCTCTCTCAGGGTTGTCTCACTCTCTCGAACACTCAGGCTCTTCTCTCCATTCTGGGATTGCAGTTTCAGGACACTCCTTGCTCCAGGATTGGGCTGAGCTTGGTCATCGGGTGGTGAGCAGTGTCACTCATTTGTATATATACAAATATATATTTATCATCATTATAATTATTTCCAATATTATTGTTGTTTAGTTATTAAATTGTTCTCATCTCACCCCATGAGTCTCTTTTCCCTTCACCCCTTTGTTCTCTCCCCCATCCCTGAGAGGAGGGAGGGTGACTGAGCAGCTGTGTGGTGTAAGCCACGACAGAGCCCCATCATACCCTGTTGGAGGGATGAAGGAGACAGTGTGTGAAGAGGATGAGGGCCGGAGCGGCTGGTGCTGCCCACGCCGGCGCAGAGCAGGGCGAGCTGGATTTAATTGCGCTAAGACTCTGATTGATTTATTTTTTTTTTTCTGTAGCTCATTACCCAGCAAGTCATTTTAATTAACACCATCTAATATGGGTTGAGATGTATTTTGCAAATGTCAGCACTCTTTTTTCTTTTTTTTTTTTTTCCTTTTCCCCTGTAGACCAAATGTGGAAAGTTACAAGAGGACAGCGCTAAATGATTGCAGTTGATTTAGCAGTGGTAAAGCAAGTCGTTAGCAAAGTGCTTTATGAAGCCATAAATGTCCTTTCCAAGTCCTTTATGGGATTCTTGGGGAAAATCTGTTTGTCACAGAGGATGATGCATGGCGCTGCTCTTCACCTGATGAGCAAATGGGTCAGTGTGAACTTGGGGCTCTTGTAGCTCGCCTTTATGGAGCTGCTCCTCTCGAAAGCTCCAGGGCCCCCAAATCCTGCTCAGCTCCTGGGTGTCAGTGTGGAAACTACTCTTCAAAACCACCATGGACCCCTCAAGTGCGAGGTGGTGCCAAGGCAGGATCAGTAATTAATAGGAGCAGAGCCAGCTCTTACTGGATCAGTCGGGAATTGAATAAAGCGCCTGATAAAGTCACTGGCGAAGTTCTTAATGATTTCAATTGTGTCTGATCAAGCCCCAGGAATGACCTGAGTCCATCTAAGTTTTGCTTACAATTAAATTCTCAAGCTATAAAATATTTTAAAAAAATATTTCCGCTCTGAAATTCTGTTTAACCCCTTGAAAGCCACAGTAGATATTCCCCATTGTCAAGGAATGATGGAAAAAGGGTTGCAGAGCGAGATCCAGCCACTGTCAGCTGTGAGTATGTGTGTATAGGAATAGATAAGCAGCCCTATAAAGTACTCTTTCTCCCCTCGTATCTCAGAGAACATTGCACCTTCCTTTCTACTGGTGTTCAGAGGGGGAAATGAAAAGTATAAAACTGCAGCATCTATCTCTACAGCTCATAGACTTAAAAATGGGACAGGTACTCGTGTAGCACCACTGTAATATAGCTGCAGATAAAAACATGTCAAGAGCAAGGAGCTTGATGGAAACGATGACCGTGGGCTGGGTTATTCCTTGGGGTTTTATTTAGTTCCGTTTTGGAGGTGATGTGCTAAGTGATTTGCTGTTTCCAAATTGCTCTCAGAGCTGCCAGATCAAGTCTGATAAATAGCAGTCAAGTTTAGTGGATAAAGTCCACGTTCATAATCTAGTGGTTTTATGTGAAGGATCCTTCTCCTCCTCCTCATCACAGTGGTTCCACAGACTGCCAAACTATTGAAGAATTTGGTACGATATATATCACGTTTAACAACGTGTACAGAGCTATATTTTCCAATACATTTCTCCTGGATACCCAGTGTGCCAGGTCTAAACGTGAAATACAGCAGGAGCTGCATTCAGCGTCGCTGCCTCTCATCACCCACAGGTGCAAAATGAGCTGTAATATTTAATGTCTATTCAGCAGGCAAGATTTAATGCAGACTTAAAGCATGAGGCCTGGGTGGGTTTTTTTTTCCCTCTCCCTTACATTCGTACAACTTCACTGGCTTCAGTTCAAGCTTCATTAGGAGCAGACTATTACGTACAAGAGCTGGGGATGTATGGCTCCTAATGAACGCTGGGGCTTGCAGGCTTCCTCCTACCCCGTACCAGCGAGCCAAGCCCATAAAGCTGATACTATATCATCATTTTTTTGTGCATTGCATGTAAATATTCTTTCCATGGAAAGTCACACGTAAATGCACCCGTCTGCTGCTCAGGGTTAAATGGGAATGTAGGTGGGTGTTGGTGCTAGCTGGGGAGCATGCCCAGAGCCTTGAGCTTGTGAGGAGAAAGGCACCAAGTCATGCCTCATTCTCACTTCTAAAAAATAGTTTCACTGACAAAAAATGCACCCTGCTCATATCACACATTCCTTTGGATGCTGCTTGCCTGGTTCTGTGGTCCCAGGGAGCTGTTTCGTGTTCAGACCGTTCCAGCTGTGCTGCAACCAGATATTTTTATGGAAAAAAAAACCACAGTGGGCTCCAGAGTCCTTTCCCAGCTGGCTCCAATTAATTTAGACCTCATCAATTTATGACCAAAGATTTTCTGACAGTAAACCATGTTTCAGTTTGGAAGTAGATGAGTAATAACGTGAGCAACCAGGATGAAATCCCAGAACCGTGTCCAGGGGCTACGATCATGTCCATCTCCTCCAAGGATGAGAGCATCCTCCCCTCCACCGGTCTCTTCTCTTACCTCCACACCCAGCGCCAGTTGGGTGTTGGGTCCCTTGCTGGCAGTCCCATTGGCACACACAGGTGTAGGCAGCTGTCACTCACTTTTATCTCCATCTTTGGTGGGTGCCTCGGCTGCTCGCTGAGGCTCACGGGCATGGATCCTGACCTACATAGCAGAGTCTCAGCTTTAACCTTCAATTGCTCCTGCACACTCCTGTGGTTACACCTACAGATTTCTTCCGTGGATAACCGGAGAGCTGCATCACCCCGGAGTTTCTCTAGTATGTGTGATAAGAACTTGTGATTTATGTTCCTTCCCATTCTTTAGCGTTTCTCCTGCATTTCTGTTTACCTAGCAGGTGTGCTCATTTTAGGATGAGAGAAAGGAAAAAAAAAAAAGTGTGTCAAGCATACAAAAAGAGACTGAAAATCATGCAGTCCCTGTTTAGGAGAGAGGTGCTAATTTCCTTTGGGGAGAAATACTCTGTGAGAGATATAAATGGATCTTTGTTTTACTCTGTTGCAATTACTTCTGCGCGGCCAGCAGAAGTAGGCTGATCAATTAATATTTTAGGCTCCCAGTCAGCTTGGGTTTGTAGCTCATCTTAGCACGAGGAGAAGGCAGCACAGAAAGCTTTCCTTGCTGGCCTTTGTAATGCAAGACCAATTCCTTTGCAATAAACCACATCAGGTTCCTGCAAAGTCTCTGCAGAACTTGTTTCTCGAGTGGCTGACACGGGGTCAGCGTTCACTGCTGATGTGGTAGGTAGGGAGATACTGGAATATCCAGTACTGAAAGCCTCTTCCACAAGTCAGTGATGCCCCAGTGCTAATTTAACCAGGACTGCCAATTCCTGCCATGTTGTTGTCAAGAATGTACGAATTTACCAACAGGGAGCTGTGTTTTATGGTTGCTGAATCCTCTTCACCCCCTGGAAGGGTGGGACCCACTGGGGACAGTCCATGAGCAAGAGCCTCCAGCCCTGGATGCTGGGGATGGCAGCGTGGAGGGAGCAGCAGCAGCAAAGCTTGTGTGTAGCAGCACCTCAAGAAGGCAGTTGAATGTGTGCAGGTGCCCGTCCTCCTCCCCAGGGTCTGATTCAGCTCCATCCTCCCGTGTGGCTGTTCAAGGGAGAGATGTCTGCGAGGACAGACAATGAGAGAAAAAAAGGAAAAGCAGAGGAACTTTCTTCCCCCAGCATCAGCACTTTGAGAGTTGTGGGTGAGACGTGCAAATGAGATCGATTCGTCTTCCTAAGGGGAGTCAGAGGCATTTAATTTATTCTCAAGCATCTCTGTAGTGCTCACGTAAAGCTGTGCTGATGTGCATGATGCATCCCTTTGCCCTTAAACTCTGAGAAGGTCAGTTCAGTAAGTTCTTCGGTGCAGGGTGTTTTATTGCAAGCCCACAGCATTTGCAGCCTGGTTGCAGCTCTGGGTGTGATGCGGTGAAAAGACGTGGGCAGAAACATGGCTCATGGTAAAAATGATCGCATCAATCACATCCATGGTCTGATGTTTCAGATATGGCATCGAGAGAAGGGGTAGGACCCAGATCAGCCCCAGCCTTCCCAAGCTTGTGGAAGCAGCCTGGTGCTGATGTGCAGCACCCCAAGGTGCACGGGGCAGGCACCAAGGGCTGGGTGAGGGCAAGGAGCAGCTCAGAGACCCTGGGAGGGACAGGGTTAAACCACCTTCCCGTTGCAGAAACCTCTGCAAACCTGAGTCAGGTGTGATGAGTAACTTTAATTACTGTTAATTAAGTACCAAGTCATTACCAAGGAAGCTGTGCAAGTCTCAAGGGCTGAAAGGAGCTTTTAGGTTTTTCTGTGCTTCTAGCATTGTGGTCCCTTCTCTTAGAGGATAAGGTTGTTGCTAAAACCTTTTCATTCTTTGCTTGGCATTTAGACTTGGCTTCTGTTTCTCTGAGGTCTTGGTATTCAGGCATCAACTTCTGTCTTTGTATACGCTGTCTTATTTTCTAGGGGTCAAGGTGAGGTAGATACCCAGCGGCTGGATGTGTGCCCTCATGGGCACTTTTGCTAAAGGTGTTGAGGGCTATATGGGATGAGAAATTCTGCTTCTGCCTGCACAGCCCAAGATTTTCATTGCTTTTCCTTCCATGTGTGCTTTCAGCACAACAGCGTAACTGCAGCTTGGCTCTAGCAAAAAGCTGGGACAATTTCAGGTGTCCCTGCAAGGGCTTGTGGTCACCACCATCTCAGGGGCTTGTTGACAAGATTACTTTTTTTTTTTTTTAAACTTTTGGAAAAAAACATTTTCCCTTAGTTCAAAATCACATTCTTGACTCATTCTTCAATATTCCCTCCTGTTTCTTCCATCTGCTTCTGCTCAGATAGCCGGAGCTGGCAGTGCTGCCTCCCTTTCGCTCTCCCTTGGCTGGTGTGCTTGCCTCCGTGCTGCAGCGAAGCGCCGAGCATCCTCCTGTGCCGCACAAGACGTGCCTGTCTGCAATGTCAAAAGAAGGTACCTGCCATCTTCGGGGCGTTTTACATTCACGCACATGCACGTTCCTGTGTGGCTTTAGCCTTCAGCCAGTGGCTTTGGTGTTGGGTGATGAGGTCCTGCCAGCCTGGTTGCAGCTGGAGCCCCACCACGCGCCTCTCCTTGGCAGATGTGGGGGTGAGGGCTCAGCTGCCACCTCCGTGGGGGGTGGCCAGGCTGCTAAAATGGGCTGAGTCCTCTGGGGTTTGCAGGGAGGGGTGGTGACGTGAAGGGGTGATGGTCAGGAGGGCAGCGGAGGTGGCTCATGCCCTGTGCACCTCCAGGAATCGCTCCCCACTGGCGATGATGAAGCTGTACCCTGACAGCTCAGTCACTTCTGGGCATCACTGGTTCCCACAAATACCAAGCCCTGTTGTGCTGCTGCTCAGAAATACCCCGAATCAGGCACAGGAAAAACTTGCAATTGTGTTAAAAAAATCAGATTTAGCAAATCCTTCTTTGGTTCTTTTCTTTCCTTCCTTCCTTTGTTTCTGAGCCGTTAGCTAGTGCACAGATCATGTTTTTCCACCTTTGCTCTGGCACTATAAAGGGTAACAACAGAAGCTTTTTTTCAAGTAAAATGTGTGATTCCCAAGTAAGCACCTAGCCTTGAAGCTGTGGGTTTAAGAAAAACTCTGAATATCTTATCACTCATGATTAAAACACTGACAGTGATCCAAGCAGCTCTGGGTAGATCATCTAACCTTGAAGAAAGGAAGGTTCAGGTTAGGCATTAAGGAAAATTCCAGTTATAAGGATGGGCACGTGCTGGGAGGGAGGGACAGCCAGAGCCAGGTCAGACATCGTCTCCCTGGGGCAGGTAACGGAGCTCCCAGCTCCCTCGCCTCCCTGCGTTATAAGGTCTGGGACCATCTTTTGCTCTGTGTGTGCAAGATGAGGGGTCAGAGTTGGGTTTACAGAGAGACAATCAGAATAAAGAGCTGGCTGTTCTGTAAAGAAACCTCAAGTCGAGATACCTGGTTGAAAAATTCAGCCATGGGGAACCCCAGAGATGAGTTTTGGGGCAAGACAAGCCCATTGTCTCCCCTGCATCCTGGAGGAAGCTGTGAGCTGCCCACCAGGGGAGATGCTCCCGGTCGGGGTCCTGCCTCCGCCAGGAGCTGGTTCTCCCATTTGCCTTCAGAGCCCTGGACCTGACGGTCTCTCTCCAACTGATGAGCAAAGGCAGCGGGAACTCACTAAACGGAGCTAAAATCTTCCCTAACGAAGCCTGAGATCTCTGCATTGGCAGAGATTTTTACACATTCAGCCTCAGCCCCTGTTGGTTTTTTGCAGTAAAAACCCCAAAAAAAACCCCAAAAGAGAGGCCATTCCCCAAGGCCTGAGCTTGATTTAATAGTAATCGCTGCAAACATCCAAAGTGTGGCTGGGGCTGGCTTTAATTAAAATGTCAAAATAGGGCAGCCATGGGGATGAGTTACTGAAGGAAAATGTTATATTTCCCTACAGCTAGTTTAATCAAAACAAAGCCACGCATCAGGCGTGAAGGGCCCCCTTCCCTGTGCCAAGGCAGGAAGGGCAGGGCTGGCACAGGCACTGGTGGTGGCATCCCAGTAGGACCATGTCACCCAGTTTTCTCTGTCATTAAACCCACGTTGCCAGTTCCAGAAACCCCTCCAGTGCATCCACTTGGCCGGCTTCGCTGCAGTTTTTTCCCCTCACTGCCCTTTGTTATCCGTACAAATTAACAGCCCCAGGCTCAAACATCTGAGATGCTCCCTTTGGTTGCAAAAGGAGAAAAAAATGCAGCAAGTGGTGCCTCCCTCCACCTGCACCGCTCCCGAGCGTGCTTCGGGCTGCAGGAGGGGTGGGTGGCAGAATCCGGTCCTTCCAGCAGCTGTGGGCACGACACGGGCTGCCGAGGCTGGTGGCAGTGGCCTTGCTGTGCTTTGCGCTTGCATGTGCATGATATTTAAGATCTGAAGGATAGAGGCAGGGCTTTAATTTTGGAAGGGAGTTGGGGGGGGGTCCATGCAGTCTGGTTTTGCTGAGCATCGAGGTGATGAGGAGGGTTGGTTGCTTTTCTTCCTGCCTTCAAGCAGCCAGCAGCGCTGCCAGGTGCTCTTGGGGGGAGCAAAGCATCGCTCCTGACCTACATTCAGTCCCTCCATGTCCCCATGCAAGCACTTACCTCTTGCTGCCAACAGCCAGTAACAAGGCATCCACGGACAGCTGGCTGGGAGAAATCATGTTGGGAAAACAAAAGGAAGAAAAGAAAAGGAGCTGCATGGGCTGTCTCAGTGTGGCCCCACTCCTGCGCAGACCCTGGGGATGTCCCTGTAGCAAGTGCTTTTCATGGCTGGTACATGGGAAGTACCAACCCCTTGGCCAACACCAGCAAATGACAGTCACCCCTGCCCCCAGGGGGAGCCACTTCCCGGCATCACCAGCATCATCCCTGCATCCCCGGGCAGGGTGCTTTGGTGCAGATGCTGGGGACACCACTGAAGCCTCCTGCCCTGCACTTCTCTTGTGTACCAACGTGTGCCTGAACCAGCAGGAAAAGGTACTTAGCAAACACGTAGGAGGATTTAAAAGCCATTTCTCCATCCTGTTAGACATTCATTTACCTTCTGTATCGCCTACAAGCTGCACAGCTGCCCTCTCTACATGAGAAGGTGCATTTCCAGCCCCAAAGTCAATGGGGTCTAGTGGAGCCTTTGTTTCCCCTACTTGATGGTAGAGCCCTGTTGCTTCTTTCCAAGGCTATTTTTGGTTTCCTTTTTAGAGTGGAAGAGAGCGTCTGGATAAATAATTCTTGACAAATAATCTTGACCTGCAGTTTGACACGTGCGTTCAGCTGAACTGCGGTGCATGATCTCTCTGGCTCTCCAGAGAAGCCTGCTCTCCTTCTCCTGTTAAAAATAACGCTCTCGTATCTAGCGTTTGCTTCGTGCCTGGCTCTGAACTCCTGGGCTCATCTGGCTCTACATTAAACAAGACGGAGCACAGCCCACCTTCTGATCTGCCCGGGTTTGGCAACCAGAGCACGTGCCCCACAGCCCCGCTCGTGCACGGTTCCTCGCTATAGCCCTAACGCACTTTGATGTTTATCGATTGCTAATTCCCATCCACAGCAGTAGCCAAAGAGCTTTGTCCAGTGCTTGGCTTAAAGAGAATTCTGGCATGAATCCATCAGCGTGTCAGATGGCACGAGGCTTCTCGTGTCTTTCGTACCGCGCTGGAGAATGTAATCATCCTCTGAGTCAATACACGGGTGTCTGTGCGCATAACCGTGCCTGCAGAGAACTGTGCAACCATGGTTACAGTCTTTTAGGTGCTGGGATATTTGGGGCAGGCTGTAATTTTGGCTGTGTGGCTGTACTTTGAAAGATGGAGGGGGATATGCTGGAAAAGGCTCTACCCCTCTGGGTCTTGGGAAGAGGGAAAGGGCTGGGCTTTTGCGGTGGTTATGGCACAAGGATGTGCATCCGCATGTTTCTGCTTTGGCATAATATCTGGTTTTATTTATTACCCTTAAAAAAGAAAAAAATACCCAAAAGAGGACTTTCAGTGTCAGTCATGGGCTATGGTGAAGAATTACCCTCCCATGGTGGGGGACAATTCCCCACTCCTCGGCTGGGCATGGTTTAGTGGTGGTTAAATCCATCGGTGGATGACAAACAGACCCGTAGGGACCGTTTTGCACGGAGGGTAAAGCAAACAGCTCGTGGAGCTGATGGGAGCTGTGAAATCCATGCCACCAGTTGATTTACCTCTGAAACAGCGATGCTGAGCCGGGTCGATAAAGAAGCCAGACTCCAAAATGGAATTAAATAATTATTCTCACTTTCTTTGACTTCAGGAGGATCCTATTAAAGAAAAGAGCCTGGATTACTGGCAGGCTGACATTTTCCTCTGCGCTTGTCTCCAGATTGGATTTAGCTCTTTTATCTCCTAATCCCCAGAGCTTTTTAATGTAGAAAGTAATGGCATCCAAAGGCAAATTTAATTTTGACAAGTAATCTGACTTCCTCTCCTTTTCTGGAGTCGGGTGTTAATCCTGTTTGGTGTCTGAAACTGCATTATGTGGATGTATTTAAAATCCTTACTGCTCTTAAATCTTTCAAAGAGGGAGAAAAATAAGGGAAACTGCAACTCCTGGAAGCAAGGAATAGTTTCTTATCAAACATTTCAAAACATTTTATTGCTGCTCGTTCTATTAACCCCTGCGCTACACCTCAGCTTGGCTCTGTGCTTCTAGAAAGTATTCACCAGTAAATACAGCTGCAATCGGTGTCTGGTTCTGCTCCCATTAAAATCTGGGGCTGAGCTGCCAGAGGATGCTGGTAGCAGCGGAGTAGCTCATCAGCAAGCTCTTTCCAGCTGCCTGAGGGGAAAGTTTCCTTTCTTTTGCTCCGTTGCAAGTGTTGGAATTATTCGAGGAGTGGAAATTTCAGGTCTTTTCCAAATCTTCTATTTGTGTCCAGCAGATTAAGCCACAACCTCCTTGGGGTGATGTCCCTCTGCCACCAACATGCCCCAGGGCAGAGGATGCTGCCTGCCAGGTGTCCGGCATTGGGCACCGGCCATTGCAAAAAAAAAAACCCTAAAGTCAGATCACAGGGAAAGGGCAGGGTAAGGGAGCTTCAAAGCCACTCAGCAGAGAAAATAGAAATTTTTGTTGTTATTATATTTCTCCAACTCCAGGTCCCAGAGAACCACATCTAGATGAGGATCAATTGAGCTGATCGTTGGCTATTTCCGACACAGCAACAGCTCACCCTGTGCTGTTGCCCTGATTTGCACCAGCTCAGAGCTGACTGTTTCCCTGCAAATATCAATTGCAAATAAGGTCTTCTCCTCCTGAGAAAATCTGTACTATCAGCTGGGGACTGTTTTCACAAACAGCCATAAAATGCAGAATGTCCCTGTCACTCTGCAGCAACTCAGCTGATGGTTCATTATTCCAGCCCATAAATACCTGACTCCTGCAGAAGCAAAATGTGCAGCTTGAGGCATCAGTGGCATCTCGCTATTAAATAAATAAATGCATACCTGTCTCCTTCTAGCTGGGTTAAAAAAACACCTCAGCAAAAGAAGGGATTATGTATTAAATGCATATATTTGCAAATGTCAGCCTCGAAATAGGAAGAAAAACTCGCAGCAGCGCTGTGGGCCTGCCGGAGATGGAAATGGATTGGTTTCATGCAGCGAGGCGCTGCCGGTCAGAGGGAAGCTAAGTGAAACAAATGGGGGCTTTGCAGCGGGTGCACTGGGGATGAAGCCAATTAGGGGGAGTCGAGTCGCGTCCCACGTGCCAACGTGCTCCATTAGGCTTCAGAGCAGGGCCACACTCTTGGTAAAAAAACGAGAGTACGAGCAGCGTTAGTTAGTCAAGGGACAAAATGGTGAAATCACTTGATTTTGCAATTCCTGTGTTTTCTTTCCCCCTCTTTCCTAAGCCACCGATTCATCTCGCTCAAGATCTGTCACAGGAAAGGGACAATGAGTTAGAGGATTAGCACTGCTCCAGGGATGCAGGAGCAGGTTGGCTTGGTGAGGAGCAAGGGAAAAGCATTTGGGCAGGGTTTTTATTTTCAGCTACTTTTGCTTGCCTGGCTCTGAGCTCTCTGAAATAAGCAGCACGTTTCCATCCTCTTTTTAGACAACCATGGCCATGCTTGCACCTACATTCCTAACTATAGAATCCCAGAATGGTTTGGGTGGGAAGGGACCTTCAAGATCCTCTAGTCCCACCCCCTGCCATGGGCAGGGACACCTCCCACCAGCCCAGGTTGCCCAAAGCCTCATCCAGCCTGGCCTTGAACCCCTCCATGGATGATTAATCACCAGCATGTGCTGCACAACCCTGGCATGGACATGCACTGGGGGGTCTTCTTATATACAGTTGACTGGAAGAGCGTGTTAAAGGACACGCTGCCCTGAAGCCCTCCCTGGCACAGCTGTAACCACCTGGAACCCGATGGCAAGCTGATGTCTCCATCATGGACCAGCAAGCTCAAGTCCATCACTGCTCTGTTGCTCGGTCTCTGTGGTCCCTGCAAAGAGGGAGATTTGCAGATGCCATACCCACAATGCGGAGATGCTCTGCTCTGTGCTGGAGTGGGAAACACATGGGCAACCACAGCCAGCTGAGCCGAAATCAGAAACAAGGCAGCTAAACCCTCTCAGGCACCCCGATCCGTCAGCCTGCACCTTGGCTGATCCAGGAGCAGCTTTGCTGTCGCAGCAGGGCAAATGGAATTTGCTCGGGTTGCTGTTGCAGCGGATGTTTCCTAGCAGCCGCCTGGTGCATGCGGTTCTGAACATTTGTGTTAATAATGAGATGAGCACAGGAAATATGTCTCTTCAGGAAATAAAGATCACATCAGCCCAAGCACCATGTAAGCTTCATTTCTTTCACAAGGCAGATTGCTTGGGCATGAAATATTGTCACTCTTTACCCCATGGATGACTGATTCCAGACTCGACCTAGTGCCAGGCGGTGTAAGTAAACACGTCTCCTCCGTAGATCTGGTAAATGATCTAAGCAATCTAACGCTGAGAATAAGGAGAGAAGGGAAAATACGGCCCCAGTGGTGTTGGATGAGCTTAATGTATTTTTCTTCTTGTGTTTAGCAGGGTATGCTGGATGAGGATGGCAAAGGGCGCATCCATCATCGCACAGATGACGTTCGGCTCTGTGGTGGGTGGGATGCTGCCGGCTTGCTCACGTGCGGTCTGTCAGGATGATTCACTGCCACTCCCAAGTCCCTTTTGTCACCAGCCCAACCCACAGCTTTTAGAAACCATTTCTCCAAAGCTTTTCAAGCTTTGTGCTTCAGTTCAGCAAACCCAGACCTGAAACCAAACTGGTTCCCTGATTGATGTGTCCATAGCTGGGGTTTTACACAGGCTCCCGCTCCGTTTTCCAGCCACGCCGGTGCCTGCCTTAGGTGGTACCCACAGCCCGGAGGGGAGCGGGAATGTTGGGTGCTGCGGGAGGGACACAGCCCATGGTCCTCTGCATAACTGTAAAAAATCAATTCCTTTATTTTTGTTGACAGCATTTAAAACTTGAAATGCTTAAAGCTGATTTTAGAAATAACTATTTTTTTTTTTTTGGTAATAGATGAGGTTCATTATGAACTATATCGATTTTTATCTCACCTGCTTTGTCACCTGATGCTCCCAAAACACCATTGCCAACAGTAACCCAAGCCAACCTACAGCCAACCTACATCACAATGAATTTAGTAGAGATGACTTTGGAAAATGATAACTACAGTAACAATTCAGCCCTTTGCCATTGTGGTTTGTATTTTCAGGAAAGGAGCACTGAGAGGAGAGCACTGAAGCCACAGTATGATTTCAACACATCTGCAGCAAATACAGATTTCTGCTGGACAGGTAAGTGTCAAGCTCGTAGAGAGGAAACACAGGATAAATCAAGCCTCCTGGATAAAAGGGGTAGGAAATATAAATATTTCACTTGTGTCATGAGCAGCCTTTTAGTGGGAAACAATATAGGAACCCCAAACTTACTCCCCATATAGTAAATGGGTACATCTGCTTTAACGGTGGATGAGTGTCTCAGGGCAGGACAGGTAGTTTCCTGCTCTGATGCTCTCTTCTGGTCTAGTTGCAAGATCTTACACCTCCCCGATGTTAAATAACGTGTCTGCTCTGGTGTGGCCCCCCAGCTGGTGCCATAGCAGCCAGCCCCCATGCCTGGAATGGGAAGGGCTTTATCCAGCCGAGCAGGGGTGAAATGCAAACCCTGCTGGTCTGTCTGCGATGCAGGACGGGGTTATGGGCTGGGAACTGGAGAGGATGCTGGCTCCTGGGACAGATGGAGAGGAAAGGGAGACAGCCAGGAAAAAATGCAATTCCAGCCAAGCAATATGTCTGGTTACGCAGTTCCCCCCTCTCTTTCCCTTTAATAATAAGGTACTAACAGTACATCATGGGGAACTGAGCAACCCCGCTCAGGACTGGGCTCTTGTTGTGTGCACACTGAAGGGTGATTGACAAACCGAGAAACATCGCTGGGTGTTTGGGAGCCAGCGACAGACGGCAGAGTCTGATCCCTGCATCCCAGCGCTGCAGAGAAAGCTTAAAGGAGAAGATAAGCAACCTGTCTTTCTCTCTACTTTTTTTTTTTTTTAGTAACTAAAAATATTTACATTCATATTAGTCTTCTGTAAATGCCTCTAAAGGCACGCTGAAGTTGGGCTTTACAAATTTCTGCAGAACCTCTTGGGAGCAGTGAGAGCCTCTGAAGCAGCAATATTTGGATGGGAAACTTATGTCCTCCAAGCTGGCAAGTTGCAACACTGACATAGATTTGCTTGTAGCTGCAAAACTCTCTGTGTAAAGGGTATAAAGTCCCTTCTGCCTTCCCCCCCTTCTCCCCTCCGTTGTTTAACAACTGGCTATGATTTACATGGCTCATTAATGCGATGGTAACACTGACACACACATTCCCAAACAAGCCAGAAGGTTTATGTTTGACCTGGGCCCTCTGTTCGCTGCAGATGCCCCAGAGGATTTGAAGAACAGTGATTTGAAGTGATTGCATTGGATAAGGACGTTACACTGTGCAAATACAATTGGATGCAAGCATTTAATTTTTAAAAAACGTGGCTATCGGAGTGCCTTTGAGCCAGGGAAAACAGCAGTTTAGCTCCCTTCGTGCTCTTTCTTCCCCCCAAGGACAGCAAAGGGAAGCAGGACCAGTTTTAAACTGGTGAGGTTTCATTGGGTGGCTTGGCTGGGATTGCTCCGAAATGTCCCCTTGCTCCCACCTTGGGGGACAGACAGCTCAGGCGGGGTCACAGCAGAGGGCTGGGGTGTCCCTGTGCTGCTCCCCCCCTCCCCGGGCAGCACAAACAAGCCCCTGTGCTCCCAGGCAGCTTTCCAACAGCGAGAAGATTGGGCCCACGGACAAACTATAAAGGTGATTATTTGTCCCCCCTCGGGTTGGATTTTTATTGCTCCATTTTGGTAATTGTGGAGTGAGGGGAAGGAGAGGTTTAAAACGATGATTGCACAAGAAATGGCAGCATCGCTGCTAATGCTCCCAGTGCCTACAAACAGCTGCCAGCCAAACACCCATAAAGGTTTGCTTTGATGGTGTGTATAACCTTCCACCTTCCTGCAAATGGCTTCACTCCATCAGCTCCTTGCCCTTTTCCAGGCAGCAGCTGAAACCCCCGGGAGCTGGAGCCCCAAAAGCAGAAGCCCCGGAGCAGCAGGAGGTGATGGAGAGCTGCGATCCCCGGGGATCCCTTCATGCCCTGGAGACCATCAGGCTCAGAGATGGGGATACAGTGAAAGAAGGGCTGTAAAACCAACTGGAACAGGAGATGAGATTGCTGAACACACGAGGGAACGAGCAGTGAGACTGTTTGAAAATTCTCATGTGCCAAAGATTCCCCAGAGTACCCCCTTGGATGGCTCAGAGAAGGTGTTTCTCTGAAGAGTTTATTAAAGAGGCTCCCAAAAGCAACAGGAGAGGGACAGATCCTTTAGTGACATAAACTGGTCTTGTTTCACCTATTCAGATTTTTTCTTTGCCTTTTCCACCCCAGAGGAGAGCTGGACTTCAAAAATCTTAACCCCACAAAAGCCAGCACGCATTCCTGAACCTCCTAGGGCCACTCTCACCAGTTAATACTTCCTACACCTACAGTCCTCCATGATCTGCACAGCTCATCCCATCTGAATGTCTCCCAACTATTTACATGCAAAAATAATTATTACAGTTTCTCTCTGGCTCCCCAGGCTCCAGGAAACGTGGCTGGCTCATTTGGCAGGCGGGAGAGTTTCCTGGGGAAACAAGGAGAAGCAGCCGCCTTGCCTCCGTGCCAGCTCCACCCCCAGGAACTCTGGCACCATCCGAATTGGAGAGGAGGAGAGAGTTTTTAAGGATATTTCCTTGGGTTTGCATAAAACAGGAGTTGGATGGAGAAAGACCCAGGTTAAAGGCTCCAGGGTCCTTCCCTTGCTCAAACCCTGGCTGCCCATGAGCATCCACCGCTGCCGCCTGGTTCTGTACGAAGGTTGGAGCCCAGGATGGCGAAAGGCTCCTCTGGTCCAGCGTCTCTGCAAGGAATCAAGATGGAAAGAGTGGAGACAGCTGTCCATACTTCCCCCTGGGAAGCGTTAGGATCCCTCCCATCCTGGGAGGATGCTAACAGGAGCAGAAAGGCAGATCCCGGTGGGTCTCCATGGGGAAGGGCAGGGATTATCCGTAGCAGCTTTTGGCTCAGGTTGAAAGGAAGCACGGAACGCATTGCAAAGTGTTAGAGCGAAGTGGTGACACTGAAGCACTTCTCAAAACACCTCTGTGGACCTATTAATTGCAATATTGGATCTTTTGTCTTTTCCAGCAGGTTCCTAGCAGTAGGCACGCAGCCAGCTTGGCGGTGGTTTTGTTTATTTTCCAGCTAATGTAGCAGCAGGATCAATTCCAGCCAATAAATCTGGGAATGTCAGAAAAATGATGTCCGGTTCCCATGGATAATTTGTGACATACACCTGGTAGACAGTCATTAGTAGGACAATTAATCCAGTGCTATGGCAGAAGAATAGGAACGCCTCGCAGAAGCGGACGCAAACGCTGGAGAGCCAATGATCAGAAAAGCAATAAAAGCACATTTGCCCCGTTGATTGTCACTGGCCACCGGCTAGATGAGAAAATTGCACTTGGAAAACACAGCAGCACACACAAAAACTCGGCTGCAAACATTCCCGCAGCACCTCTCCCCGCAGGGCTGTAAGTGGTGCTCATCTGGCATCGCGCTGCAAAAACGAGTTCAGAATGTGACTGTCCAGACTGAACCGCCGGCACTTGTTACCAACCCCATTAAGCTTTAAACAGCACTTGAGCCTTGCTCCTTGCTCATCCGCGCCAGGCTTGGGTTATTTAACACCTGGACTCTGGCACGCACGGTGCAGCCAGACCATGAGCTGCCAGGAGCCCCAACGCTCGGTCCTGCAGCCCCAGCCCTGCCTGTCTCTCTGGCTTCTTTTGTGGGAAGAAAAACAAAAAAATCAGGAAAAAGCAAAGGACAGGAGTAGGCTGACGACAAACAAAAGATGGATTTAAAAAGTCATCGTTTTCACCTTTTCCAGTAGCGTGAATGGGATTTCACCAAATGCCACCTTCCTGTGGCCCTTGTGAGCGCAGGGTTCTGCACGTCGGGGCTTGCCATCCACAAACTCTCCCCTTTTATCTTCTCGCCTCTCTCTTATTTTTAAATATGCAAATACTTCAGAGGAGCTTTTCATACGCCTGCCTACAAATAGATCTGAAGGGTCTTTGAGCTCTCGAGAGGCTCCTGCCTTACTCCAAAAAAAAAAACCCAAACCACAAATGCACGGATGCTGTGCATTCCCTCTGCTGCGCCTCCGCCATGGATCCAGTGTGAGGTCCATCCCGGCTCCCAGTATGCCCCCAGTCCCAGCATCGCCTGCCCAGTGCTGGCACCTGCCTGCGGGGAGGATGTTCCCGGAGTGCAGGGCAGAGCTTACAGGGGGCTCCCGCTTTCTGTCCTTCTCTGGGGTGGGTTTGGCTCTGTGTCGGGCAGGATTTTTGGGGACGAAAGCTCTGGGATGATGAGCTGAGCGAGCAGAGGGAATGTGGGGCTTTAACTCGAAAACACTGAGCGTGAGTCATAATTCTCAAGAAATGGAACAAAATAAAAAAACATGTGCCAGCTGGGGAGCACGGCGCTTTGGAAAATCTCTGATTGGCTCTGATTGAAGCATTGAACTGCTGCGGGTCTGCTGGAAAAACCTGAATGAAGGCGCCGAGGCCCTGATTTGGCTGAGCACACCCGGCTTTGTGTTCCAGGGGATCCAGCACCATGGCAGGACAAACCCAAAGCAGCAGAGCTGCCAGAGGAAATTCTCCAAGACACGAACAATTCCCATTATTCCCAATATTGCATTTTTCCCTGCATTTAACACCTTGCCCAACTTTTGCTAGTTTACCCCATTGCTATTATTTGCTCTGCTTTCGATGCTGGAAAACTGAGGCTCTTGGGGAATTTGGGCTGTTCCCCAGGAGGAGAGCCCCAGCCCTGTGCAGCCTCGCAGGTCTTGCTCACCCTTGCACACCTCTCCTCTCCCCGGACCGAAATCCCTATTTATTGCACTCTGTTTACCATGAGGAACTTTTAAAAAGCTAAATGCTCGGAATGAGCTTTCAGTCTGGATTTGATACCCAGGCTGACCTGTGGCGGAGGGTTTAATAAGGCTGGTTTATGTGTGCCGTACCCTAAATCTAAAGGTCAGGGGTTTGGTGGCTATAAATATTCAATCCGCACAGATTGGATCTTTTAAAGCTCCTTTTAAATATTTATGACGGTGCTTCTATGGCTGCAGGAGAATGTTGTAATAGTAGTAAGGAGAAAAAAAAAATCCTTCTGTATCTAAAAGCTCAGCATGAGCCATTTTCATATATTATGCATCACTAAGTGCCGCTTGTGGCCATTCTTGGCCCATGTCTGGGCTCTTAAAGAAGGACCGAGCTCTTGTTTGTGCCAGCTGAGTGGTGGGCAGGAGCATGTAGTTATTTTGATGTTTATTCTCTTGTTTTATTTTGCTGAGAAGTGTCAGAGAAGAGCAGATCATCATCAACATCAGCTGCAGAAAAAACCTCGCCCAGCTTTCCCAGTGCCACTGGTTTCGGTCACAGCTGTGCCCCGCTGCCTCCTAAAAGAGCTCTGCTGATTCGGGGGAAATTGGCTGAAAACCAGAGCGGGTGTGCTGGATGCAAAGAGCAGGATGGAGTCAGACCTGGGGCCAAACATCATACCCCGATGCTGGAATTCGGGACTGTCCCAGGGCGATGTGATCACCGCTGGAATGGGGAACTGGTCTCTGTGGATCAAACTGGGGGACCACACGGTGAGCTAGCAGGGAGGTCAGCGAAGCTGGAATCACTTGTAGACTTTAATCAGCTTCTAATTAAAACTGAGATGGGCTTTTGTCCCTGTGCAGAGCAGCACAACTCAGCCTGAGCGATGCTTCTTCCCGGGTGCTGCTGGAGAGCGGCGCCATTCCCCTTATCTCTTTAATTTTCAGAAGTGCTTACAGTTTAGGGGAAAGTGCTACGTCAGCTCTGTTTCCCAGGACTCGTGAACCTGTATCATGAACTTAATCTCCCACGTGAAGTCTTTTTTTGTGCAGCATGAGGGGAAGTTAACTGGTTTTCCCATGCTGCACTGAAATTGGCCCCCAGCTCTAAAGAAAGAGGAGAATGATGGGCAAGCCAAGGGATGCATGGTGTGCACCGCATGCATACAGAGCGGGATGTCATAGGCTTCATTTCCTTAGGAAATCAGGTTTAAAATTAAGGCTAATCAGAGTTAAAAAACATTGCAGTTACCCTAGACCAAATGATATTATAATGTACTCGGTATATTACATTCTCAATAGCAAAGCAGCATCTGCTACATAAAATGAAATGTGTGTGTCACCATATGTAGGCAGCATAATGTGGACTCAAATTAAATAAAAACATTTCAGGGTATATGGTCCAATATGCAATCTGGGCCCTGGGAAATGCTGAGATTTACTCTAAAGTTCTTAGCAGTTGGCTAAAACCCTGAACCCAAAACACTGCAAACTTGTTTTTTTAGCAACATAAGCTGTTGTCTGCACTTCCCTTCCCGTGAGCCAATATTACTTCTGGAAATTTGGGAATGTATTGTTTTTCTTTTTATTTATTTATTTATTTATTTATTTA
>WKFP01014346.1:502008-534340 GCA_011057875.1 Pterocles orientalis | reverse complement strand
GGGGGCACCTCGTCTCCTCCAGCTCTGAGGTTCAGCCCTGGGCTGGGGGCGACCCCGGTGCCCCCCCGCGCCTTCAGCCAGAGGGTCGCAAAGTTTTCCCCCGGCGCCGGTTTGCCGTCGGGGGGGTGAAGCAGCTCGGGGCGGCAGGTGGAGGTCCCGCAGGATCGCGTTCGCTTCCCAGCATTTAATCACCGGTCGGTAATGGGATGGAAAATGCGGTGCAGAAGTCGCGGTGTTATTTCGGTCGTGCCGTCTGTTTCCTGGCGCTGCTTGGCTGGAGGGCTGGTGCGGTGCCTGGTTTTGTCACTTTGGAAATGGCTGAGAAAAACAAATCCTGCTGTCTGCTCCCCTTCGCAGGGAAAAACGGGCACCTCTCGCCTCCAGGCTGTGTGCTTGTGCCTTATAAAAACTAACGGGTTACAGCTCTGCTGGTTCAGGACGAGTATTTCATGTAGTGGTTCTGCTGGTTGTGAATGAAGCTGGGATTATTTTTTTTTTTCTGTGTTACCAGGGATTATGAGACCCATTTGTTGTTTTTTTTCCTGGTTGTTTTAGCTACAGAACCAAATTGTTTGCCTAGCCTTCTCTGTCGGTGTGTGTCTGTCAACATGGGTATTGCAAGGTTATTCGTAACGTATTGGAATAGTAGAAAGAATATTTCCCTTCTGGTTGGCGAAACGGTGGTTCCTTCAAAGCGATCAGCGGCTCAATTGTGATTAAATAATGTATTTTGCAAAGTACTGTGAGATCAAAGGAAAATTAAGATCAGAGAGGTTTGGAAAGCACAAGGGGGCTGGGGAACGTGTGGCTGGGCTCCCTCTCTGCCGTGTGTCCGGGATGCTCAGACGGAGGCACTGGTCCTACCCTCCAGACCGCATCCCTTCTTTGCTGGTGTGCTCTGTGGCACGGCATCGGGTTTTCCCTGCCGGGGACCTGCAGAACACTCGAAGGGAAATGGTTGTGTGCTGAATGTCCCTGTGCCCAGGAGAGTCTTGCAGAGGACGAGGGAAACATAACTCCCGGTGTCCGTTTGCTCAGAAGAGCTGATTTTCCTGCTGCTGGATCCAGGAGAGCTCTGCAGAGGCACATTGCTCACTGCTCAGCCCCTGCCAGGACACCGGATCCTCACTGGTGGCTCGGGCACGTCTTCTCACGGCGTCAAGAAGTCAAGTGCTCTGTAACGCCAGCAGCGGGTTCCCCACCCCGATGTGCTCGGTGCCTTACCGCATGCTACAGCCCCCGCTGCTTCATGGCTCTCCTCCTGTCCATGCTTTCCCGCTTGCGTTGCCATCCTCAGCTCTTGCTCTCCTTTTCAGACTTTTCAGATTGTCCCCAATCCATATTTTTGCATTACAAGTTAATTTTGCCAGCTGGGCCCTCGGAGGAGCCTCCCTCTGCTTCCAGCACAGCTCCAATCTCTGCCACATCCCTGCTGCTTCCTCTGCTCGACCCCCTTCACCTCCCACCCCCTGCCAGGCCTCCCCCAATTTACTTAACCCCTCTTTCCCTGTGTTCATTAGGTGTTGCCAACCAACCCAGAGGAAAGCTGGCAGGTCTACAGCTCTGCCCAGGATAGCGAGGGACGTTGTATATGCACAGTGGTGGCACCTCAACAGACGATGTGCTCGCGCGATGCCAGGACAAAGCAGCTGAGACAACTATTAGAAAAGGTAACGGTTGACCCCTTCTGGGAAAGGTGGTTGGGTTTGGTGTGACATTGGGGGTAAAAACCTGAGCGAGCTGGGCTGAGCCTCGGTTTCCAGGGAAGACGGACCCCTCGGGCCAGCCCTCCCGTGCCGTGGTTGTCCCCATGTGTGCAGTGGGGAATAACCAGCTGCAGTCTGGAGGATGAAGTGTTTCTGAGGCACAGAGGAAAATACACCGTGGTCTAAGGTCAGGTTAAAGCTGCTGAGATCAAATACATTGAACCGTATTGCTAAAAAAAAAAAAAAAAAGTAATTTACTATTTTTTTCATTATGTTAACACAAGCAGTTTCAAAGGATAAGGCTCAACAAGATGAGAGGAGATAGAATTAAAAACCCAAAGCCCATGCATCCCTAGCCAGGCTGATATTAAAAAGGTCGCATAAAACAGTACAAGCTGTCGACATCATATAGCACAAAAATGACAGTTAGTGGTTTTCTGTCTAATGTTGACATCTACTTAATTAGTTTTTAATAGTCTGCTGTCTGAAGAGATCAAAGAATCTCATTAGGGAAACATTCCCGATAACAAGAAATCTTCCAGATAATAGATTTCATTGAAGAAATGCTGTTTCATGCGAAATGGTGCTCTTCTCTTTAAAATACAAGTGGCCTCCTGTGCTGGATATGTAATTATCCCTCATGCCCTAATGCTGTGTTGGCATGTGTTGCTCGTGACAAAATAATTTTTTATCCCACTGCTTTTGGGAAGTCGATGTATTAGTCACTCATAACAACATTAAACCTACACTTAAACAGATTTTCCTATGTGCTAAGGACAATAAAGCGAGGCAGGAAACATTTAGCCCTAAACCACCTCTTCGGTATGTCAGAGGCTTCTAAAAATAATCCCACTCAAGCTTTTATTTCTCAAAGCAATAACGGCAATCGGTCTCACAGCGCATTTGTCTAAGAGGCAGCAGGCATTATATTAGCAGCTGACATGGCATCCGAGAGCCATCGTGTTCCCAGAACTGCTCATATGC
This sequence comes from Pterocles orientalis, assembly GCA_011057875.1. Taxonomy (NCBI): domain Eukaryota; kingdom Metazoa; phylum Chordata; class Aves; order Pterocliformes; family Pteroclidae; genus Pterocles; species Pterocles orientalis. Next base: position 531,650 of record WKFP01014346.1, on the reverse strand, counting down.
AGTAAACAAGCAGGATTTGACCCGCTGCCCTCCGCTAATGGACAGGCGAGCTGGGCGCCCGAGACCTGGGATAACATCAGTTCCCGTGCGGAGGGTGTGAGCGCTCAGGGATTTTTTTCCCCTTATGCAGCTCTCGGGCTGCCAATGAATAGACTGAGGGAGGAGCGGTATTTCAAGGCATGTGTTCTGGGGATATGTTACCTGCTAATCTGTCTGCATCGCACTCCTACGCTAACCTATATGAAAAATCCCAAAATAAAGAACAGGCTCTTAGTGCCAGACATCTGATCTTGGCGAAGGCTGAAATGATAATCCCTGTAGGAAAAAGCAAGTGCGGAGAAGAGCTTCCAGCTTCCCAGGAAGGTTTTCAAACCAGAAAACTCCTTCCCTCATCTTGACATTTTAACTCTAGCTTTGCGATGGGAAAACTCAACCTCTCCTGATTTCTCTCTGCCGGCGGATGAAGAAGCATCATGTGCCAAAGAGGTAGTTGTGTTTGGATTGTCGAAGGAGGAGACCTCGCAGGCGCCTATGGAAATAACAAGGCTTTGCTTTTGCAGGCGAGAAATAAGCTGCATTTGTGTGTGTGTATACACAAAGCAATTACAGCATCTTCACTGAAAAATCTCTGCAGAGAGGCTTCAGCAGCTGCAGGTACTTGGCGGTTCAGAGCTGCCCAGACCCTGTCTGCCCCCAGCACATGGGCATACACACAGCCCCTGTGGTTCGTGCTGCTTGCAAGAGACCCCTGGGCACCCCGGCAGTGTCAGGAGCAGGCGGTAGGTGCGGTGAGCCAGGTCTGCTCGCCACCGCACAAACTGTTCAGCCCCTGTTTCGACACCGAGGTGTCTGAGCTCATCTTTGGCTGGGGTACGCGGAGTCCTTCCAGCCTTCCCTGTGTCAGGTGCTGAGGCCAGATCTTGGGCTGCATCCAAACCAAGGCATCACCTAAATCCTGTTCGTAAACACATTATGTTTTATCTTCAAGCGGATTTTTATTTAATTCTTTTGGCCCTGTTATCTGGGAGGACTTCCTCCTCTGCTAGTTAAACCATTTTTGGTTTCCTGCCAATTCTCGTTCCTGGCCAGCACTGATTTCCAGATTAAACAGTTCTTTTTTATTCCTTTGATATTCGCTCCGAGGTGTACATAGGGAGGACAATGACATCTCTTCTCAGCCTTCACTTTGCCTTCTGCAGACCTTATAGGATGAACTTTTCACGTCCTGGTCCATTGGCTGAGTCCATCTCTCTGCTAATTCTTCCTGCAGACATTCAAAATCTCCCTCAAGATGTCTCAGGCTATTGCTCCACCAGTTTATCCAGCTACCCAGAGCTGAAGATTCAGCCCCATTCAAACCCCAAAGATGGGCTTAGAACAGCTCTTCTGAGCTGGCCTGACAGGCTGAGCCAGAGGGAAGCTGGGGCAGGGTTTGAACCATGGCTTTGGCCATGTGCCGCTCACTGGGGTCATCAGGCCAAGACTGACTCTCGGTTACTCTGGTTTAATTCTGAAACAACTCGGTGTCAAACAAGATGAACAGCACAGCCGTTTTATTTGTATCAGTTTTCTATCTCAAATGCTAAAATTAACTAATTTCCCCCAGGCAGTCCCAGGTATCTGTCTCCCATTAGCTTGGTGGAAAATGCGGTTTCATGTTGAGCGTGCGTACTCAAAAAAGCATCTTAGCTGATGGTTGAGGGTAGTGGTTAGTGGATGAAGCTGAGGGAATTTGGGCAACAGTATCCTTTGGTCTCAGTTCATTAGAGCACTTATGTACATGCTTAAGAATAAGCTACGAACAGTCTCATTGAAATCTAATCATGTGCCAAAGTACTTTGCTGGATCAAGGGCTTAATATGCTAATGACAGAAAACAAGTAGATCTCCAGCTGACGAAGCACACAGAGACCAGGAGTGGCGGAGACGGACTCCTTACAAGTCTGGCCAGAATCCTACCTGGTTGAGAACAATATGGGCAATAAACAGTGAGAGTCTGGGCTTGTAAAGCACACCCCCGAAATAGCACAGCTGCTAATTTTAGGCGTCTCAGTTTAGAGACACGTGAGGAGGCTATTTTCCTCTGCAGGCAGGGAAGAGGCAGTCTCCTCCAGAGGTGATTCAGAGCAGAAGCCCGAGCGCGATGCTCTGATTCATTTCCTAGCAGAGTGCATCCCCCCCTCCCCAGCATCCCAGAGGCAGCGTGAGGAGCCTCCCCGTAGCCCCTGCAGGGTCAGATACCAGCATGTCATTACAGAAATGCTCTTTTCTGATTACTTCCAGCTTGGCCTTTAATTGGGGTTAGGCATTAGTGGAATAAATGACATCAATTTGGTACAATCCCTACAAGTCTTTCCTATTCCAGGCCACTGGAACAACTCTGCTATGCAGATACAGCTCGACTCAAAGGAGGATAGACTAGATTACCAGGATAAAAATATCTGCAGACCAGTCATACTTGTTTAAGACTCCCCTTCTCCTGCCTCAGGGTAGAGAGAGGTCTTCAAACTCCTCCGCATCCAGTCCAGGTGAATTAGCACCCAGCTGTGTCCATAGCCAGGGGGAGGCACAGCTAAACGGGACCCACGCGGCTGGGGCTGAGCTCAGCTTTGTTCTTCTCCTCTTTAAGCCAAGGGGGTTTTGTTCTGTTCTTCCCTGCTCCTCACACTTCCCCGAGCACGTCCTTGGTGGTAGGCAGGATGGGTGCTGGTTCGTCTCTGGGTGATGTGTTGGGACTCGGAGACTGAAAATAGCTTCACCTTTGCTGAGGAAGATGATGAGATGCCTGGAGCAGTTGTACTGGTTGTACAAAATGTTTCCTCGCTGTTGGCCTTTGAAATATAGGTTGTCCATACATTTTTAATAGTTCCCTGGAATAGTTGTCTTGTCATCGTGCATGAGCAGTGGGCGTTTGGATGGCTGCAGAAATGCAGGCGCCCGAGTTGGCATTTGCCCTGTGCTGGTTTCAGCAAGTAGTCTCCGAGACCCAGCTCTGTGCAGGTGTCCCGCTGTCCCCTCGCTCTGTCACTCGAGGTAAGTCACAGCAGCCGAGTGTGATTTGCCGAAGGAAATGCTGCACTTGCACCGTGCTTTCCCCCTCTCAGCCCGCGTGCGTGTGGCTTTGGCGAGGACAGAGATGGGAGTGGATGTGGCAGCACAGGCTCTGGGAAGGGTCCCGGAGCGGATGCGCAGGGACAGCGCTGGCTCGCATTTGGGTTTTGCTCAGACGCCCACAGATGAAGCGCCGTGAACCAGGATGCCTTTAGTTAGGGCCGTGATGCAGCAGCACGCTTGGATGCCTGATTCATTTTCAACACAGGCGTCATCCCTCCCCATGCCGACGGTCGTATTTCTGCGGGTGACGTGGAGGTGGCAGGAGCACCAGTCGTGGGCTGAGCCCTGGAATGTAAATTGGTGCAAACTCCACCCTCCCTGGTGCAAAGACCTTCGCTTACACCCATTGCTTAATGCCGGATAGGTGCTTAGGTGCCTGCCTAACCCAGAGCTTCATTTACCCTCTTCAGCCTGAAAAATGAGAGAAGGAACATCTTAATAAATCACTTGGCAGCCAGTCTTCAAAATCAGGTCAAGCCTAGCTGCCATTTCCCTCCCCTCCTTACACCTCCAGTTCTTTTTCTCACCGTGAGCCCAGCCAACCCTCTTGCGTCATTCCTTGGGCAGGGCCAGATGGGCGCTGCGCGGGAAGCCCCGGGGATGCGGCATCGCTCGGCTCGAAAAGATGCCGACGCAGCAGAACCGCCCGAGCAGGCAGCACCGGCGGGGCCAGGGCACGCACGCCTCAGCCCCCCACGGTGCTTCCCAGCTCCGGGATGCCCTCACCTGCAGCTGGGTTTGTTGTGGCAGATGCTGTAGGAACAGGAGGGCTGTTTGGATAATGAAGTTTTACTAGCTGGGAGGAAAGTTTGCACTTAGGCAATCAGTAAGTGTCACTTACGTACACGGAGAAATTATAATGTGCACCTCGGCAGAAGTGTTTCTCGATGTCAGGTGTGCGTCTGCTCGACTAAGAGCCTCTCCTTGCACGATGGCAGGTATCACCCCAGCCTCTCAGAGGCCGTCATGAGTGATGCATCTTACTACAACCCTTATTTGCATGTGTGATTGTTAAATTATTCTCTGCAGTGCAGCAGGATAGATGTTTATGAAACCAATGTGGAGCATGGGGTCATAACACTATGGGGTGCTGTTGATTAACTAGTAAATAATCCATAGGCTGAGGACCCTTCAGCCTTGTTGACGGTGTAGGAAAAGGTCAAGCGTTGGGATGCGCACGGAGCTGCCTTGCTACTGGGGAAGCACCTTCTTAATGAGCCTCTTCTCGTTTGGCAGGTGCAAAACATGTCCCAGTCGATAGAGGTGTTGGACAGGCGGACTCAGAGAGACCTACAGTACGTGGAGAAGATGGAAAACCAGATGAGGGGACTGGAATCCAAATTTAAGCAAGTGGAAGAAAGCCACAAGCAGCACCTGGCAAGGCAGTTTAAGGTATGTGTGCTTTCCAAACCGCTCACGAAGCTGTGGCCAGGGATTTAGCGGGGTGTGCTCAGGGCTGTGGCCCCGATCCCCATCAGCTCATGGGTCTGGTCATACACAGTGCTGGCGGCTGCCCACCCATGCAGCCCCCTCCTGTCCAAAGCACGGCCAGGTCTGGGTTGTGGCATCACATCCTCAGCCACTATGCATTTTTTCTATAGGGTAAAAGCATAAATCTCCGCATTCCCATACCCATGAACCACTTGGGTGCCCCAAACAGGGCAGCGTAGGATTGCTCCATGAGGGGGGTCTGCATGGAGACCCCAGCGCAGGGCGGGGAACGTTCCCCTCCGTGGCCAGGCAGCCCTTCCCCACGCTGGGACATGATTTTCTTGGGAAGAGCCAGGAGCTGGGGCTCAGTCACCATTTCTGCAGCACATGGCAGAGCACAAGGGGCTTTCAGGTTTGGGCTCCCAAACCAAATTGCTTCCTTCCTTGGGGTGGTTGTAGCAACAAAGCAATTGATCAAACAAATCAACATCCCCCCCAAAAACCACCCCAAAAGTACTGTTGCTGCTGTCCTCAGGCTGGCAAACTGCACACCTGGAGGATGTGCAAATATCCAGTTTTGAAGTAATGGTGTTGGCAGCAGAGCCAGCACCTGCTGATGGATTATCTGTGGTCTGTCCTGGTGTCACAAACGAGAAGCAGAGATATCAGCCTTTTAAATAAACCCGTCATTGCAAGTAGTGGGTGAGCTTTCAAGAGCTTGATCGAGAAGTTGCCAAAAAAGAGGCTGTCAGCAATATTTGGAATGTTGACTTTTTAGTAATGTTGTGGATTAATAGATATAAAAAGCAAATTAAGAAGATTTCTAGTGAAATCTGGGGCCATTTCTGATCAGCCGCTCAGCTGACTCCCATCCTCATTTCCAGGCAGCTGCCCAGCTGGCTGCTGTTTTAAAGCAGAATTTTTTTAAATCGATTTGTTAAATCCTGAAATACCAAGATTACATCATAAAAAGCTGGGAAGAAGGTTCTTAAAACTTTTCACCAACTCCACCTCCTCCACTCCCCATCTCCAGTTACCGCAGGTCCCTAAATGTGGCTCTGCAGTCTGGGTGTAAGGACAATCTTTCTGATTGAAGCATGAGTTTCTTTTTCTTTTTTTTTTTTTTCTTTTTTTTTTTTTTTTTTTTTTTGTTTCCATTCTGATGAGTTTAATCCCCCCCATTGCCTGCCAGGGAGCTTCCAGCAGGAAGTGCAAGTAGATAAGAAAACAAATATATTCCCTATGTAGAAACCACAGGAGGGAAAGCCTCTTGACTTAAATAGGAGGGGATGGGAAGGGCAGAAAGGAGGCTGAGGACCAGTTTCTGATCCCTTTCACCCCTGAGCTGCTGCAGCAGCCAGCCAGATGTCACAGCCCTGGGCGCTGTGGACTTGGCCGCTGTGCCGTGGTTTGAGCAGCAGCAGGTATACACCGTGTGTGCTGACGTGCTTCATTAACGGGTAGGTGCATGCATATTTATGTCTACTCATTAGCTGCTGGAGCAGAGCGTCTTTAACAAAATGCTGCATACCGTGCCTTTAAACGAGGCCTTCATTTAATTTAAAAAAAAAAAAAAAAAGTCTTCATTTCTGCAAAATAAATTTGATAATGGCTTTGATTTTTATGTTCTTTATAGCATGCCTAAAAAACAGTAAGGAATTTTTGTCTAATTTGCTGCCAAAGCACCATTTTAAATAACAGCCACAGCATTTTGTTTCTGCTAATGCCAGCATTAAAATGTGAGTGGTTTGGAGCTCTTGTGGTTTTTGGGTTTTTTTTCTCTTTAGTTCCGTAAGAGTATTTGTCTATGAATGGCTATCTATATAAGGCAGGTTAGTGAGCTAGATCCTCAACAGTATTTCATTTTCTTGCTTACAGGGCTAACTTAAAAGCAAGTTTTTTCAATGCTGCAGTGACTGAAGAAGCAGTTCACTCCCATGTAACCATGAAAAGAGGGCCACAGAGCATTTTGCACCATGCATTGATTTTTTTGATTATTTTCCAAATTAGCACCATATCTCACTAAGGAACCTTGAACCACACAACCGAGATCTTCCTTTGCATGCAATTGTAGATGCATTTCATGAATAGTTTGAAACCCTTGTCAATGCATATATATATATATATTATTTTATTTTATTTTTTTGGAAAGAAAAAAAAAAAAAAGAACTCTTTGTGTATGTGATCTGAAGCATGTAACCCTAAGATGTTGCATTCTAAAAATGACAAATAAAGGCCTTTCCCAAATATTTTGGTGTTCTGCAGCCTGTTTAATATGTTCTTTCCAATACGTCATTTGGACCAAAATACTAATTAAAATAATTTTAATGATAATAATTGTGGGATCTGAACATTGCACTCACGTAGGAAGCAACCAGGTCAAGGCAGAGTGTTGCAGATTTTTGCACGCATAGCACTGAACCGAGCTTATTTTAACCTTGCAGGCGATAAAAGCGAAAATGGAGGAACTTAGGCCTTTGATACCAGTGTTGGAAGAGTACAAAGCCGATGCCAAATTGGTATTGCAGTTTAAAGAGGAGGTCCAGAATCTGACGTCAGTTCTAAACGAACTCCAGGAAGAGATTGGCGCCTATGACTACGAAGAGCTTCAGAACAGAGTGTCAAATCTTGAAGAAAGGCTTCGTGCATGCATGCAAAAATTAGGTAGGCTCAGAACAACATGGTGGCACTGGCGAAACACCATCGGTGTTAAACCACGCATCCCGGCTGGAGGCAGAGATGCTAGACTGGCCATCTCCTTGTGCCTTGCCTGGCTGTAAGGGATGGGCTCGCGCAGCCAGGTTGGATCCTGTAAACGTTTATGCTATAGGCAACATTAATTTTGGGAGTAGTCCTGCTGAGGATTACTTGCATGGCCAATGTTGCTCATGGCGTGAGTGCTTCAGGATCAGGCCCTTGGACTAGGCATGTGACTTTTTGCAGCGTTTGCATAAGCGGACGGTGAAATGCGGTAAATGCGTGTGGCCCGTTGCAAGCAGCGCTTATGCAAAGCAAACACATGCACCCATTTTGCTTATGCATCAATGATCTTTCTGCTCACTGGAGCTGGCACACCAGCAAAGGTCTCTGCGCGCCGCTTTCAGGAGTGGGGGGGCGGGGGTGCAGGCTGTGACTCGGTTTCCCCGTTTTTTCCTTTTTTGCATCTTGCAAATCCCTGTTGAGAAGAGCATGATGGAGCTGGTGCGGGTTCGTGTGTTGGTCCGGATTATGCCACGTACAGGATATAAACCCTCCCCGTTCCCTGCAGGAGTGGGGAATCCCTTCCATCGGGCCAAGTGACCAGCAATGAAAAAATGCGAGAGATTCATCTGTAATCTCGTTCAGAGAGCATTCATTGCCTGAAGGCTGTGGGTCTGTGGTGGGGGGACACAGCTGTAGCTGAACCCAGCATCTGCCCCCAAACGGAGGGTGGAGAAGGGGGAAGAAGGGCACTGCCTTCCGCAGCTGCAAGAGATCTCCCCACCGGTTGTTGGCCCAGCTCTGACTTGATTTAATTTCTTCTTATGTTATTGACTTTCTTGTTAAGCAATTTAGATAATCTAAACACATTAACTGCTCTGCAGTCTATTTTGGTGGCACATACAAAATTACACTCTCAGGTAACTTCATGGAAGATCAGATCTCTTCCGAGCACTTTATATCCTTGGCAAGGTAACGCTTTCTTTCTCTCTTGTCTCAGCTGGTGGGATTGCTTTTGCTCGTTTCTCGATGCCTCCTCACCTCTGTCAGCAGCCGCCTCCCCTCTGTTCCCCTTCTCTGCATTTCCATCCTCTCCTCTGATACCGTGTATGTCCCTTATGAGCTGCCTCTCACTGGAAATCCCAGAGAGGAAAGCAAATTTCCCCGTGAGCCTGGATGCTCAGAGGTATTTGAACCACCAGTCATGCACTGAGATACCCCCAGGAGCTGCCGGGGGCAGGTCCATCCCCTGCTGAGTGAGAGGGCAGAGCCCCAGTCCTCGTGGGTTAACGAGCGCCTTCAGCCCATCCCTTGAAGATGAGGAGGAGCTGTGGATGATGGGGAGAGGGAACAGAAGCAGGACCAGGGATTTGAGTCTGGGCTGTGGAAGTACTTCCCCGGGGATAGTTCTTTAAACAAAACCACCCTGGACCCCCCCAGCCCCTCTCCAGCCAGCCTCGGTGGCAGCCCCTGGGGTGATCCTCCTGCAGACCCTGCATAGACTTTTAAGAAGTAGCTCCCAAACCATTCAGGGCTCCAAAAAAAAATAGCGTTTGCTATTTGGACCATTAGCTGCTTCTCCTCTGGGCCATGTCCTGGTCTGTCACATCCCCCCCATGCCCAGGTCCTCCAGCTGGGACACCCACCCAAGGCAGGAGCCCAGGTAAGGCTGAGGCGGCTGGGATGGCGAGCTCTTGCAGGCAACTTTTTCTAGAAAAACTTTTTTGTTTCTTTTTTTTAATCTCTTTTGAGGCTTTATTTGGGCTTTCTGGCTGTACCATTTCTTTTTCTTCTTGCTCTATGTGACTGTGGGGTCAGGGCAGTGTTTCTGCCTTGGGGTGTTGCAGCTCGCAGAGATGGATGCTGAATCTCAGAGATGGATGCTGAGTCTCGCAAGGGTTTGCCCGGGCGAGTTTGCTGCTCACCTGGGAGGGTGATTTATTCAGTCACTTAACAACAAACAGCATGATTGGATTTCCAATGTTCTTTATCACTCCGGAGTGTAAACCAGTGAAAATGGTAGTTAATGGAGTTAAATTTGGATAACAACCTTACAGACGCTTTGCTGCTGCACCACGAGCCCTGTTTGCTGAGGGTTGCTGTCTGCTGCAAATCAGCTGCTCAGAGGGAGTCACTGGAGTTCTAAGTAGCACATTTTAGCTTAGATTTGCTCCTACATGGGCCAGCAATGCTGCTCACTTAGTGCGTGTTTGCCTGCTGGGGCTCAGGATAGAGCTTAGGGCGCCCAGACAAGGTCAGGGCGCTGCTGGAAGAAGCACAGGAGGAGGGAAGGGATGTGCCATGTTCCTCTCTAGGTGGTGTTGGGTTGACGGTTGGACTTGATGATCCTTGAGGTCTTTTCCAACTTTAATGATTCTATGATTCTCTCTGGTTCTCTCCCCATCCTCTGGGAGTCACTGATGCTTGATAGTGCAGCAGCATTTTCCTTCGACAAGATCTTCTTTTGTGTTTTGGGTTTCCTAAGCGTTATTGATGGCTCAGTAGTGAAAACACTTCCTGACCCCGGCATGTGTGTGAAGGGAGAAAACAAAATCAATAATGGCACGTTCAATCTGTTATTCTGTTTACACTCTTAAAGATCACTATTTATACAGGGATTTTAACGTTTCCATTAATGTTCCTAAGAGGAGCCTTGGAGGAGTGGAGAGGTGGTCACTGCGGGATTGGAGGGGGAATTGAACTCGTCTGCACACCGCAGGCTCACATTTGCTTGGTGGCATGAGCTCTCCATGGCTCTTGCAAAAAATCCCAGCCCACCATCCTGGTGCAGAGACGGGGACAGAGCCCTGCCTGCCTGTCCCATATGTTTTTGGGATGGGGAGCTCCCAGCTGGGCAGCAGAGGCGAGGGCAGGGCACAACCCAACTGCCGCAGCCCTGTCCCCACTGCAGAGGGCTGGGACCAGCCTGGGGGGGATCAGACCTGAGCTCTGTGGGGAGCCCCAGCAGGGAAGGGTGACTTTCTGCCGTACCCTGGGTGTAAGGCCATGAGAGCTGCAGGGACCCAGCTAACCAGGGGCCTTCAAGCATTTGGCTCCAAGATCCGTTTGAAGCATCTGAGTGCCTACGATAGATTTAAACCAAGAAAGAAAACACCTCGCCCTGTGTGAGAGCAGCCCTCTTGCATTGCTGAGGAGCTGTTGTGAGTGTGCCTCCAGCTAAACGTCTGAGATGTGCCTCACTACCTGCAAACAACGTTCTTTTACCCTTATCAGCTGCTGCTTTCTTTTTTCCCCACTTTTTTTTCTTTTTTTTAATCAGTGAGCTTTTATACAACCTTTCTCTCCAGGGAAATGGAAGGAAAGAGATAAAGTGACAGCAATGTAGGGCTGCGATAATGGAAGGCTGCGTTGAGCAGATCTGTGATTAGAGGAAGGCTGGTCCTCTGCGAGGGGAATTTGCAAGACATTAAGCATTTATTATTTTAACCCATTGCATCCCTTTGTCATGACCTTGTTTTCTCCTGAGCTGAGAGGTTCTGAATCTCATCAAGACGGGAAGGAGGACAAATTCCCATACGTTGTGTCTCGGAGAGGCTAGGAAAGCTCTCTGCTTTTGGTGGGATCTCTCTTTGTCTGCCTGGTGTCTGAAGGCTGTGGGAAGACTGATGGTCCCCTTGGCTGTGTCATGCTGGTGCATATCAGGAATACCTTCATTATTTTATGTCCCAGGCTAAGGTGACCCCTTTGCCCGCAGCTCAGAGCTGAGGTAGGTGGATGTAATCAGGATATAAATGGGCAGGTGAGGGCAGGCGAAGGAGAGAGGCAGCTAAGAGGTACTGCAGAATGTGTGTGCTTGGGGATTCTGAGCAGAAGGGCCTTGTCCTGAGCTGGCAGAGCTCTAACCGTGTTTCAGCAGCACCTCCACGGGCTCCCACCCACATCCCTGGGTCCCCCCTGCAGAGCGGCAGAGCTATCCAAACAGTGGTGCAGCAGCAAACCAGCACTGGCACAGCCGCTCCATCCCAGCACCACTGCCTTCCCATTCCCACAGCAAAACAGAAAAGTCAGGAAGCACCTTCTGAACCTCAGGTTGTGGCTGTCCCCATGGTGCTGCTGACTGTCGCTCGCCTTGCTCAGGAGGTGCTGCTGCAGGACCCGCTCTGGATGTGTCTGGGTTTTAGATGGGTGGTCCCAGAGCCACAGACCAACCGACACCAGCCCCCAGTCCCTCCTGCAGCATCTTTGTCTGAAGCTTGGGGTATCGTTGGCAATAGGAACTCAGTGTGTGGCTGCACCTTCGATGCTGAGGCTGTAGCGGTGCAGGCAGTTCCTCATGGGCATCCCCAGAGGGATGCTGGCTTCAGCGGCAGGGGACAGAACCACAGAAGGTTCTGCCGGTGCAGTGAGTTGGGGTGAGGGTTGCCACTGCTTTACCCTGTGTTAAGGGCTTAAAAATCACAGCCAGGCACTTAGCTGGGCTGGCAAATGCGCTGACATGGCCACCGAGTTCAATGGCATGAAATCAACAGTGTGGAGCACCTAAGGATGCTTCAAAACCTGGCTGATAGCACTGCACGGGTGCACGTCTGTCGTGGTGATGCTGAGTCTGGGCAGGATTCCTGGGGCAGCTCCCGAGGGTCACCCCCACCTCCCGCCTTCCACCCTGCTGTGCTTGGGTTCCTCTCCCAGAGCTGGCGAAGCCCGGGCTGGCGGAGGAGATGGGAGGAGGCTGGTGAATTCATTAGTGGCTCCTAAGTGTGCAGACACGATGGGGAACAGAGAAAGTGGCTGGTAGAAGCCGGTAAATGGTTTTTGCAAGAAAGAGATTTATGTTGCATATAATTTCCCACCTTTTTTTTTTTTCTTTTCTCCTTCGCATAACCTGTAACAAATGCATGTTTCCAGCAGGGCTGGAATAGACATGTCTGTGTCTTTATCTTGGCTGCACCCACTCTATTATAGCCGAAATGAGCAGAGCTATCCAGCTAATTTCTCCACCTGGCTGCTCGACCCTGGCTAACTCTTCTCATTTTCTATTCTGCGGCAGCAGCGCGGCTGGTTCAGGAAATCTTGTTTTCTTGGGTGCGGTGTGATAAGGACAATTGTTATTAAGAGGCATGAAACAAACAAAAGCATCCCAGCCTAATTACCTCTAATTAAATAAAAGCAGAGCTGCCCATCAGCAGGGGAGAGCAGTGGGCAGAGCAGGGTGGGGGGTGTCTGGCAACGACGGGGTGCTCACCAGCCTTGCACTCTTTTCCAGCTTGTGGCAAGCTGACGGGAATAAGTGACCCGATCACAATTAAAACCTCGGGGTCCAGGTTCGGATCGTGGATGACAGACCCTCTCGCTCCTGAGGGAGAGAACAAGGTAAGCCCGTGACAGCTTTGTCCCCGTGTCCCCACCTCCACTGGATGAAAACTCAGCACACCCAAGCACCAAAGCCTGGGTTGTGCCTGTGAAGCCTGTGGAAGGTCCTGATTCATCTCCCACGGCTCTGCTGGGCTCCTCTGCAGCGGGAGGGGGCTGAGGGTCCCGCAGGGAGGGAGGATGAGGAGGGGGCTGGGCAGTCCCTGCAGTGGTCCCTTCACAGGACAGGAGGAACTCACTGCGGTGCTGAGCATGCACGGTCTTGGAAGTGTCACCATGAGGTTTGTGCCCCTGCCAGGGGGGAAAAATCCAATATTGGGGTTCTCGTCTGGGGTTGGTAGCCAGGAGGGACCTGGGGCCGAGCAGGGTGATCCAGGCTCCTGGTCCTGCTGCTGCTCTGCTGCCAGCACCTCCGATAATATCGTCTGACTGCGTTTGTCCTCCATCCTCCACCCTCATTGTTGTGAGGAATTAACTGACTGCAGCCAGAGAGAGATTTGCTTTGCTTTGTTTTCGTCTTTTTTTTTTTTCCCATTCAGACCATTCAATTTTGATCCCAAGGAGGTAAGAGGCCAATAACTGGCTGAAAATCAATCCAGGCTTCCCATGACTGATGGGATGGAAAATATCTCGAGTGTTTGCTGAGGATTTGCAGGCAGCAAAACAAAACAAAAACCACAGAGCTTGGCTGCGTGGCAGTTCCCTCCTGCATGCAGCATCCTTCATCGAAGGATGCAGGCACCAGCACAGGCTGGATCGGGGCAGCTATTTTGAGAGCTCTGCCCCGTGATCACCTTTCTGTAGCTAAGGGAGGACGCGGGATGCTCTGGAAAAGTCGCCCCTGGAGATGTCTCCATTTGCCTGTGGCTGTGCAGCCATGAAGCAGCAGTGACTCGAGATGTCGGGCTCTTTCCTTCCAGCAGCCACCTGATTGGCACTGGTTCCCCAACACACCACCTCCATATTTTACAGTTCTTAAACAAAATTCACCTATAGCCCCAGTGTGATCCTAGTTGTGAAGTGAGATAGGCTTTACCCACACCCCATCTTGTTTTGCTCAAGAGAAGGGACAGACTTGTCCCCTTTGGGCTGTGTGTGCTGCATGCCTCGGCACTGACATGATTTATACGTCTGGGAAGGGACAGTCAAGCCTGGTGCCGCTGAAGCTGGTTAATCAAATGCTAAAGATCTTCAGAGAGTTTTGTTGCAAACCACTATTTTACTTTTTTTTTTTTTTTTTTTTTTAACGCATGTCTTTTTCTGCAGTGGGGGTGTAGACAAGCAGTTTTCTCTGGACTGTAGCTCAAGCTTCACAAGTGTGTGTGTGTATATAATTCATCAATCTACTGGGGATTTTATTAGAAACATGCAATTAAGTGAACTTCCTTGGCTGCCCAGGAGAGTGGGAAAACAGGGAGAGATGGGCAGTTCATCAGATCCATCTTGTGCTGCCAGGCCCTAGGAGGTGTTGGGTGGTTCATATGGTTGTTTGTTCGTGTCGTGAAATCATTGAACACACCTGGGGAAAACGGCGAGTCTCGCAGGAGCCGCCCGGCGGTGGTGGGTGCTGGGCACCAGGATGGATGTGTGTTGGCAGGAGGAGGTTGCTCAGAGGCAGGCGGTGCGATGAGATGTTGCCATCCATCAATCTCTGCTTCCCCAAAGCGTGAAACGCCGTTGGGTCACGCCACCTTGCAGCCCCAGCGTGATGACCTGGGGTTCTGCTCACCTGGCTTCTCTTTCGTCTCTCTGAAAGCTGGACACAATGCATTGGCATGCACAATTTTTTGATACCAAATAATGAAATAGGAGCAGCAGAGAGACAATCAGGTTTTGGGTTTGTTGGGGTTCCTTTTGCAATTTCCTGAGCTGGTTTAGTTGAACGCAGGCATTTCCATAGGTGAGGAGTGCTCCTCAGCACCACATCTGAGAGCAGAAGCTCTCCCAGGCTGCAGGTCCCTCTGTGCCCTGGGCTCGGGGACATGCGTGGTTTTTCCCTGATGCTTTTGCAGCCATCCTCAAGTCCACAGTAGAGGTGTGAGGCAGAGGTCCCGCATGCTCCTTCCCCACCTCTGCAGTGTTTCCAGGTAGTGATGGAAGGCTGAAGTTCCCTACAAACTTTTTTGCAGACCTCGCTTGGCCTCTCAAATCGAGCAGCCCAAAGCACTTTACATGCACACACCGTGTGAAAATGTGTGTCTGCTCTTCTAAGGGACCCTGGGGACAGCCATGCTGCGGGGACACTACCATCGCATTCAGCAAGGGGTTTGCACAAGAGGTTTGCACTACATCATCACCCCAATCTGCATCCTTAACAGTTTCCCTCTTGCTATTTAAGTTAACTTTTCTCCTTCCTAAACGCTTTTTACAGAAAGCAGCTCTCTTATTTTTAGGCAGCGACTGCATGCAGGATGTCACTCACCGGCAGCTGCACAGCTTGGTCATTGGCCTCGGAATTGGTTTCATATGACAAAAGCTTTTTTTTTTTTTTTTTAAGGAGTCTAGACAGTCTCCCTAGTGAACTGGCACTTATGATGATCTGAAATCTCTCCCCCATTTACTGACAGCACGATTTTGATGTCTTTGTCTCTTTAGCAGCCTTGCTTTCAGCTTTCGATGCACAAGTGTATGATTTTTAAACCAATATGGACTTTTCCTGAATTTCCTTGATGATGAGCGATAGCATCCATCGCTCCTGCATGCCAGATTGATGGAGACCTGCGCAGCAGCTGGTATCATTTACTGACTGCTACCACGATGGGGCTTACGGGAAGCAAAAGCGGCATCAATATAATGTGGTGGGTTTAGCCAGAGAAAAGATGTGAATTGCTCACTGGAAGGATGGTGTCCATCGTGCAGCCCCCCGGCTTCAGCCCCCCGGTTCCCAGGGAGACACCAGGTTACCCCCTGGCAAAGCTTTGCTGTTCACTTGATTTCTTGGCGGATTTGGAGTTCCGAAAACTGGGTTTATTTCTGGGCGTAGGTGGAGGTGATGTTTTCCAGCGGGTTTCCTTGCTCTGGATTTCACCCCCAGCCCAG
This sequence comes from Pterocles orientalis, assembly GCA_011057875.1. Lineage (NCBI taxonomy): Eukaryota > Metazoa > Chordata > Aves > Pterocliformes > Pteroclidae > Pterocles > Pterocles orientalis. Next base: position 516,036 of record WKFP01014346.1, on the reverse strand, counting down.
TTTCTAGGGTGATGTGCAGGGGGCTCAGCCGGGTCCCCACTGTTTTCTAACCCCACATGTTTCTGTTGCTCGCCCAGGTCTGGTACATGGACAGCTACCACAACAACCGCTTCGTCCGCGAATATAAATCCATGGCAGATTTCATGAATACTGACAACTTTACCTCTCACCGACTCCCTCACCCGTGGTCAGGCACCGGTCAAGTGGTCTACAATGGCTCTATCTATTTCAATAAATACCAAAGCCACATAATTATCAGGTTTGACTTGAAAACAGAGACTATTCTCAAGACTCGCAGCCTGGATTATGCCGGCTACAACAACATGTACCACTACGCCTGGGGTGGCCACTCGGACATTGACCTGATGGTGGACGAGAATGGGCTGTGGGCCGTCTACGCCACCAACCAGAACGCGGGCAACATCGTCATCAGCAAGTTGGACCCCAACACCCTGCAGAGCCTCCAGACCTGGAACACCAGCTACCCGAAACGCAGCGCCGGGGAAGCCTTCATCATCTGCGGCACGCTCTACGTCACCAACGGCTACTCGGGAGGCACCAAGGTGCACTACGCCTACCAGACCAACGCCTCCACCTACGAGTACATCGACATCCCCTTCCAAAACAAGTACTCGCACATTTCCATGTTGGACTACAACCCCAAGGATCGGGCCCTCTATGCCTGGAACAACGGGCACCAAATACTTTACAATGTCACCCTCTTCCACGTCATCAGGTCTGACGAGTTGTAGTCCATCCTTGTTTAGAAACTGATTTAGAAAAAAAAAAAATAAAAGGAAAAAAGGGAGAAATGAATTTAAAAAAAATACTAATATCAAGGAAACACACTTTAAATAAGTAAATAGATGAACAGCTGCCAAAATTAAGATCAACGTCATGGAGGATTATTCAGCATAAACCTGACAGATCAGCATTACCTCTACATTTCTAGAAGTCTGGCCCTGTGTTATAGACTCATGAATAACCATGTACTTGCAGCTGGAACTGCACTTCAAGAACCACTTAAGTTTGGGGTTTTGTTATGTTTCTGTTCCGATAGCAAACCTATAGTACATACTAAAGCAGTAAGGCAATGACTGTTGAAAGTTTATCCTTGGGAGACTCGCTCTCTTCTGTGTGTGGGTTGCATGGACATTCCCCCGACGTCGCGGTCAGCTGTGATGGATGTGTGATTTGTATTTCGAAGCAGAAAAAGCTGACCCGTGAGGAGCTCTCGCTGTCTGAACAAGACCTATCACAGGTTAGTTTTCTTCGCCTTCCATTGCAGCTACTGTCTCTCAACTGTGTTCTTGTCACTTAGATTAACTGTGCTGAGACCCGAAGTAGCTCATGGATCTGTGTCTTAGTAACTATTAAACACGATGGTTTAAGTATGTATTATGAACAAGTTGTTGTACCCATATTGTTTGAACTTATGTATTCAGCAAATATATTGTATAATGTATGTCTGTTATTTACCAGAGGTGGCAAAACTTTGTATGTCCAGTTTATGCAATGAATGTTGTAAATGCAATGATGTAGTTTGGATTAATAAATGATGGTTTTGTTTCTAAAAAGAAAAAAAAAAAAAGGTCAGTGTTCACCCTTATACACAGATAACCAGTTTCATGTTGATAACTACAAGAATATTCTCTTCCTGTTATACTATCTACATAGATTTATGGTGGTTGGAAACTGCTTCTGTGGAAATTCTGTGGCATCAGATTCCCATGGGAAGCCCTGTTGATGGAAGTGTGAAGGTAATTAATTTTTTTTTTAAGAGGAAAACTTTGTACTATCCACAGTTATCTAAGGAACAATAAAAATAATAGGAGACTTCCCCGCTTTGTTTAGTGTCTTCTCTGTACAAGTGTAGGGGAATTTATTGTGGCATTTTTTGGGTAATTATTGAGCAACCTTCCTGACTTCCCTTACATCTTGAATCGAGTGTCACCCGAGGGGTAGCTGCAGGGGCTGGGAAGCTGGAGGGTTTGTCTCTCTGCTCTGTAAGGGCTCGAGCTCTGGCTGCCTGCGGTGTGATGCTCAGCCCCTTCCCCATCCCAGGGAGGGTCAGGGGGTGACAGTGTCTGATATCAGTGCTGCAACAGGAGAAAATTATGTCTCTCGTGTTCGATAGAGTTGGAGACACAGTGCCTCAGACTGCCTTGTGTAATTGGATCATTTTCCTTCTCAGAGGCTTGGAGTGCTTCTCACCCGGGATTTGCTATAGTCTTATGCTGGTAAAAACCTCCTTCCATTTAATGCAGCCGGCACTGTGGCGCTTATTACAAGGACGAACGGTTTCTGTTGGGGCTTGAGCACTCGACACAACCATTCCTCTTGGCTTTGCCAAGGCAGGGGCCTCGCGGCATGGCAGGATGCTGCAGGACCGCAGCACACGCCTGGAGATGATCCCAGGCACTTTTCCAGCTGAACACTCCTAAAGCTCTGGATATGGTGAAGCTTAAGACGCTGGATGTTAACATGCTCTTCTCAATCACCTTCAGTAAATCCTGCACTCCCCCGCGCTCCCCTTACACACTTCCACCATAACCTCTCCCTGCAGCTGGGCTCCCTTTACTGGGAACCGGCACCACCAGCAGCTTCATTCTGCCACTGCTGTTCGGTGTGAGATGGGGGGGTCCCATCGCTCCCACCCTGCCCCAAGGAGGGCCACGGAGATGGTCCGAGGCTGGAGCAGCTCCCGTGTGAGGACAGGCTGAGAGAGTTGGGGGTGTGCAGCCTGGAGAAGGGAAGGCTCCGGGGAGACCTGCCAGCACCTTCCAGTGCTGAGAGGGGGCTACAGGAGAGCTGGGGGCCTCTGGATCAGGGGTGGAGGGACAGGATGAGGGGGAATGGTTTGAAGCTGAAAGAGGAGAGATTTAGATGAGATATTAGGAAGAAATTCTTTCCTGTGTGGGGGGTGAGGCAGTGGCCCAGGTTGCCCAGAGAAGCTGTGGATGCCCCATCCCTGGAGGGGTTCAAGGCCAGGCTGGATGAGGCTTTGGGCAACCTGGGCTGGTGGGAGGTGTCCCTGCCCATGGCAGGGGGTGGGACTGGATGGGCTTTAATGTCCCTTCCCACCCAAACCATCCTGTGATTCTGTGATTTTTCAACCAAGTGGAATGGGAACAGCTCTATTTGCTGATGGGGTTCAGCCTCTGAACTTGGCAGATGGATGCGTTGTGGCCCTTGGAAGGAGCACAGATCACTGAGGTCAGGAGGTGGAATATCAGCAATTGGTGACTGCTGCAAATTGCACATCTGGATTTCAACCTCTCGGCCTCAGCAGAAGGTCCCTGCTGGGCTCTTCAGCAGGAGGAGAGAGGAAAGCAAAAAATGGTGTAATGTGATTTCCTGGAGTTGGATTAAACCACAAGCAATGAACAATCCTCCACATGTAAATGTTTGAGCCAGCTACACGGGTTTGAGACGCTGCCCTGTGTCCGCAGGGTTGCTCTGCCTGAAGTGCTGGCTGCATCCAGAATGGGGACAGCTCTCCAAGGAGTCGTTTCTATGCTACACTCCACATTTCCAGGGCTCCGGACTGCCAAATTTGCAGTGGTTTTCCCTCCAAGAAGCTAAAAAAGGGATCTAGAGACCCACGGTGTAATTGGCAGCAGTATTGATCTTCAATGCACAAGAGAAATCTGTTAAACCAAAACCCTTTAAGACACCCACAGCCATTTCTACCTAATTAATGCATTTCTTCAGTGCAACCTCATTTAAGGGCAGCGGGCCATTTGTAGAAGATTTAGCGCTGGATCCAGTGACTGCTGCAATCAATGGGATGGATGCTGATGCCTACAACAGGGGCAGGGCTTTTGCAGCGGCTGCACAGCTCCTCGCATGCCTCGGGTGATTCTCTTGTGCAGTCTTGAGTTTTGAATCGTGGTTTTGAATCACGGCTGCTGTCAGCTGTACCACGCGCTGAATTGCTTCTCGGTGCAGATTATTGTCCCAGCAGCTGGGCTTTGCAGACTCTGTTTCCTACCCGCCTGCGCGCCAGGGAGCTGTGCTGATCACCCGGAGCACCAGACGGTCACAAAAAATGTCCCAGCCCATCTGCCCAGTGTTGGGGAGGTGTTTCACGCAGCCCAGAGCACGCGGCAGGGCACCAGCCCGGTCTGCCAGCAGCCTGGCCAGCCACGCTGCCACACCGAAGCCCTGCCATGTGCCAAATTACCCAGCGTCAGCTTTGTCATCAGGCGGGATCTGAGGATGAAAGAACACATTTGCTTCAAAATATTGATCTGCAAAAATAAATTGAATTACCGAAAGGCAAAATACTGCTGTTTGCTTTAGGGCATAGCTACATTTAGATTCTCATTTTCCTACTGCAATTCATTTAAGACAAGACTGAACAGCACAAAACGTCCTTGAACACAACAAAGACAGAGAAGCTCTTCTGTATCATGTACCCAAAGTTAATGAGATGAACAGTGTTTTGAGGGGTGTGCCTTTGTCCTATCTGCCAGTCGTGCAGTATTCTATAAATGGATGCCATATGGCCATACACTTAATGGTATGTATTGCTCTTCAAGTGGATGAGCCATTCAAAGACAAGTACATCCCAGAGGATTGCTTTCTATAGCCTGTGATTTAATTATTTGGTGCACGAGGCTTGCTGGTCCAAATTTAGTCATGGGAGTCAGCGAGCTACTTCAGAGAAACATGTGACCATACTTCTGTGTGTGTGTTTATATGTCGGTAATATTTTACCAGGGATTAATTCGAAAGCACTGTACTAGAGGTTTGTGAGGGTTTCGGTTTGATGCAGAACCCACGTTCTGCTCCCAGCCCCATGAGCTATGCCAAGTCCCAGCTCCATAGCTGGGCAAATAACTGGACAGATTTAATTCTTCATGTCACCACCTTGCTGTCCTTCATCCTTTGAGTCACACAAACCAGTGCTCAGCAGCTGGTTCATATCCACCTTGGGATGGGCGGGATATCCTCACAGTTCACCAAGCCATGGTCCTTTTCTATCCTCTCCTCTGAGACAACCCCCTTCCCCAGAACCCCCGTACCCACACCAGAGGATGCCTGCGCAGTTTTTGGGAACCGTAGGACGTGAACGCAGCTTTGTGCCTCCCGACAGCTCGGCTGTGTGTCTGGCCAGCTCCAACCCCAGGCGAAGCATCTCCCTGCACCTCCCCACCAGGATATATCTGTTGTTCTCCAGGCCACGGCCAGCAACCCGTGTCACTGGGTTTGTGTGCAGGGGAGAGCCTGGATTTTGGGGCTGACAAACAGAAATGAAGCTCTTCCTTCCCCGCCAGTGGCAGAGCCTGTGGAGAGCAGCAGCGGGCTGGGAAATGCAGCTCAGAGCGGCGATAGTGCTCACACGGACCGTCCCCTTGGATTAAATGAAGCTCGCTTAGCACCTGCCCTAAAACCCAGGCAGAAATACTGACTGTTGCTTAGCATCGTCACAACACCAAGAGCTAAAAATCTTCCTTTCTTCCTCTGCTGTTACTTCTCTGACCTTCATTAGTTCTGCAAGCACCGAATGCAGAGCCCATATGGAGACAGTTATCATAAAAAAATGAATCCTGGCCCCTTAATTAGCTCCTCATTATCTGAGAGCTCCATATTGAAGCACTAAGGCACTGCAAAGCAATTTGTTGAGTTTCCAATTAAAACTTTTTCAGAATTGTTGAGCCTTTTAATACTTTGTGTTTACAAATTGCCTTGGACCTCCACCAGTACACACTTTTTTTTGCACTGGGGAAATACAGCTGAGGAGCTGATAGCTATTAATATGAAATCCTTGGGTTTAATAAAGTCATAAACCATGTCAATGAAGCTGCTCTTTTTTACACCTGATACAATAGAGATGACTCTCTCTGAATGAGCACAGAAGAGTTGGAATCATTAAGAGGGCAATTAGAGGCTGATTTCCTAATAGCTCCGCTTTTACAGCACTGTAAAAACAAATGTACACATCCCTCTTTACATTCATGTACCCTGGGGATGTTCCTGCCAGCTGACGGTGGGTGCTAAGACCCTCTGTTTCCGCAGGGCTGGAAAAGGAGTTAGCAAGGCTCAGCTCCTCCCAGCAGGACCCAGCAGGATCAGGCCCGCCATGAATAAGTAAAAGCCAGATGGGCACGGATTATAGTCACTGCATCGCGCAAGCTGTTCGCTGGGGGAGTGCAGCCACCAGATATGAACATGGAAGAAAAATGGGTCTCTCCAACAAAGCACAGAGTCACCTGAGTTCCTCAGGTGAGTCTATGGCTTGATCTACTCTTGTGGCCAAAAAAATGGGGAGGCAGGTAGCCGACCGACAAGCCCAGGGCTGAGCTTTTCCTAAAATCTGCAGAGCCAACGTGAAGCGAGGGGAGCAGCAACGGCTCCGCTGACCTGGACAAGGATTAAGTGGTTTGCTTAAAACCTCTTAAAGGTTCCCAAGGCGTTTGGAAGGGATGGCCACCTTCACATCTCATCCGATGGGTATAACGGGGTGGGGGATGCAGCTTGTCTGCAGCAGAACAGGCAGCAGCCCGCAGAGCTTTAACGAACCGCAAACAGCTTCTTCCTCCTGCAAAATGGTCCCCAGGTCCTCCAGGCTGAACAAGTTCATGGCCATTAAGAGTCTGTTGTACGATCATCACAGGAGGACAGGTATCACCGAAGGGAGCTGACCGAGGGAAGTGGCAGAGCTGTAAGGAGGGATGTGTGCGAGCCACGACAAACAGCACTGCGCCGAAGCGACGTGCGCTGGGCTTTTGTTCTCCGCCGGTGCCAAGAACTTGTGATAATGCGGTACTTATGTTCTTTGGGATGTTGTAAAGCCAGGAGCTGATCTGTATTGAACATGTCATTTGTATTCCCACGCTGTTTTTTAAGCAAATCTGTCAAACGGAACCAAAAAAAGAATGAAAGAGGAATGCAAAGGAGTGATTACAGAAAGAATCGGCTGCGCAGGCAGCCACGGCCACTCCAGGCACCGGCAGCTTCATGGCTTTGCTGTCCTCCAGGAGGAGGTAGAAATGACCCTTAGGCACAGCTTTGGAGTGGAGCAGAGCGCTGCAGCCCAGGACACCGGCTGACACCCACCCAGGGGCTCGGGGCCACCTCCAGCTGCTGGGCTACTGCCTTTGTCCCCAGGCTGCTGCTTCCCCCCTGGTCCTCAGCATCCTCCAAGCTTCGGGGCTGCTTTGCAGTGAATCATCTCACTCTCGATGGACAAGGGCTGAGCTCTTTCTCGCTCTCCCTCTGGCTTTTTGATCTGGCTTTTAAAGACTTCATCACACTCAGAATCATTTTTTTCATGCCCTTCTGTGCCTACTTCCCCATTTTTGCACTTTTTGAGCAAAGAAAAGGTGTCTACAGGCAGATCAGCACCTGCAGCCGCCGCGTGGGTCCTTCCTCCATCACGCATCGCGAGCCCCCAGCAAGGCAGGCAAGGGACCTGGGGGAAAGGAAACACAAACCTGTCGTCTGTGGCAATTTAGCATTTACCAGCCATATCGCACTAGGGCACTGTCGCTTTGGATGAATGTTAAAGCATTTCCTCTCTGTGGCCCGAGCAGTCTCCCGTTCCCATCCAACTGGCCAGGGCGTGCCACGATAAAACAGACACACTGCGGGTCATCCGAGGGGCTGACACCAGCGCAGGGAGGTCCCCTTTGGAAGGAGGCATTCAATTAAAGTTTTGCTGCAATTCTGCAATGTGAAGCCACCAAGGGTGAGTCTCAATAGCTGTGCTGGGATTTTAAATAAGCAGCTGGGGAGGAATTTGCCAGTGATCCAGCTCCGGGCAGTGGGCTGGGCTCAGCTGCAGGGAAAATCACTGGTGGCACCACGCGCTGGGCTTTGCCCTCTATGTCTGGCAGATGAGGAAGAACAAATGTGGCGTCACCTGGGAGCAGATGTGGTGGGAGGATGAAAGAGCAGATCCAGCTTTCTGGAGTGCCACGGTGAGAGGGACAGTGCGGGGGACACAGGGTGGCTCTGGGGGGTGGGGTTCAGATGGCACTTTGGGAAATGAGACTTGGGGGTGTCCTGCAATGCAGAAGGAGTTTGGATGAAGAAAAGGGGTTCGGTTACTTTGAGCACAAAGATTTCCTCCTGCAAACACCACTTGAGAGCTGACAGCCCTCAGCTGCTCACACACCAGCTGCACGGCACATCGAAGAGCTTAGCCTGGAGCTGAGAAATATTTTCAAACTTCCACATTTCTTCTTTCTTATAATTTCCCCTGAAACAGCCAGAAAAAATCAGCCAAAATCACCGATGCAGCAGTGGCCAGAAGCATTTGGGACTTGGGGTGAATGGAACAAAACAGGGCTGCAACCCTCTGCTCCAGCTGGGTGACAGCAGTGGAGGTGATGATGATGATGATGATGATGATGATGATGTTGATGATGATGATGATGATGTTGATGATGATGATGATGATGATGATGATGATGATGATGATGATACCAGGGCAGGTCTGAGTGTCTGTCTCCTCCCTGGACACAGGGCTGGGCACTGGTTTTCCTCTGCAGCTTTTAGGTTCAAAACCCCGCTTGTCCCTGGGAAGGAAAGCAGCCTCTGGAAACGCAGAGTGTGCTGCAGGAGGAGATCCCGAATTTCTGCCCAGCATCCCCAAGTACCTCACACGTTCCCGACTCACGCACCACTCAAGTGCAGGTGCTTGGAGCACAGCCGTCGCTGCAGTAAAGACAGAGGCAGGTAAGCTGTTGTAAATGCACGGTGTTCCTTGCCCAGATTTTGGCCATAACAGTTTCCTTCAAAAACCCAATAAACCGGTGTTTTGCACAGGAAGAACTGTCAGACTTTTAATTACCAGCCGTCACTACCGTGTTAGCATAACGCAAGCAAAGCCAAGATGCTCTGTGACTGCCAGATGTTCACACTCCTGCTCGTTTTAGCAGAGACGGGCCGTGCTGCCTGTCCCCGGCTGGCAGCGAGGACTAGGAACCCCATCCCTGGGCATGCACAAAGCTGGGATAAAGAGCTGTAAAATGTTCCAGCCTTGGGCACAAAAATAGCCTGAGCAAGTTAAACCAGACGGGCTAAAAACCTGCGGAAGGGCAATCAACCCTCATGCATCAGGGCACACGATGGTTGTCAGCTAAGGGTCAGGAAGAAATTTGTCCTGGGGGTGATGGTGTTTAATGGACTGTGTTGGGAGCTGGAAGACTCGCTGCTGAAAGCGTCCAGCACTAGCTGGAAACGGGCTGCCCGAGCTGAGAGTCTACAGTGGTGCTCTGGTTTGCATTTTAAATATGAAATGCAGTATTATTATTGTCATTCCCATCTGTTCAATCAATATCCTAAGCACTCTGTTAATGTCAAACACCTGCCCTGACCCTCGCCAGAGTCCTCAGGTGCTGCAGAAGCTGCCGGGGCTCTGCCTGCTGGGCCAGCCAGTGGTTTGGGCTGGTTTTGGTGTCACCCCAGTTGCAGCTGAAAGACCATAAAACTGGTGGCAGCTAATTAATTCCCTGGAAGCACTAATGAAGGGAATGGAGGGGCAGGTCCCCATGGGACCCTCCAGCCGAGCCCCAGGGTGTCCTTCAGTGAGGAAGGAGAGCTGCGTGTAAGCACAGGGGAGGAAAAGTACAAAACTGTGGGACTTGGCTCGCTTTATCCCATAGCAACAAGCCTGTTCAACAGGAGGAGCGTGTTCACAGCAGAGCCCTAAAAAAAGGAGCTGTTAAAATAAACATTGGCATATCTCACACCTCCCTCTTCCCTGAAGGATGCTCTCTGGAACCACATGTGGACAAACGAGGGAAGGGACGAGAAGGAAAATAGTGATGAAGTGGAAGATTAGAGGTACTCTAATTAAGGGCTGAAATTAATCCTCTGTTGTCTTTCAGTATCTAATATGTTTAATCATTACTGCTTCGCTGTTGTTCACTGATGAATCCAGCAGTCTCTTTCAGAGCATCTGGTCATATTATTTCCTTGCTTAACGACAGCATAAAAAAACCCCAGCCGTTTTCTGTGGAGCTTTTGCCCTACATATTGAATGCCATCTTGGAGGCAATAATGAAGGGGCCCTGTAGCCCGCGGCTCGCAGCCCCCAGCGATGTTCAGGGGGCTGCTCCAGGGCCATGCTCCCCTCCCTGCACCCCAGCGCAGCCCCAGCCCAAGGAGGAGATGCTGCCGTTGGAAGGGAAAAATCCTGCCAGGGCTGAGAGGCACCAAAGGCGTTAAGGCAGCGTGCCTTTAGCACAATTCTAAATGTGGGAATTCATTGTCGGAGCAGGTAAAAGGTCTCTCTGCGAGCACCCTTCTAGGTTCAAGGTGGACAGCTGGTTTCAGGGGTGTTTCCCTGCTTGCCATGTGGAGGGATTAAAAAAAAAAAATCCCATTTTTCTTCTGCAAACTGGAACAAGATTCCTGGAGCCTTTATAAGTCTCTATTGCCCTTGCTCAGGATCTCCTGGGGTGGATGCTCTGAGCCGTGGAGGTGTCCTGCGGGTAAGAAATCCCCCTGCACCCTGGGCATGCAGCCTCTAGCAGGCAGAGCTGGGAGGGTGCACCCCCAAATTTCCTTTGTGAGTGCATTCACCTTCACACGCTGCCATCGCGTTGCCTCCAGTGACACCAGAGACCTGAGCAGAGTCACGTATGTGTGTGTTGGTCTTTGAGGAACAACCAGGACAATGTTATTTTGGATTTAGCATCACACTTGCCTTTGCTCCGCTTCCTCTTTCCCCTCTTTTTGTTTTTATCTCTGCATCAGAACAGACCAAAATGCCAACATGTCACCGTCACTGCAGAGCGACTGACAATGTGACATGATTAGAGATCAGGGCAATAATGAGACAGTTTATCTTCCCTACACATACAGCACGGGATGAACCACTGGGAAATAAAAAAAAAAAGCTTCAATAAATCACATTGTCTCTGCTGCGGAAGCAATAACACCAGCAACCCCAGGAATGGGGAGAAGTTTGCTCTGACACCAGCTCCCGAGGTGTCCCAGCTGTGAGCCAGGCGAGTCCCTGATGAATCCTCCCGACCACCTCTGGGCACAGCTGGAGCTGCTCCTGGGGCAGTGGGGCTCAGCAGCTGGACTGGGGGTGCAGGGGACACCCAGAGCCATGCAAAGGCCTGGGAAGCCCCCGTTCCTATTGAATTCACTCCTGTGCTGGAGTGTGGACTGTTCTCTTCCCATTTTAGGAGTTTTTTTGCCTGGGGAGCCATTTCACTCTTTGCAAGGGGGTCATTTGCTTGAAGACTGGTTTGTAAGTGAAATTCAGCAGCAACTATGCAATGCCAGCTTAGCCTGGCTTTTGTTCTTGTTTGCTTTTCCTTGCTAAAGCACAACTTCTCACCAAACAACCAAATGCAAAGAGGCTTTGTCTAAGCCCTAAAACCAACTGCATTTGGAGGAGGAAAGTCTGGCAACAAGCTCCACGAGGAGACGGGAGCAGACTACGACTCCCATGAAGAGCTGAGCGATGCAGGCGCCTGGCAGCTGGGCTGGGGGGAGCAGGATGGTTTGTCACCTCCATCCTTGGGCAGGACACTGCTGGGGGGTTGGCACAGCCCCCCCTGCCCCTCTTCCAGACCCGTCTCTGCAGGACAGACCTCCAGCCAAATGCTGCAGGTTGGACACTCCATCTCCTCTTTCATAATCACTGGGCTGAAGCAAAGCGACTCATAACGACATCCCACTCACATGTCCAATGTCCAACCCCCTGCAAACGGCTTCTTGCCCTGGTGGAACGGAATATTGTGAGACTGCCATAAATAGGCAGCAATCAAATAATGCTGCAACCCACTCCCATCTGCCAGCAAAAAAAAATTCCTGCCCAAGTGACAGCAAGAGAGAGCTGGGAAGGATCGCTGAATCCTGCACCGTACCCTGGGCATCGGCACCCGCTTCATGCTTCGCACCCGTTGCGCTGCTGGTGCAGGATCAGGGTGGGCAGCACCTCTCCTGAGCCAGGAGGAATTGCTGGTTGCAAACGAATGTGCTGGAGCGCAGACATCTGTCTGACAGTCATGCATTTTCTTTATAATATGATCTTGGCAATGTTGTATGAAAACATTGATGAAAAATGAAGCCAGATACTGGGGGAAATGTGTAAAACTTGGTAATTCAGATTTGCATGGCTTTGAACATGACTGTGTGGGCTTCGCTTATAAAACAGCAAGAGACCAGTTCTTTTGCTGGAAAAAAAAAAAAAAGTCAGTTCAGCAAAAATTAGTGTAGAAGTCAGGGCCTCTTTGCAGCAGCTGCACAGACGCGTGCAGGGGGCTCTACCCATGGACCAGGACACGCTGCTCCCACTGGCCACCCTCAGGGACCCACTCTGGGGAGATGTGGCATCCACCCATGGCTCTGACACAACTCAGCACCTCTCAAGACACAATGTCCCCTGGCTCCATCTCACCCAGGTCCCCAGGGGGCTTTGCAGGCTGTGACCTGCCCAGCTGGGCTGGCTGGCGTGGAGCAAGGTGTTGATACCCCCACCAGGTGTTTGCAGGTGCTTGTCTGGGTTGTTAACGGAGTACTGGATAAATGACTTCAGCTCTGCAAAGAGCAGGCTCTCTGCAGCAGTTTCAGAGGACACTGTTGTTTATGCTGAAAGGTAGGAGCAATGCCCTGGTGCCCAGAGAGCTTGGGAATTGGGGGGCATGCAGGATGGGGGGACTGCTCTTTTCTGGGATAACCAGCTAAGGCAGGAAAAAAAAAAAAGGTTAATCACAAGAAGCCTTTTTATCTGCTTTCTCTGGCTCTTCTGCCTGACAAGTTGCAGCAAGATAAGCTCCAGTTGCTCTATGGTGAGTTTCTCAGGTGAGAGGGAGGGAGAGGCAGGACCAGCTCTGCTCGTGCCCCTCTTCTACCACCAAGGGAGCCCATCACCCCAGGGACACGTCAGGGCTTGGGTTTCTTCTGCCTGAGATGCAACTGATAGCATGGGGATCCCCTTGCTTTTAACAGCTGCTCATAGCAGTGTCAAAGGCACCTACAGAAAATGCAGCACTGGAGGGTTTGGGCAGGGGTCCCCTCCCTCTGCTGTGGCTTTTTGGAGGGATGGAGCTGTGAGGCACTGGGAGCCGGTCCTGAGCAGAGACCTTGCACACGTACAGAGAGTGCTGATTCATCTCCCTGCCACTTGAGACGAAAGAACATCTAATTAAGTCACCGGCATATAAATAAATGTACAAGGTATAACCTCAGGAGCACAGAGCAGCGCTGGAAAATCTCTGAATTGCACAACGTGTTTTTCCTCCTCTCTGGCAGGACCGGAGCTTACCTCTGGGACTACCCCTCTGTTTAGAAAATATCAGAGAGTGGGATATTTATTTTTTTCTTTCTGTTGCAGTATTAGTTTTTACATTAAGTCATTTTCTCTTTCCCTGCAGTTCAGCTGTGTCTCGGGTACCCCAGGTCTTTGATAACCCTCCAGGTCTAGCTCGGAGCAGGGTCCAGTTTGCAGCTCCATCACAGGGTGCACACATCCCCTTTCAGAAGAGAGTGAAAAACACCAGCAAGCCCAACACAAACAGTAAACAATTAATTGCCAGTGCTGCGTTAATTGCCAGCGCCCTCCGGCACTGATGGCAGAGCTGACACCCCTACAGCTGCTGGACACAGCGCCAGGCTCTACATTGGAATTAAGCCTCATTAAGTGGACTTTGAATTTTGCTCAGAAAGTGGTCGGATCCTGGCTTGGTCCTGCAGCAGGAGTGAGGAGCGTGCCAAGAGCCCAGATTTAGGATTGGGAATTATTTGGCTTTTTTTCCTGAAATGCCACATTTTTGGGATGGGGCTGCAGGGGCTCCCCCAGCACGTCCCTCTGCCCTGTTCCCTCGGCATCTTCCCAGGCTTTGCAAACCTCTGGGCGTTGTTTCCCCAGCCCGAGCAGGCGGCTGAGGCCAGGTTAAGTCCCCCTGGAAGCTGGATGTGCACAAGCATCCCCCTTCCCTGTGGAAGTCTCTCCTCACCATAAAACTACCCATTGTTATTTTTATTGCCCTTTTCCTCTCCAAGCTCTTGCTGTTACCATCCCAAAAGAGGCTTTTTTTTTTTTTTTTTTTGCTT
>WKFP01014346.1:451502-484554 GCA_011057875.1 Pterocles orientalis | reverse complement strand
TTTCTATGTAGAAAGCAAAGTGCTTCTCCTGTAGTCCTACTTTCTGTTATGCACTTGCGGGTTTTGCTGTGGCAGTGGAATCAAATCCAGGAGCAACAAGGGCTTGGGAGAGCCCAGGTGTGCCAGAAGAGGTGAGAATTATAACTGCTCTCCCAGCCTGTGCTGCTTCTCTGATGCTGCTGACAGTCCTGGCAGCATCCCTTCCAGCTCAGGTGCAAATACTCTCATATGGCAGGTTTCTGTGGGAAGGAGCTCAGTAGAAGCTATAATCCAAAATTACAAGTAATATTTTCTTATTTTTCTGGTTTTGTCACCATATTTCCAGCTTGGCAATTAAGAGCATTGCCTTCTGTTTTGCTGGGACGCCTGCACAGTCCCAGCCTTTCTCAGTCTGAAGTTAATCTGTGTCTAGAAAGAAGTCCAGCCTGAACTGCTCAGTTTGGTGTGTCCTTTCTTGCATTCTCCCCAAGAAAATCTGCTAAAATGCCACAATGTGTGCAGGCAACCTCCTAGGATTTGGGGAACTCAAAGGTGCGACAGCATCCCTTAGTGACTTGCTGAGTTGGTGCTGAGCTGCCACATCTGGATCCTTCCATCCTGCAAACATCTGGGGGGCAGTGAGGGACTCCAAAGCTATAAACCAAGGTCAGATCCTGTGTAGCATGCTATCCTTCCCCCAGAGAGCCCTAGGCAGGGTCCTGGCTCCTCTCCACGGAGCTGTTGCACTGGCTTTGAACACTCCCAAGCTGAGCGTGCCTTTTCTCTGCCTCATTTGCGAGCAGGTGTCTGTAATGCATCATCTCTTTGATACAACAGGAGCTTTCCCATTCTTCTCCCCAAACCTTTTGTTTTCCTGCCGAGCCTGCTGCACGTGAATGGATGCATCTTCTCTGCTTGTCTCCAAAAACAACCCTGGCAGGCTGCGGAGTCCAGGTGTTCTCGTTTCACCTCTCAAATGATGCATTTTCTTTCCCGCAGAAGCGGCCGCATGTTTCCCAAATAGCTTTTAGTCTTTAACCTTTTCAAACTCCTCGCTGGCAGAGCCTGCTCTGTTATTTCTGGATCGGGTTGGCATTTTAACAGGAAAACAGCCTTTCCGTAAAAATCGTAGTTTTCAGCAGCAAAAATGGATTTATTGAATAAAAGAATGGATCTTTCCATTGGGGGAATGGGAGCGACAGCTCCCCAGCGCCTGCTGGGATGGTTGCTGTCTGCTTTGCTTTCCACCTGCAGAAGAACCAGCCAGGTGGGCAGCTCACAGCTAAAAACTGGCTCTCTCAAAAGAGATTTAATTTTTCCTGGAATGATTTTCTGTAAAATATTCCAACTTTTTATTTTCTGTTTCAATTCAGAGCAAGCAAATAAAAATAAATCAACTCCAGTTATTTCCCCCACTGTATTTCCCCTAGGGCTGTACTGCGATTAGGTGCAGATAAATAAATTAGGTTAAACAATGGTAAATTGTCCTGAGCTGCCTTTTATTATCAGAAAGTTGCGTTGGCAACTAGATAATGTGCTGATGTTATTTTACGTGGTCTTAGTTCCTGCATCTATTCATGAGATTATTCCAAATGTTATACTGGTGCTTTTAAATTAAGCATGAAAGTGTTTTAGGGCTTTTTGCAATGATTGCTTATTTATTTTATTTATCAATAATAAATTTAAGCCAAAGCTAGGAGTCTCAGCTTTCAAGGACAGTAAAACACAGAGGAGAAGATGCTGGTGGCACATAAACAGCAGCTCTTTAGGAACAGAGCTGAGCCTGTGAAAAGGCTTAAGAGCAACTGAGCTGAAGCTCCTGGGTTCTTCTGCTGATGTTTTCTCTTTTGAAGCAAGTTATCTTCTCTGGGCTTCCCAGCCATTGGTAGTGAAAGGAGAAGGATGATCTTCCTCCATGTGGTTGCTGTGGTGCATGGGGAAGTACTTAAAGGCTTTTGGTAGGACTGGTAGAAAATTTGACCCAATTTTTTAATGACAAAATTTTCTTTTTTTTTTGTAGAGAGCAACTTTTACAGCCACTGCTGCCTTTTCTCTGGTATTTTTACAGTTTTTAAATAATTAGATTTATTCTGGGGCATTGTTTGCATGTAATTAATTAGTTTCATTTTCTGTCCAGGCTTCTCAGGGGGAGGGCAGGAGTAGCAACAAACCACACCTTCAGCTCTACCTGGTTTAGAATTGTAAAATATTTCCTTCCCCAACAAGCCAGCATCCTCACGGGACACCCTGGGAATCGAACGGTGGAGGTGGAGCAGTGGTGGGGTGAGGGAAGGTGGTTCAGGTGGAAAGGTCACCAGCCTTTCCTGCCCTTCTCCTTCAATCTAGAAATGCTTTTTTTGCACGTTCGTTTTCTTTCCATTACGACTGAGTAGCTGACAAATGTCCATGAAGATGCTCCTTGGGGAATTTGTGGCAGCTTGGGGGGAAGCAGCTCTGCTGGGTGGCTGGGGTCTGGCTTGTGTGGTGGATGAGCGATCGACTCGCTTAATGAACAGGTCTGGAGCTCATCCTCCATCTCCCCGGACTGCCCAGCTCTCTGCCCACCCACCACTGTGCTGTCTAATTGAGAAATGGATTAATTGACCAGGGAGATTACAGCCTTTCTTCTATGTCTTAATTAGACTTGCACTGCTGCTCTGGTCCTGGCACCGCGTTTCCAGCACCATGAATCTTGGAGCTTCATTATGGTGGTGATGGCTTCAAAGGAAAGGATGAACTAGGTTCCTCCATCAGATGGAATTAATGCAATTAGAGAAAAATCAATGCACAAAATTAATTTGCGTATGGATGGTGCTGATGTGCATCAAGCATTTCCCACCTTGTGAGCTGCGTGCACCTGGGTGGGTGGTTTCCCCAACACCCAAAACAACAACCCTCAAGTTTCCAAGCTGGAGGTGAGGCCAGTCCTTCTGAACGTCATTTGAGCAGGGCAATATTGACACAAATCCTATTTCCCTAGAAGATGTTGGCCACTTAGGTCTTCCCTCCCCGCACGCTGGCTGGGTTACGGCACGTTTGCAGCTCCGGCAGGATGTGTAATGAAACACCTGATGGATGATGACAAGGAAAGGGCTGTGCAGAGCGGTAGTTAATGTTCTTTTTCTTTCGCCTGTGTGGTTGATAGATCCTCTGCCTGTTTGTTTTTCCATTACTAGGTGCAGTTTTAGTGACAAGGATGCTGTTTCCAGCATTTTGTAGTAGAATCCTTATTATAATAATTATTTAAAATCAGAAGGTGAATGGAAATGCTCCTGACAGTGAGGGATGATTAGTGCTGATTAAAGGCAATGGCAGCACAGGCAGGTATTAACAGACTGTTCCCTGAACATTTTTCTCCCCACCCTCTCTGCTGGCTTGTGTAGTTTGTTCTCTTAGTTGTGCTACTTCCCCTTCCCAGGACATTTAACAGTAATGCCAGGACCCTTGCCCTTCTAGCTGTGGGGTTATTCCAGAGCAGAAGCCACCAAACTGGCCAGTATTTCTCCTGCAAGCTACTGGGCTCTACTCGCAGAGTCCGGTCAGGGGCAGAAGCTGATGCTCTGAAGAACCACGGGGCAGTTGCGCTGGCCACAGCAGCCCCGATGCTGTCCTGAGCCAGCACCGAGCCATTTCACTGGTCACAGTGGGTTTCATTTCCTCTGTGCTGGGAGGACTGAGAGGTGTGGGATGGCAGGGGCTGGGGCAGCGATGCGGTGGGTACATGGGAGCCTTTCGGAGAGAACAAAGCGGGCAGGATGGGAGGGGGAATGCTCCTGGGAAATGAAGCAGCTCTTCTGCTGCAAGAAATAACAATCTTCACACACTGCTGGGCACAGGAAATTTTTGCCAGTATGATGGGCCATCAACAGGCAGGACAATTTTTTGCTTTTAGTATTGACTTCTGCTGAGCAGGCTTGCATTTCCCTGCAATCAGGGGAAGAGCTATAGCTTTGTGCCTGCTCTGGGAATTCAGCCGGCATCAGAACGGCAGGTTAGGAAGGATTCCCATCTATCTGGCTATTTTCTTGGTCTCAGAGCCAAACAAAAATCTGACGCAGAACCAAATTGATAACAAGACTTTCTGATGGCAGTGATGCTTAAGATAAACCCTGGGATCTCTTGAGCACCAGGAGCTGCTGCTTGAGAACTCCAGGGCTTTGCCTTGGAGATAAACTGTGTGCGTGTGTGTATATATGGCATCATGTAAAAGGCAGGAGACGGGTTAGGAATCATAGCTATTAAAGCCTGTGGCAGAGCCTGAACAGGAGTCCTTAAGCAGTACAATCACACAGGGCTGTATCGTTTGAACTGTCTGGCTCTTTGTCACTTTAACAAGCCTGTAAGGCAAACATCTTACTTGTATTTGGACAGGGATTTGTTCTGAGCACAGATGCTGCCTGGTGAGCGTAAACTCAAAAGAGTGGTGACTAACGGAAGATCCTTTTCTTAATTTTTTTTTCCTCCTTCTGTGTGTTTTTTGTTTGGTTTTTTTTGTTTTTTTTTTTTTTTTCCCCTCAGTCTGTGATCATGAGGGATGGCAACCTGCCCTTCCCAACCCAAGGAGCATTGCTTTCAAACCAGCTTTCATCCTAAAACTCCCCAAACTGGCCTGAATTCTGCAGCTCCTCTGCTTTGGCTGGAGTATTTGCTGTCCTAGGAATCAGGTGTCTCCACAAGCTAGGATCAAAAATCAATTATTAAGCAAACAACAAATTTTCCCTTCCTCTCAGTTCCACCTACCAGTGTATATAATGAAAAAGGAATTTTACACGTATGTCCCACCACAGTCAATCTCCACCACCCTGCGCCTTCCTGCTGCCCTGCAAACATCCCCCCAGGGCAGCAAGAGCCCGGAGGCTGCAGAAGGCTTCAACAGAAATGTCTCTTCCTCCCCCCAGCACTTTCTATATGAAAGGGAGAACAGCTTTCCCTTCCCCCAGCCTGGGATATTAATAAAAACCTGGATTCTGGCCAAAAGTCTGCCTCCGTATCTCGCTGGAGTAGATTACTTCTCGTTCATCCTTCCGCACAGAAATGGCCCAGCACCACCTCCGGATGGCTGCGGTCCTGGGAAAAGGCTTTGCTGGGGCCAGAGGTGATGTGGGGTGGAAGGCACAGGGATGGGTTGGATGCAAAGGCAGAATGGTGGCTCAGGTCACTGCTGGAGCACCAGCGGGGATGTGTCTCTCTCCCTGCTCGGTGCTGAGCCTCTGAGTCGGTGGTTTACACTGCTTTGCAGTTTTATTTGCATTGTTCCTGCAGCACCATCTTCTCTCCTGCTGGAGCAGAACATATTGTGCAGCTCAAGTTGTCAGCGCTAATGTTTCCCATCTGCAAGAACAAAAGTAGCACGAGTCAGCTCCTTTGCCCTTCGAGACTCGCTGGTTATTTGCCACCAGCCATGGCAGAGAGATCACAAGCCATTAGCAGGAGGGGTTTTGCCTTGTAAGGGGAAAACCATGCTGGAGAAATTCAGCTCTTGCATGCTGAAATGAAGCTTTAGATGGATGCTCTCTAGAACTCTGCTCCAAGAACACAGCCTTTCTTTTGCGCTGCAGTGAATTAACGGAGTGCAGAGCTGCAGGGATGCTGTGGAGCTGTTGCTCCAGACTCCCTTCTCCCCATCACCCCCCGTCCAGCATTGCACAGGGGCTTTCCTACACTCAGGAGCAAGAATGGCCAAACTTTCAATGGGTGGCTGAATGTATTTTGTCAATCTAATAGAGGAAGGCTGCAGGGGTTGTCCGAGATGAGATCAACCCTAACTGATTCAGATCAAAGGTTTCCTCCCAAAGAGACTGGCTGGGCAAGCAGCTGGCACATGTAGGGTCAGGGGCTAGTGATCAAGGACTGGCCTTGCCACAGAGCAGGTTGAGTTGGTGGAAAAGGGAATATTTGTCTTTAGTATTTACCCCCCCGGAAAAACCCACCCTAGAATGAGCTTCGAGATGTTTTTCGAAAGGCCCATCTATCCCACCTGATGACAGAAGGTGGTTTCTCTGCACATGTGCACAGCACTGGGACTCCTAAATCAGCTTCGCAGAAATTTAACAACTGCCTTGCGTTCATTTCATTGCAGGATGGATTGCATCCTTCCCCAGAGCCGGAAGCTTTGCAATTCAAAACTGGCCGTCCTGGCTCTGCGTAGCCTGACTTATGGGATGTCCATGGCCTTATCCTCAGATATCATTCCTGCCCACCCTCTTTATCATTACAGCTGGAGATGTTGTGGCCAAAAAATGTTAAGAAGGCCATCTGTCATGATTGTTACAAAGAAACTTTGAGTTTGAAAATCCCAAGCCACACGTTGGGTCAGGAAGAGCCCCATGTTTCACGGAGATTTTCCCTTTTTTTTTTTGGAGGAAGAGATGAAGTGGAGGTTATTGCCTGGAGACAAAGGGCATAAATCAGAGGCTGTAGGGCTGGCCACTTCTTATAGCAGTGAACAAATTCACAGCAGAAAGATACTTAGGAAGCAGCAGAGGAGCTTAATGAGAAACATGCTCCAAGAGGAGAGGTTGGGAGGGTGCCATTTACCTTCTGGGTGCTGTTTCCTGCGGCGCACACTCTCCTTTGGTAAGTGGTGGTGGGTCTGTTAGGAGAGACTGGAGTTAACAGCCCTTCCCTGAGGCTAGAAACTTTGAAAAGCTTTTCAAACCATGGATGGTTGGAAGGAAGAGCAAGAAAAATGGGCACCACCCAACAATAAGTCAAGAGCTCCTGAGGTGGACAGCAGGCAGTAGGAATGGGTGGGAGGAAGCAGCAAGGAGGGGAAGGGGTCCAGAGATCACCCCGGCAGGAGAAAACAAGAACAGGATTTGTTTGCTCTATAGAAGAAAAGGCTGAAGGGAAAGATAGTTCACCAAGTATGTTCAAGTTTTCCACAGAGAGGAAGAGAATTCAATTTTATTTCTTTCTTTACAAGTTCACTGCTCTCACGAAAAGAAGTGATGGGCTTAAAATAGCAGCAGGAGAAATTCTGGAGGAGAGATCAGACAAACATCTGTCAGGAGTGGTTTCAGTCGAGCCGGTCTTGCCTGGAGGCAGGGGAACAGACTCAATGATTTTTCAAGGTCTTTCCACCCTGTCTCCTGGGACTCAGAATACCCCTCTGGAGCCATTTACTTCTCTCTTCTACTACTGTTCTCAGTCTTTGGATGGCTAAGGTCTCCACTAGGACTTTTTAGTTAGATGCTTACAGTTAGGCAGTAGGAAAGGTCTCCAGAAGACTTTACAACTTTGTTTTCCACATCATGAAAGACCATTTGCCTTGGAGTAAAGTGAAGTCCTGCCTTTCAGTCCAAGTACAGGAGACGGTTTGATTTTGTAAACAGAGACACATGCCTGTATTGGATGTGTTTCACCTCTGTCTTTCTCCAGAGTTAGCTTTGTGGTGAGTGGACATAGATGAACATGCAGGATGGAGACTGGACCACTTCAAAACTCAGGGCACAGGTCAGCTAAAGCGCAGCTAAACTGAAACTTCAGGAAAATTGGCACATTGTTCATTTGTTTTGCTGTTTCATCAGCAAAATGCCCTGAAAGGTTAATGAAAGTGCTAGGCAAACTCAGCCAGAACGAGCGGTGTGAGGCCAGATGACAGAAACAGGAGCTGACACTTCCCAACAAGCCCAACAGTGAGAATTTGTTTAAATGTAATTAGTTGGTATAAAAAAGAACAAAAAAATCCCTCTGGAGCCAAGGCCCGGTGACTATTTGCTGTGCCTTTAGATTGAACCAATACATCTTTCCACATTCAGCTACAAGGGAGGGGGGAAAAAAAATCACTCTAATTTCCTCCGAGAGATGTATGAAGAAGTGTGAGCTGGTGGCTGATGCTGGCAGCGCACAAAGGGTCACACCACGATCAACTGCTGTCTCTCTCTCTGACCTCAAGCGAGTCCTCAAACTCTCGGCATCTGAGGCTGCCCAAGTGTCAAGTGTGTGGCATCAATATCCACCAGGCAAGTCGTGACGGCTCGGTGTCGTTTGCTGAAGAGCTCTTGGCCCCGAGGAAGGAGTGCTCCAAAGACACACAAGTGGCCGTTGTCACCAAGCCCGGCTCCGCAGGGACCTGCGGCTCTGCTGGCAAGACTTGCTCCAGCCGCGCTCCATGGGGGCTTTGACACGCTTGCAGCCTCTCTTTCCACGTGAATCTCAGCCACGCTTTCCAGCCAGAACTCTTCTTCCCTTTTGTCTCTTCTCTTGATTTCCCACTGAGAGAATGAAATCCTGGTGCCTGTCCTTGAGCTGTTCTCTCCCTTCCCGTTCTTACCTCCTGTTCACTGGGTTTCGTTCATCCTTTATTTTGGGCAGTGAAATATCCACATCCTTCTCTGGCTGCTCCTGTGATATCATCAATGGCACCACGCTGGATGATGCATGACTTTTGGGGTCCGCAGCACCCCGCATTTGTCTTGGCTTGGCTCCAAGCCACACAGCAGGTTTGAGCCAGAGCTAGTCCCATCTCCAGCTCAGAAGCAACTCCTCCATCTCTTACTCTGTCCCTCCAAGTGAAGGGATGCACCTTGGTGGTTCTTTTCCAAGTTGCAAACCTCCTGCGCAGCTCCCAGTGCTGGGGAAAGCCTGTACGGGATGGAAAAGGAGCCTGGATTGCTGGGCTTGCTGGCTGCTGCCTGGGGACGGTGTCTGGCAGAGTCAAGGGAACGAATCGCCTTGCTGGTGCAGGTGGAAAGCTTGGGGAGCAGATGGCACAATCATTCTTCTCATTACTTTTATTGACTTTAGAATGGGAGAAAAGTGAGTGCTTCAGCGGCTGGAGCAATGGCAGGCTGACGAATGGGTGTTGGACTCTGTCTGGCACTGCGGCTGATGCCGTAGCTTGGGAAGAAGGGACAGCGGGTGGCACAGCATGGGAATGGGATGAAATGTGCCATCAGCTGGTGTCCCCTTGGACATGAAGGGTGAGGAGGGTTTTTGCTGGGAGAGCAGGAGGAGGATGGGGTAAGCCAGGGAGGACAGTGGGGGCTGTTAGGAGTGACACCCCCCAAAGACTTTGAGGGAAGGCTCACTGGCTACATCTGCTGTGAATTTAGAGGGGGCTGAGGAGCTGTACATCCCCCGTACAGCACTGTTCAGCGATGCTGTTAAACTGTCTGTTTTGTTAAATATTGTAATATAACCTCTTCTCTCCATTCCTTGTACTCCCCCCCACCCTCCCTCAAGCAATGGTGGGAAAATTGTGTGTTATGGCCAGAAATTAAAACAATCTCTTACTGGAGCCTTCCATCATTAACTGTTCATCACTTTGGAGTGCCTCCTAAGGTCAAGAGCATTTCGTCAGAGCCATTCATCAGCCAAGTGTTCGGTGCATTATCTGGGGCTGTCTCTCGGGGAAGCCAAGGTCGAGCAGTAATACACCAGTGAGGTGACCTGCTTGTTACTTTTGGAAACAGTTTTTGTCAATGAATGGCCCTTAGTGAACATTTAATTTAGATTTAATAAGGCATCTAATGTTTGTTTAAAAGGACACTATACCTTCAAGGTATTTGTCATAATTGGAAGGAGGATATTTACCCGCACTGCTTATTAATAAACCCCTTAGAAGATGGAAATTGAAATCGGCTCCTTTCATGTCTTCTCTGGTACCCAGAGGGATGGTCCTTGCAATTACAAGAATCCCCACTCCCAGCCTGCACCCAGAACTGGGAAAGCTGGAGTGGGACCAGAGCGCTGGGTCGCAGTCAGATGGGCTTCACCAGCTGTCCTGAGCACGGGAGATTCGGACGTTGGTGCCTGCGAGGGTGTAAATGCATTTCCCCTGCCTTAGCCTGAGCCCTTGGTGTGCTGTGAATCTGCCCTGCCAGGAGGAGAGGGAAAGCCCCAAATTTATTTTGAGCCCATTTCCCTCCACGCCTTTTTCTAGGCACCAGCCCCAGGGAGCCGAACCGCTGCTCTCCCCCCGTTTGAATGGCAAATGGAAAATCGTGAGCTGGGTGGTGACACCTCCAAGAAACCAAATGATCTTTGCACGAGATGTGTTGTGGAATATCAAAGACTTGTCGTCTTTTTATTCTGCTTCGGATATGTAAAACCCTAAGACTTGAGCAAATGGGGAAAAAAAAAAAAAAGCTTTTATGTACTCTCTCAGCCGGCGCCCTTGACAGATTTGTACACCGCGGAAACAGAGTGGTGTCAGGGCTGCAGTTAAAACCAGGACACGATCGTCAATTGAGAGAGCAGGCTGCAATACACAGGAATATAAATTCAGGCATGGCGCAGCCCTGTCTGCTCTGCCTGCTCTGGCACCGCGGGCACTCGCTTCCCCTCTGCGAGGGCAGAGAGAGGACAGTCTCCCAAACTGGAGCCTCATTTTCCATCGAGTTCCCAACAGCTCGTACGAGGCCAGGCTGTGCCCCACGCCTGGGAGTAGGGCTTGCTCCTCTGCTTTGCTAGCAGAGCATCGAAAGAGCCAATTTCCCCCCAAGAACTCGCTTTGTTTTATTCTGCAAGGCGCCGTTGCTAAGTGAAGAACCCATCGTGTGTTATCAGTACGTTAAATATCAGCTAACTTTTTTTTTTAAACTCTAAAATGATGTTGCCAAATAGCAGGAATTCATTCAGAAGAACATTAGGGAGAGTCTTGGAATGAGACGGCTAATTTCAGGCTGCGTCTTCATGTTCCCTTGTTTGGGAAGCCCTGACAGTGAGATAGATGCTGGTGGGAAGCTGTTAGAAAGGGCAATTCATTTTTAATCCCATTACCTTGACGCACATCAGTTTTTAAATCAAGGGATATACCTTTTCTGATGATCCTGCTGTTATTAGGTGCTGTCTAATGCTCGGGGGGGGGAGAGGAGGTAGAATTAATTCTAAATATGTGCTATAATGTTAGATTGATTTCTTTATTAGCACCTTTTATAGTCAGTTCTCTTCATCAAAGAGCTCTGTCATATCTCCGGCTGACATAAAAAAGATAGCCATGATGTTTTAAAATGAAGCTGATAAATGCAGAAATTTGTGAATGTGGAATATTTAATGGCAAAACGTTCGAGATGGTCCTCCAAATCGGGGGAGCAGAGACTGACTTAAGCCTCCTGAGAGCTGACATCTTATTTGCAAGATGAAAAGCAGAAGCAGAGCCCGGGGTTGGGGACTGATGAATAATTTGGAGGTTTAACGCTACCCTTCCTGGGTTTATAATAGTTCCTCCAGTCCTGGTCTGCATTGTTCTAAGCTGATTAATCACCATCAGGTTTCGTGGTGTCTTCCCAGTTCAGCCAGTGTCGCCGATTTTAACCTTTCTCCTTCACTGGTTCCAGCGAGGCACAACAAAAATTATCTCACAGCTCAGCTTGTATCCAGCCCATATCTCAACCGTGAAAAAAGCAGCTACAATTTATTAGCAGCATCAGTGTATTTTACTGCTCATCTAAGGATGTCATTAATATTCTTTCATCACCTCCTCTACAGCTTTTTAGCTCACGGCTAACTGGGAATAAGCAAAATTTTAAATTTTTATTCCGCAGAAAATCCCTGTGTTTGCACACTTTGGGATTGGGTCATAACATCTCAAAGGATGGTGTGCAAAAGGCAAAACTGGATTTCAGACATTTTTTGGAACATTTCATTTGATATTTTTCCACCAGTGCATTTTCTCTCTCCAAAGGTGAAATGTTTTGGAGCAGTTGATTAAATTGCCCCGCTGTCACTGGCTTCTGAATCACTTTGAGATGGGCTGAATATTGAAAAATAACATTTCCCTCCATCAGCAGGTTCCTGCTGAGGGTGGTGCCCAGGACCCCACGGCATTCGTCATCCTTCTACCCGGTTTGAATTCCCTTCTTCTCTTTTGCATTGATGAAAATGGCAATTCCCACGGGAATACCGTTGGGGTGCGGCCCCGCCAGCCGTGCCTGCTGCTTTCCATGGACCAGTTCCAGCAGTGGGAGCACATCAGCAGGTTTCTCCCATGGCTCAGGATGGTCCATGGGGGGGCCACCAGCTTCCCTCACCTTCCCCATGAGCACCTCTCTGACTCTGGGCCTCGTGGCCACCTCTGATGAAGAAATCCACAGACACCCCTCAGGCTCCCCTGGATGCACCCCTTTCCCTTGGCCTGGGCAATCCTGCGACCCTTCAGGGAGGGAAGGGGTGAAGTCATGCTCCAGCATCGCTCATGGTCCATCAGGTACCTTGGGGATTTGAGATCCTTTGGTGGGGTTTGTGATGGTGGAGGCTGGAAAGGGGCAGTTCTCCAAGGGCCAGACCGACCCCGTGATCCAGGGAAATACCGTGTTTTGTAATCTGTGTACTTGTCATGTAAATCAGCGTCCTTACAGAGCTGCAACATGTGGCTGGGTTTTAATTCTGGGAACTAACAGCAACACAGCAGGACAGGGCATTCATCACCCTGAGTAATGGCTTTGCTGTGACTAATAGACTTGCTCCTGCAGTCTTCAAGGGCAATGGCTTGATGCTCCCTCCTCTCTCTTCCTCCCCTTGAGGCGTGGAGGAGCATGGCTCTCCAGAACAAACAGAAGCAAAATGCTTCATGTGGAGGGGAAATTGCAGCTGGTTTTCCTCCCAGCAGCCCCGAGTGCAGCTGTTGTGTGCTGCTTGTGTTCCTCTGCTTAGCTGAGCAACACGTGGACCATATGGGGACAAAGAAAGAGGGGAAGAGTTTCCTCCTGTTGTATGGTCATTGCCTGGTACCCAATGGAGGTGGATGGGGACCGGGGAGATCTGCATTGCTCCCGGCTCTAGCAGGGACTGGGTTCCAGCAGGAGTGAATCAAGCTCTGCGTGATTATTGCAGTAAAAACATCCCCTCCACCAAAGCCAGATGACTCCTCCAAGGAAACGCACGATGGTGGGAAGAAAGAGTTTTAATGTCCTCCTTGGAAGTGCAGGAGAGGAGGGGCAGCGGTGGGGTGGGCATCACCTGGGGGTGGCTCTGCTGCTGCCCTTCATTCCGTGCAGAAGTCAGAGTTTGGGGTTTGAGCAGAGGGAGCTGGGAAGAGGTTTCATCCCCAACACAAGCAGGAGCAGCAGCAGTATGTTGATGGATGAAGTCAGGATGTCTGAGCCATGGTCCTCGCTTGGCCAAATGGTTTAATTTATCCCCAACTCATCTTCATTCTGCTCAAAACCTGGGGATGTTGATCCTCTTTGGCTTCGCAAGGCACAGTGCAAATGAATTATTGTTGGTAAAGTGCTGCAGGTGCTTTGGGTGAAAGGGAATGTTGTAATTGCAAAGCAATGCTATTAAGTGGTAAATTGGATGAAACCTTTTACTAAATGAACTGTGTTTCAAAACACTGCATTTGCAAAGGCTGTTCCTTTGTAAAATGAATCCACTTTTTAATGTTTCTTGCTTTAATCTTGGTTCTTAAAAAAGATTTACAGTCTCATCAAGTCCTGAGAGTCAATGTTAAATTATTGTAATTTATTCCACATTATGTTACGTTCGTTTTTGCCACATATGGTATGTTACATTAATTTAGCTAATGTATGCTAATTTTGTGCTAAATTTATGTCGCAGTACCCAGATAGGATGGAGATTGATGCCTTAGAAATTAATGTAATAATAGTAATAATTAATAGCCATAATATGAAGGCTTCGGCGTTGCCGTGTTGGAAGCCCTGGGTGTTCAAACCGAGTTTGTTGTAGCTTTGTAGCGTGACTCGCTAGCTACTCAAAGAGCAAAGCAAGAAGAGATCTTGTCTCTTCTTTATAGAGCCATATATCAGCCCCGTAAAACACAATCCCAATTCTTGATAGCCCCATAGCAGCAAAAATTGTTAGTCTCTATAGCATAGGACCTCCGAGCACAATAATCTTTTATGCCTGTAAACTCCACAACAGCTGGACATTAAA
Source organism: Pterocles orientalis (assembly GCA_011057875.1). Classification (NCBI taxonomy): domain Eukaryota; kingdom Metazoa; phylum Chordata; class Aves; order Pterocliformes; family Pteroclidae; genus Pterocles; species Pterocles orientalis. Next base: position 470,736 of record WKFP01014346.1, on the reverse strand, counting down.
TCTTGGGATTAATTCAACAAGTCTCCCTGTTTCTCTCCACCCAGTTACCGAAGGCTTTTTTCTTAAGGCAACTACTTCGTATTTAATGGCAGAGCAGGACTCTGGCTCTGTCGGTCCCCGCGCCAGCACTCTGAGTGGTGTGATGCCTCCAGATGTGCCGTTTGCATCTGGTCTGGTTTCACCCCCCAAGTTTGCAAGGCTGCAGCAGGGGAAAGCCCCCACCCCTGCACCCTTCTCCCCATCCTGCCTGTTTCTGGTGTTCAGCATTCACCAGATGAGCTGGGATTTTGCACGTGAAGAATTTCACTGGTACGTTATGGTGTGGGGAGAGCGTGGCCCCTTCCTCAGAACCTTCCAGCCCCCCAGGCTTCCCCTGAGACCTGGCTCAGGGCACACGTATCCCGGTGACAGCAAGAGACGTCCCCACTGCCCAGCAGCCGGCTTGGTGCTAAGTCAGCCCCCACCAGAAACAGCCTGAACTCCATTTTCTACTTGAAATTCCTTTTGTTCAAACTCTTCCTATTAAATCTGTCCTGCGTTCATGGAGTTATTAGTGTGCACGTTAATTACAACAGGCTTTGATTAAAGGCATGGACCGGAAAAGCAGATTAACGTTCCCCTGATTTTAAGCTTCTACGTGAAACCGTGTATGCATGGGTTCAGAAAAATCCCGTTGTTTCAGGAAAAATAAATCCTGTACCTTGCTGTGGGCAGAGCCCGACCCCACCCCTTTAATCTCGTGTCTCGTCCCTGCGCTGAATTAATGGGAGCTCAGGAGAATTTCATCTGTTGCTCTAAGCCTTTTTGGTGTTATTAGTTCAGAATATTTAATCTCAAGGACAACAAATAAATATGAAATCAGTGTCAAGCCATTTGTCCCGCTTTGGTGGCTGAAATGCCGTTGTTACCGGGGAGGGAGGAGGAAGCCTGGGTCAGGAGATGGAAAAAGGAAAACCTCCGTAAATCCAGGGAAAGGAGCAGATCTGAGCCCTCCAGCCTGGCTCCTGGGGGGGACACAGCCCCTCCTGGGCACACTTGCAGCAGAGGGTGAGAAATTGGGGAGATTTAAGGCTGTTCAAGCCAATCCCCTGAACAAACCATGCTCTGAGCTGTGCCCTCGACCTCTCTTTCCCAGGAAACTGGCTGTGGCAGGGGAGGATGGGAGCTCGGTTCCTCTCCCCACCTTCTCCCCAGGGCATCACTGCCCTTCTCCATCCTGAGCCATCCCCATCCCAGCCTGGGGGGAATCGTGACTACAGCAAACCACACATCGCCGTGGCGCTTCAGAATCTGTTTTTGCTATTATTTATAACTGCAGGGCAGCCTTGGGGTGTCGGAATTTTTTTGGAGAGAGCAGAGCTGCAGGGTGAGCCCCCCGCCTCTGCGGTGTGTCCGCCGGGGTCCCAGTCAGCACCCAGTGTTCATGTCCCAGGTCTCTGCTGTGTCTTCAGCCTGTCGCTGCCGGGCAGAAAAACCCACAGAGCAGCACAATCGCCCCTCGGTCTCGTGGCAGGGACCCGCTGAAGTTGCTAATACACGTTCCTTTTTTCTTTTTTTTTTGCAGAAGGGAAATGGCTTTTGTTCCGAATATGTTATTTGCAAACTATTGGAAATCTGTTTCCTCAAACCCCAGGCTGATGTGAATAATAGATTTTGAAAATTTGGTGCAGGCAGCACGACCGTGCGGGATGACGAAGCGAGCAATATAACTTGGCCTCAGGCCCGTGTCTCAGTAGCCCTGGAGAAACTTGCCTGGTGACAATGACAGAGGTTTTATAAATGAATTTATTTGTTATTGGCAGGCAGGCGTCGTGACGGGTAGCAAAATCAGGCTCCCTTTAGACACAGTTCTCTCTGTTGTACAACTTTGGCTGACAAAATATTACTTGAAATACGTGTGTAGATGTACAACATCTTCAGAGAACTGAGGCTCGCCTTCTCATCTGGCTAATTTTGGGCTCAGACTAAAACCCACCTTGAACATCCAGGCGTGCATCCTGGCTTCTCCCTTACTGGGGTGCTGGGTCTGTGGGGAGCGAGCACTGGGCACTGCGGTGGGATGCTGGGGTTTGGTCCTTGCTCTCCAATTTTTTGAGAGGGAACCCCCCGAGAAGTTTGTTTTCTAGCAGGACAGACCAGCAGAAAGGACCCTTTAACTGGCTAGTCTGGAAGAAGCTGAATTTTCTGAACCTTGGCCAGTGCCCCAGACTGGATCACAGACTTGGAGAGACAAAGACCTCTCTGGGTTTGCTTTTCACTGCAGATTTAGGCAATGACAACATGGTCTCAAGTAAAAGCCTCCTGCTTCCCTGGGCATCAGTCTCGAGGCTGCCAGGCAGCGGGAGCTCTGAGAGCCCTTCCTTTGGAGAGCCCAGCTCCCACCTTCGCTTCACTTTGCTTGCTGGCAAGCCCTCAGATGGAAATGGATTGCAGCTCCTCCTGCCAGATGGTGATGTGAACCGAGGGCTGCAGACAGAGATTGCCTCCAGGCTGAATTTAAAATGCCTCGGTACATTTTATTTTTGGCCAGGATGCTTTTTAAGAGCCACTTGGCTCAGCGGCAGTGAGCTGTCCTGCCAGCAGTCCCCAGGATGGGCGAGGGGCTCCTCCAACAGCACCTTTTGCTGCAGCAGCCGTCGGCGATGGCTTGTATTCACCCGGGTGGCTTGTATTAGAGAATCCCAGAATGGTTTGGGTTGGAAGGGACCTTAGAGATCATCCAGTCCCACACCCTGCCATGGGCAGGGACACCTCCCACTAGCCCAGGTTGCCCAAAGCCTCATCCAGCCTCAGCATTGATTCCCAGCATGAGCCAGGGCAAAGGCTCCCTATCCCAAAGGAGAGCTTTTCCCACAGCCACAGCGGCTGTCCCGGGTAGCAGGGGCTGGGGAACAACCCCATGGTTTGCACCCATGTCCGGGCTCCAAACAGCTCTACTGCGCTGTGGGTGCCAAGAAAAACTAGAGAAATCCTTCATCACATTGGGATTATTTAGCGATCTCGTAGCTTGTGCAGTCCAGTGCTGGACACCCCCGCAGGGAGGGCTGGGAGTGGGTTAGTGCATGCAGAACCACTTCTCCGAATGCTGTCTGTGTGGAGAGCCCTGTTTGTAATGATGGAGCTGATGCCTCAGAAAGGGATGTTCATCCTCAGCAGTGCTTCAGGTAAAAGGACATTTATGCAAAACAACGCTCTGTTGTTTACTCAATTTCCTGTATTCCCCGTGCTCCTGCGGGTGATATTTGCTCTTGAGCAAGAAGTTCCTTCTGAACTCGGGTCCTGCCATGAAGTCATGCTCCCTCATTTATGACATCAGTCGTTGCTATGGCGGCGGTGTCAAAAATGCCTCTTTTAGTATTGTTTAAAGGGAATTATTCAGTACTTTCCAGATCAAAAGCACTGGGATTTCGGGATGTGCCTCTGAGCTGCAAAAAAACTCGAACAAAGCCAAAAATAGCAATATTTGGATAAACTGGATGACAGCCAGTTTGTCCTGCGCTCATTTTCCTGTCGACGTTATTCACCGCCTTTTTTAAGCTGCAGGGAGCTAATTCAGTGTCTGAGATGCATCTTCCCAGGAGCTTTCCATGCCGCAGGGCACAGCCTCCTCTGCATCGCGCGGGCTGCCTCCAGCCTCCCACCCTCACTAGCTGAGCCGCACGTTCCTCCGCATGCGTTCAACACCACTGGTCCCAATCCAAGTCGTTCTTCTGCTTGGTCTCTCCTGGGACAGATGAGAAGTGGTACCCAGGACGTGGCTGATAGCATCCTCGCATAGATGACCTGGGTTTTGATAGTGTGGGGGAAATTTCGGGATACTCCATCCACAGATCCACAGCCATGGGTGTGCTCAGGCATCCTTAGCAGCTGTCTCAAAATCCAGACATGATCCTGCTGAAAGCCTGGAGGTGAGGCTGAGTTTGGCCGGTGATATTTAAAGTAAGGCTTTGCTGGGAATACGAGGAGTCAGAGTTCCCAGCGCTTCCACCCCACCTCTCTCCCGTGGCTGCTCACACTGGAGCCTCTTGCCTCTAGGGACACAAGTGGAGACTTTCTACTTTGCCAAAACTTTTAGGAACTTCATATCTTGGAGATTTTCAGCCTCTGCCAGCATCAGCTGGTATCAACCATGGGCTCAAATGTTGGAAAAGGCACGTGAGCACACACATCCACACACTGTCACGCAAGCCTCCTCTCGTTAGGCTAAAAATATCAAGGGACAGGAGTTTCATTTGTCTCCTACCTGCTCTCCAAGGTCTTTCTTCCCACCTTCCTACTTCTACCCATCCTTCTGACCGTGGCGCAGGATCCATCACTTGGCTCCTGCAGCCTTTCCCTTGATCACTCGGCCACGGGGTGGGTTTGATGCTGGCAGTTACAGTCTAGCGACCATTTATCTCCAATGGCAGTTAGAAACCTAAAAATAAACAGATGAATGAATGAAGTACACACTTCTGCATTTGGCCCTGTTTCCCCAAAGCTTACAAGAACGGCCTGCAGATGCAGAAGCATTTCATGGCTTCCCCAGAGGTCTCTTCCAAGAAGGAGAGAGGACAAAACATGCCACTGATGATGAGGATAAATGCTCCTGTTGGCAACATGATGCTCAGCACCATCTATATTCATTGCTGACAGACCGCGGTGGGTTGGCCCGGTGTTGTCCTGCTTCTGTACCATCTGGAAATCTTATTTTGCAAATGGCTCTGATCCCCAGGCAGCTGGTTGGAATGTCACCCATCCTTCCTGACCCTCTCCTTCAGACAATCTGAGTGGCTGGGTTCACTTCTCACCCCTCTCACCACCTTCCCTCGCTCCAAATTGTCATTCGGAGCCACCTCGCCAAGAAATTGCGTCTGATGTTTGCAGTCAATGCAGCTAAGGAAGACAGATGCCAATGGCATCGATAGTTCACAGCTCTCCCGACCCATTGATGTCTTCTGACTTTTATATCAATACCAAAAGATCTCAGAAAGAGCTGGGGTATTTCAGCAATACAATACCACACGTTGGTATGGCTCAGCGCGTGCAGCTGTGATTTTTTTCAAGCAGTCGAATGGTTTTCAGAAATGAAGGGTGATTTCCTACAAGAATAAAACTTTTCCATTAGGAAAATATAAAGTCTGGGAGATAGGGTGGTTTTGTGTGTGCGTGTTGTTTTTCAAGGCAAAATGGTGGAATTACTACTCATCATCAAAAAAGAGAGAGCTGTTTGGAGGATGCATGTGAGAAAATGGCCAGCTCTTATTGAATATCTTATTTACTTGCAAAGTGAAAAAGAAAGTAAATAAGAAGCTCTGCAAAATATCTGCATCTGCGGCAATTTCCCTGTGTGCAATCACATACGCCGCCTACGGTGTCTCCAATAAATTGTAATCCTGGTTGTTTGCTTCCTCTCCTTATGTACATACATTATATTTTTGCTCAGCAATTTTGACTTCCACCCACTTTTGTTGATGGGCAGGAGGAGGGGGGAACAGGGAATAAAAAACGTCGCTGTATTTTCAGCACAACAAATTACAGCTGATATTTTATTTCCAGCCGGAATGTCCAATGATAAATAAATGTATGTGATGTTGTCCCCCCGAGGTAGCCAATGGCCATCCGAGAGTTTTATTTCAAATTTCCCTAGGTACAAGGTCTGTGGCATTTTCAAGGCGAGACGGAGCCGTGAGGAAGGAGTTGTCCTGGAGGACTCTTGGAAGAAACAAACAATAGGCTGCTGTCGAGCATTGCTTTGGGTTGCTGCGCTGTTGTTGGCTTTTTCCCTATTCAATCATCCGTGTCTTATAGATTATTAAAGTGGCTTTCTGTCAGGGGAGCTTAAAGAGGTTTCATCATCATGTGCTGAATTCAGGGCTGTTCTTTTCCATGTGAGTAAGGCCAGTGGAAACGGAGGGACTGGGGAGGCTGCTGCATGGACCCGTCCCGGAGCACGCCAGCCTATGGGCATCCCTTGGGTGTGCATCCATCTCAGCGTGGCTGAGCACCAGCCTCTTCTTTTTGCTCTTCATGAGCTATTTTTGCAGGCTTTTGGTTGTGCTTCTGAGCTGCGCTGCCATTTACTGAAGTCTTGAATTTTCTGCTTAAAAATTCTGTCTTCCTCCTGTCCAAATCTCTCAGCTTTCCGATGGTCCAGCTCTGGGGTCAGCCACTTTGCTCCCTCCCAGCACATCCCTGCTTCAGGTCTGAACTTGGGCGGGTGATGGAGGCAGGACCTCATCTGGGCACCTCCGGCTTGATATCTCGAGCTAATTTAGCCTTGTCTTCACTGCTTTCAAAATATTAATTCCAGTCAAGATCAGTTTTCCCACATCTGTGGTTTTCTGGCCGGATCCTCAGCCCGCACAGCTCAGTCTATTCCATCAGCCCATCATCTTCCAAATCAAACATGTCAGCAGTGTCTCACATGAGCTGGACCTCGCTAGGTCTAATTTGCAGATCTAGGGTTGCTAGATTAAAGTTTGTTAAAAAAATAATAAGTCGAAACTTCAAGGGATCAGAAGTAGTTTAAATTGAAATACTATATATAACCTGTGCTAATCCTCCCCCACTGCCAGATTTTAATTACCCAAAGATATTAAGAAAAAGCTGTGTTTTGTGCCTGAAGTCTTTAAACATGATTTTAGACTTCCTTAAAGCGACATTCCCAAGGGAGCGGTTTAAATTAATACTCTGAAATGGAAACACATTTTCTTTCTCATTCTTTTGCTCACCTAGTGTGTGTGTAATTGTCCTTAGTAGGATTCCCATTGACTTCAGCTGCCACCAAAGGCAGAGGGTGACCCCAAAACCCACCCGAGCACCGCTAGCATTGGCCAGGGTCCCGGCTGGAGCCCTCTCTGTCAGACACATTTAGATGGATGTGTTGGAGGATTCCTGCTATTAACTGCAGGAGTTCAGAGCACAGCACTTCCTTGGTAAGTTTTACTGTGAGCTCCAAACGCATCATTTCTTCCGTGTTTGCTCCGGACCACTGAATGCTGGACCAAGCCAGCCCCTGTTGTTACCTCCTGGTGGGATGCCGGCTGGCGAGCATCACTTCTCACCCTCCAATGGTACCACTGAACATTGCGTAAGGCACATCCGAGACTGCAGAATGGGAATTTAATTTCCAGGACCAACAGTCTGGAACCAGAATTTTACAATTTCAAGCCTCAAGGGGTTCGTCTTACTTACCATAAAGATTTTATGACCCGAGTCAAAAATCACTCAGCTTTATACTTTCCTCAGTCATGTTCCGCTCCTTCAGCTCAGCCTCGGGCTTAGCCTGTCTGCCGAGCATCAGGAGCTGTCAAATCCATCCGTGGGCAGGGGAGGATGTGAGCACATGGGACACCAAAGGAGCTGGGGTGTTTCTAGGTCACCGGAGATGGAGGTTAAGGAGCTTACAAACCTGGTAGGCTTCTTCTGTGGAATATTGGCTTTCTCCAAACCCGCAGAACGAGGAGCTGTGCCGTGCAGTACCGCTGGCCACGACACTGAGATGTCTTACTCATAGGACAGCGAGTCAGGTCCGTCAAAGTGGAGGTGAGGAACGTGTACATGATGTTTCTTTGCCAGTAGTATTTCATGGAGGGGTGTTTCTGCTGCCAAAATGTCCACAGCCTCCTTAAGCAGAAGGAGAATGCATGTGAATTGGGCAGATGTCTGCCCTGTGCCTCTCAACTCTGCATCCCGACGCTGGCCGTCCCTTCCAACTGGAGTTCGGTGCTGGCTGAAAATCACTGGAAAGCTGCAGCCCTGTTTCGGTAGATTCTGGAGGTGGATCAGCTCATCACTCCCCGGAGCTGTCTCACTGCCTTGTGCGGTTCCCAGGAAGCCACAGGAGGGACTTTAAGTCGGTCTCAGAGACGTCCTGTCTTCAGCAGGCTCTCCAAGGAGCCATCATCTCCGGCTGGTGCAAGGCAGAGGATGAGGCTTTATTCAGTGATTTACTGCATCCCAATCCAGGCCAAATTCCCATCAGAGACTGGGGATGTGAGCTGTCCTGTTAATTTGATGGTGATGTTGGTTTTTTTTTGGGGGGGGGGAGAAAAAGAAAAAAAAGTTGTCTTTTCCCAAAGCGTTCTTCTCCTACATGCACGAGCAACTCTGAAATTAAAGCACTGCAACTCATTCTGCAAGGGCTGTTAACTTTACATCCTAATTGCTTAATTAAGCTGTCTTGATCCAGGTAATAATTGCAAACTTTCTACCCGAGAAAGGTTTGCCGAGTTAAGCAAGAATTGATTAAACATTTATGCTTCTGACAGAGCTGCCTGCCCTTTATTTCCTTCCATTTGCTGTGAAAAGTCTCTTTGAGCCAGACGTCTTTTCCCTGACAGGTTTTATTTCACCCAAATTTCAGTGTGTAACCAACATCGCACCGTCGGTCGGTGCCAGGGGAGTGCCGCAAACCGCTCCTGGCACACCACCCGCGAGCAGGGACAGCGGAGGAACGTGAAACCTGGCCGGGTTTGTGTTTACCTTAAAGGCTGGTAAGGCACTTTAGCAGCAATAAAAATAGATTTAGGAGCTCATCAGCAAAATGGCATTAAAAGTACCCACAGAAAAGGCACGCTCCGTATTCATCTGCTGTTCTGCGGGAGTGTGCTGGGTCATGCTTTAAACACAGATCGAAAAAGGCTGGTGCAAAAGCTGCTTGTCCATCGGAAAGAAAATGTTGAGCCGAGCAGGCAGGGAGGGTGTTGGCATCGCCTCAGCCACCGCCGACACACTCTGAGTCTGGAGGCACGACCTGATCCCTCGCTCCTGGCTGGAGCATCCTTGATTCAGCACAAATCGTAAAGCTCGGTCCAGCAGCCTGCTCGGGAGAACCGCTGCCCCGCTGCAGCCGTGCTGGAGTCAGGGCTGAAGAACGGAGCCTGGTGGGGGTGTGGGAAGGGAGATGCAGGGCAGGTCTTCCTTTGGGAACACTTTTTGTTTTGGGGGGATGCAGCATCTCACAGGCTGGCTGGGAGCAGCCCCCAGCAGCCCCCCACCACTCTGCTCCTGTTGTGCATTAACCACGCATCCCCATGCTGTCGATCCTTTATATCAGAAAGAGGGGGGAAAACAAAAAGAAAAACCACCACCCCAGGGATATGGCTCCCTGACCTCAAGTTTTTTTTGCTTCTCTGTCTTTGCAAATCTTGTGGGACACGCCAGCTCCACCAGCAGTGCCCACCGCGGATTTCTGAGTGTTTTAGCCCTGCTGTCCCCGGCTCCGTTTGTTTCTACAGGGCGGTGGGGGGGTGGTAAATTTTTTTCCTGCCACTTAGAGATTCAGATCAGGAAACAACTCGTTCAGGTTGGTATTGTTGTGGTGTGACTTTCCGGGAGCCTTCCGAATAAATTTCCCTTTATTAGACACAAAGGCTCCCGTTACTGCACCTTCATCCTCATTACTCCCAGATAAGCGCCTACATAACCCGTCTCAAGTTCTGCTTTGGCATTCAAGGTCCTGTGTCTCTTGCAGCTCCTGCTCATGTGTGTGCGAGCCGGGATAGGAATGAGAGCCTTCTCCAGCAACTGATTAAGCATCCTCCCTGTGTCTGCTGCTGTCTCCATCTCCTGCAAAACCGCTGAGCACCATAAATTAGAGCCTCATGATGGATTTCCTCGTGCCTGCAAATGAGGATGAATTCCACTGATGAGCATGTTTCCCCCCCATTTTGTTGGGGGGGAAAGAAAAAAAAGACTCTTTTAATTGTCTCTGCATTTTGAGTGTTGGAGTCCTCCCACTTTGGCAGGGGATTGGCGCTGCTGGTACAAATGAGAACATTTGTTCGGAGGCATTTTGGAGGAGAAATCCCTGCAGCATTTTTTTTTTTTTCCCCGTATGCATGGCAGCAGAATTGGTTAGATTAGTGTCTCTGAACGGAAACACCCCAGTCTGTCAGGGACATCAAGGGCTGTCTGATGTACAGCTCTATCCACAGTTAAACACTTCCCCTCGCGTACTTCTCAAAGCGAGCGGGCGACAGAGCCGAAGGTTGAGTTCACATCCTTGGGTGCTTCACCGTGGAGCTCAAAGGCACGGAGGACATCGTGCATTTTTCCCCGCCAACCCTTTGAAATGCAGGGACCTTCTGAAGTTCCTAACGCCGTGGAACTGCTCATGTACCCTGATCTGTGGATGTGAGCGGCGGAGGTGGGACTCAGCCCTCGTCCCTGCTCTTCAATCCCGGGGACGTTGGCAAGCAGAGAAATGCCAGCGTGGTTGATTTGGTTAGTGTGCTTTGGGCTTTGCATCTTATGGCTGCAGCAACAGCAGGTGATGAGGCAAAGCTGGTCGCTGGAGCATCATTTCAGCCCCTGGAGCAGTGGGAGAGTCAAATGCAAAAAACCCTGCTTGTTTGTTTAAATGTCAAGCTGTTGAAATGAGGCTGAGGTTGAAGATGAGGGGGACAGAGGGAAAGGATGGGGACAGCAGTCGCTTTGCTCTCGTCTGCAGGCGAAGGGAAGAGCTGGCTGAAATGCATGCAGGAGCATGAGGGAGCCTGAAGAGCAAATATTGGCTCCTGGCCCTGCATGAAAAGGTCGAAGTGACGGCGGGGCCAGGGGGGATGCAAAACAAACCCATCCCTCCTGCTCACTTCAGCTATCTAACCACCTCACAAGGAGAAAAGCATCTTGCACCAAGAGGTGACATGCCATGTATTACAAACTGTCCCCTCCTCTGTAAGGAGGTGGTGCCACGGTGGTGGCAGGAAAGGACCTGGGGGCTGGGGAACGGCCACCGGGATGGGACACGGGATACCCACCGGGATGGGACACGGGTGATGGCCGCAGCATCGGTGGAGGTGGGATCCTCACTCTGAGGTGTATCAGGGTGCTCAGCGGGATCAGCACCTCGCTGTGCCGGGTCAGGAGATCAGCTCGGCACATCCTGCTGCCCCGTGATGGGCATAACACCCCGACAGCCCATGGAGGGAGCAATTCCAGGCTTCTCACCCATTTCCTGGTGACTTTGTTCAGCTAAGAACAAAAAAGATCAGCTTCCATTTGCCAGTCGGGTGAGAACTGAGCTTCAAAATCCAGCCGTCAGGAATAAAATGCAAATAGGCGCACGCAGGGCAGCGAAGAAGTGAGCTGATGCCTTTGATTGTCCCTGCCTGGGTCCCGTAAATCTCTGCTGCCTCAGTCCTGTGCCCTGCTTTCTAATTCCTGCCATTACTGCTGCATTTATCCACTCGCATAGTTGGTTTAATGTGGCACTGATGAGGTGGCAGGCGTTTATAAAAAGTACAGCAGCAGCCTGGTTTGTGGCGAATACAGATTTTTTTTTTTTTCCGCAACAGTAATAATACAAAAGGAAATAGCATCTCTGGCTGAGACTTCAAAGGCAATTGGAACAATTTTGCAAAAGGTTTTGTGCTCTTTTATAATAATTTACTTATTTTTATTCTTTTGATTTCACCTTCCCTCTGATGCTGGGTGCTAGCAGGCTGGGTGTGATAAAGGCTGTGCCTCAGGGAACATGGGCTTCACCTATTTCACGAGCAGCGTTTGCGTGTCTAACACGAGACTAAAATCGTATTTAAACCACTGACACATGCGCCTGGCTTTAGGTCTGGTTTTGAACAGAGCCGGTGGTATGTGACACCCAGAGCGTGTGAGGCAGACGCTGGGCAATCTGTCCCTGCTGCCAGCAGGACTGTCTCCGATGTGACACCGATGAGTGTCACCTCTGTGCGAGCATCACCAGCACCGTGAGGGGCCCTGGGCAGGGCTGGCATTGGGCACAGCATCGCTGCACAGGGCATTTACCCTGTAAATGATGTGGGTGAGGATACAGGGGAAGGAGCACCGGGAAGGGACAGGAGCCGTGTCCCCCCAGCGCTGCTCCGTGTCCCCACCTCTCCCTGTCCCATGTTCTCCGTGTCCATGGAGCATGGAGACAAGAGGAGAGCATCAACCACAGTGTGGGGGTGGCTGTGCCCACCTGTGCACCCACCATCCTCCTGGAACAGGAACATTCTGAAGTCTAATCAAGAATAAAATAGAAAAAAAATAATAGGATGGAGTCAGCTGGGACCAGACCCCGTTAGCCATCACTGCAGAGCGGGGAATGAGCTCACCCCCCGGCTCCCCTGGAGCAAACCAGCCTGAAGCACAGTTAATTTCCCATCGATCGCTGTCTCTCAGATTAAGGAAGGGCTTTTGATCAGAAGCATCATGATCCCCTCTCACATGGAAGGGCAGAGCTGATCTCCCGGGATATCGATCCCGGGTCCCAGCAGCGTGGCTGGCATCACCCGCGGGCAGGGGAGCGGAGGATGTGCTGCCCAGCACAACGCTGGGGCTGGGTGCTCCTGCAAATGGCTTTTCCAGCGGGATGGGGGGTGGAGGGCAGCCGGGGGCACCCCTGGGAAGCAGCAGCATCCCCCCATTGCCCCCTGCTCGGGAAGGGTACCCCATCCTCTCTCCCAGCCAGGGCAGAGAATGCCAGGCTGGCTCGTGTTTTCAAACTGAAACAAAAATAATTTTCTTCTGGAGGCTTCAGAAGGCAAAAAATAAAAGACAATATTTACATTTCCCTGTGATGTGTCACCCTGCGTGGGTTAGTCATCACTCCTCTGCGAGGCCCTGCAGGTAACCCGGTGACAGGAGGCGGCTGTGACTCACCAGATGGGCTCCGTCTCTCCAATGTGACTTCAAACACGGGACATTAAAGAGGGATTGTCACATTACAGCAAACACCGCTCTGCATTTCCAAGCAGCCTGGTGCGCTGGGTGCCCAAGCACCCTGCTCCTTAAACCCCACTGGTGTCACCCCTGCAGCGAGTTGTGCCCGGTCTCTGCGGTTCGCTGTGACTGTTCTCTGTGGTTTTCCAAACAGACAAATAGCTACAAACCCCCGCGAGCCGGAGAAAATCCCTTTTCCCCAGTGGGCAGCCGTTGCAGAGTGTTGTTCCTGGATGGGCTTTCCCCTGACGCCCACGATGCTGCAGTGAGCCCCCCGGGGTGCAGGCAGGCAAACCCGGGGAGCAGCAACACCTCGATGTGATGGCAAATGGGGACAGCAGCTGGAGCAGCCCCGGGCAGAGTTGCTGCCCGACTTTAGGTATGGGATCCAACCTGGGACTAATTTGACCATTAAAATATAAGATTCCCAAGGGAAACTTAAGATTTCTTTGATGTGATGTGGAAAGGGAAAGCAGGACGGAATATTTTCCAGCACTAACGTGGGAAGGGGTTCGCTGGAAGCAAATGTTAGCTGGGGGTCAGAGCGCCAGAGGGCTAGACCAGCTCCCTGTGCGTGCCTGGATCCACCTCTCTTGGCTTAAAGGGATTTACAACACTTCGCATCTGCTAAAAATCTGCTCCAGCCCCAAATACAAACCTGGAAGTGTGCTCAGTAATGTCTCTGCCAAAAGCCCAGCGCTGGTGGCAGGCACTCAGCACCTCGCAGCAGTCGGAGCCCAGGTGGCAGGCTGGCCCTCCAGCACTGCCGGCGAGGCTTCTCGCCTGCCTCAGTTTCCCCACTTAACCAGAGACACCTGCCATCCGCCCCAGCCAGCAGCGAGGGGAGCCTGAGGGGACATGAAGCACCTTGAGCGTTTGGCAAGGAGCTTGCGTGCAAACATAATACCCACATACAGAATGATTAATTACTATTTGCCTCCTATTATTATTTGTTTTCCATCAGCATCCTTGCTCTGGTTCTCTTCTGAATCCAACTCCTGATGCCAAGCCAGGGATATTTTAGGAAATGCAGATTGTATAATATTTACATCTGTGCTACTTGTTTATTCCTCTCTGTCGGTTAATTTTATTACTGCTCCTCTCTCAAGAAAGCAATGATTTGCAGAGCCAAAAGCATGCTGCGTGTTTTCAAGGATGCATTAATTTTAATAATTAAAAAGCTGCTGCCTTCCATCTGCCCGGGCAGGGATGGAGAGGGGCAGCAGGAGGGCGGGGGGCTGCCCAGAGCGGGGGCTGCTCCTGGCTGCTGGCCCTGGGGGACGACAGAGCTCTGACACACCGTGGTCCCCCCGCCAGTGTAAAGGTACCCTCACGCTTTCCTCCACTGGGAAATTCCTTTTTGCATTGACTTGATGCTCTCACAAAACACGGCGGGCTTTCACACCGTGGGTCTCGTCCAGGTTTCTCTTGATTTTCCTGCCTGGGAGGAGGAAAGAGACCCCAGGAAGGGAGAAATAGACCCCAGGAAGGGAGAACAACTCATTGGGGAATTTTCTGAGGGCTTGGAAAACTTGGACTGAACTAACACTGCATTTTCCATTGGTCAGATCACCCTTGACAAAAATGAGCAGTTTGACATAAAGACCAGGTTCTGCTCCTTGGTGGTGCCGAGGAGGTGCACCAGGCTGGGGTGAAACGCTCTGCCCCCCATTGTGCCATGCTCCCCGGGGGGCCCTGAACCTCAGCCCTGTCCCCGAGCCAGGCACAGTGTGGACAGGGACATCGCCACACGGCCACTGAAACAGGGCTGCAGCGGAGAGGATGCTGCAGGGAGAAACCACTCCGGTACGAGCCCTGTCCCCCAGCCCCAGAGGGCTGCCAGGTTGTCAGAATAAAATCAATTTTGCACTTCCAGAGCGTGTCTCTGCTAAAGGAGCCTCCCAAAGTCTGGACCAGCCCCAGGGCACCCAGAGCTGCTGCTGGGGTGGGTGCGATGGGCAGGGGACCCGCTGGCTCCAGCACAACAGAATGAACTTGTGCAGATAGCCAGAGGCAGCCGCGAGCATCCCGCTCACCATGGGATGGCAACGCAAATATAAACCAGTTGGTTCATCTCCTTTCAAGCCTGCCTCTCAGGTCTGGGCTGGGTGCTCGGTTGCCTATTAAACCCCATTCGTGGAGTATTTCTGATCTTTCCTGGTTTAAGAGCTCCAGGCATTAACCCCCAGGACTGCAGACATCCAGGGCTGCTCATTACCACTACAGAGCCGCTGAGCATCCCTCCGCCCGCTCCATCCCCAGGCTGTGTTAGATCGCAGTCCTGGAGGATTGCCTCTCTGATAACGAAAGAGAGATCTGCAGCACGCAGGGATGCATAAGACAAATAATAGCAAAAGGTTAACAACGTTTAGTAATATAAACACCCCTGGCACTGCTACCACGTCTGAGCGAGGAGGCTGAGTAGTATAAGCCAAAGAAAATATAAAAGATGCAAATCAAACCAGGCAGAAAGGACAGTGGGATGCGCGGTAGGAGGTATTCCTCTGTGGTGCAAGTGCTTTTCAGAGGAGCAGATGTCTCGGCTAGCAGGAAGGGGAAGACGGGATTTGTTTGTTGAGGGGAAAAAATAATCTTTTAATTTGGCTCATGGATCAAAATCTGAAACTTCATCCCCAAAGACCCTATTCACCGGCGTTTCTCCTGGCTGGTGCTAGCAGCGCAATTCAGCAAAGGCTGTTTGCAGCAGGCAGGGCTGTCCTTCGGGAGGTCGGGTCCCCAGAAGGCCAGCGAGGGCTGGACCATGGCTGTGCCACCAAATGTCATGGTGCAGGGGGCACTTCATGGTGCCTGGCACTGCATCATCCCACACATCCCTGCTCCATCTTAATGGAGGGTATAAAAAAAAGTTACGGCGTGATGCACGGCTCCCACAAGAGTTGGATAATTCCTGTCTCTCCTCCTCTCCTCCTGCCTAGTAAGTGCTGCCTTGAAAATCAGGAGGTGATGCTGCTGAGCACACCAAGGGCTGCTTTCCCAGCCAGCCAGCCCAGAATTACAAGCAATGCTAAGTGCAGAAACCTTTCCAAGGCTCCGCTGAGACCAGCAGCAAAGGGAGGAGGAGATTGTTTTAATTGAAAAAAAAAAAAAAAATCCCTATCCAAGCAAACGTGTTGTGCCGCAGGGCCAGGTTGGTGTCACCGTCACCCGCCGTGCCAGTGGCTGGCTGTGGCAGGGGCGAGCGCTGAACCGGGCACAGTGACCCGTTGCTGCTGGATAAGGTGAGGAAGATGAGGGCGATGAGGGCATTTCTGAAGGGCTTTTCTCGGAGCCAGCAGGGAGCCGTGGGCTCAGCAGTGCTGCATCTCCATCCCTGCCGCTGGAATTAATAAGGGCTCGCTCCCGGACTCGCACCAGGAGCGGTGCCCAAGCCCTTTGCAGTGCTCCCGTATCAAACCCCTGCTTCATTTGGTAAAAAAAAAAAAAAAAAAAAAAAAAAATCACAAGAGAGCCATGTAGCAGCATTCACCTCTCCTCCCTGCTCTTCTCAGAGGCTCACGCTGAATATGCTGGAGCCCAGCATCCTTCTGGCAGGGTGACCTGTTCCTGCTGCTGCTCAAACCTGTCAAAACCAACCCTTTCCTGCAAGCAAAACCCAGGAGGACATCTCCTTGCATGCTTCCAGAGCACAGGCCCACATGATGGCCAAAAAGCAGCAAAGAAAGAAAAACCAGAGTAAGGATAAAGCCCCCGAGCACAGGGGGTTTGTGCTCCCCCGCCTGCACACCAGCCCCGCTCGGCAGCTGCACCCTAAGTGCCCACCACTGATGTTTTTCCTTTAGTCTCATTTCCTTGAGGACAAAAAAGACAAAAATCCCTCCTACAAATATTTTTGGAGCACTAATAAAATGAGTTGTAACCACTCGGAGGACAGTGAGATGGTCATTATTTTTCCCCTCCATCCTTGGAGGTCAGGCTGCTCAGCTTTGGGATCCATTGAGAGCATCCCTGCCACCAGTGCTGGGCACTGGGACACTGGCAGCCCTCACCCCAAAGATCTGCGGGGAAAACAGATGGGGCACCAAGACGCCCAGAGACCCCAAGCCACAACCTCTCCCTTTTGCTATAAACCCCTCGCTTTCCAACCAGTTCCCTGGCCAAGCCCCCTCCAGTTTTCACCGCAGGCTGACCCAATGCGTGCTGCTGCCACTTTGTTAAGGTTAAAAAAAAAAAAAATCCCTCAAATTGTTTATGATGTTTGACAGAGCAAATGGAGTGTGCCCGCCGATACCCCCAGTTGTCATTTTATATCAGGGCTGATCAAGATTACTAGTGTTTGCTGCAGCCCAGCGTTCAGGCAGCAGTTTCATGGTGTAGGAGATGATTTTTTTTTAGAAAAAAAGAAGAACCAGCCAACCCAATGACTTAAAATAGTCCTCTTGATGTGCATCACGTAAGACAGCAAGCAGCCTCTGCAAGGGGGAATTAAGCACAGTTGACACCACACTTCAGAGACCCCTGACTGCTTTTCTCGATATCCCCCAAAAGCATCCGACGTCGCCCGTGTCGGGAGTTACAACCCTGCGTCGGGACCGGCCAGTGCCCCTGCCCTCGCCACTGTGGCTGGGGTGTTATTTTTGAGTGTGTGGGCAGGAGCCACTGCTCCAAATGGCAAAATGGATGTAAAATACCATGTGTGGGGAGGTGATGGGCAACAGGTTCCTCCTCTACAGCAGCGCCTGGGATGTATGGGATGGCTCAGAGGAGGTGATTCTGCTCCTCATCCAAAACCAGTCTTCAACTCCCTCCTCTTGCAACCTGAAAAAAAAAGTTTGAGTTAGAAGTCTCCAAAATGGATTAAACTTTTCTTCAGCAGGGGAAAAACATTTCTGCCTTTCTCCCCATAAAAAAAAATCAGGTTTTATTTGCCACAAATGTGCAGTCTGCAGTGACGTTCCCAAGCCTGTGTCTATGGCAAAAAAACACATCTTTGCCAAAAACTTTCTTACTCAGCCCTCACACAAGCTGATCCTGTGCTTAGCAAAAGGGAATCTTCCCATTTTATGGGAGGAAAGAAAATATCTTTGCTATTACAGCACAACAACAGTCATACACACATACAGGGGCCAAGCAATTTTTCCCTTGATAGTCCCTTCAGAGGAGGTGTTTATTTGACATAAGTTACACATGGGAAAGTAATGAGTTATGTTAATTGAGCTCATCCTCGCAAATTGATATTGCTCCTGCAAATAGACAAAAAACTCTTTAATATGTTTGCATATTATCTGCATGGAGCTCATATCCAATAGCAACAGGGTCACTCTGTGGCTCAGCTCTCCCGTCTTACTGCTAAACTAAGGGACACGGCGCTTTGACTGGCAGGCGGTTTGACCTTTGTTATTGCAGGCAATAAAAATATTCCCAGCTGGAAGGATGCTGCTGCACACCCCGCCCCCCCTCTACCAGCCCCATTGCACCACCAAATCCCAACCAAGAGACTCCAGAGGGAATTTCGTAGGACCACAGAGATGTGGGTTGGGAGGGACATTTAAAGGTCATCTGGTCCAGCCCCCCTGCCACAGGCAGGGACACCTCCCACCAGCCCAGGTTGCCCAAAGCCTCATCCAGCCTGGCCTTGAACCCCTCCAGAGGCATCCACAGCATCCTGAGCCAGGCGCACACACACCTCTGGGGCTGTGGAACTGGAGAATCACGGAGGTGACCGCCGCCTGAGCTCCCTGCACACAGACCAGCCCATCGCCCGAGCGCTGCAGGGGGCTCAGCACCCAACCTGGAGCAGCGCTGACGGTTCAGTGCATTGCACGGAAAAATGCCTTCGTCTCTTGGGATGCCACTCTTAGCTGGGACAGATGCTACCAGCAGAGCCAGGACAGTGGTATCATGAAGGGCTTTGTCAAAACAGCCCCTTCCCCATCACTGTGGTCTCTTGAAGATATCTATGAAGTAGAGGCAAGGGTGACTTTCTGCGATGGGCAGAGGGCTGCAGCAGCAGAACTGGTACCCAGGGATGGGGACAGGGCATCACAGGGTGTCTCTGTCTCACCGACCATCCACTCCTTCCTCAGAGCACCAGGTCATATTTTTGGCTAGGCCAAGAAAGTTTGCGACACACAGAGTACTTCTAGATCCTATCGATTAAGGAGGAGAAAGAGAGATCATTAAGTATTTAAATGGAGATAAATGAGTCTCTGTTGCTGTGACATCCAATAACCTTTCAGCCAGCTGCCTTAATTCCTAGTAAGTAAAAAAAAAAAAAAATTGTTCAATCAGTCATTAATGAAGCCATAAATCATTAGGAGAATAATTCTTCCCAAATTGAATTACTCCTTTCAATTATTTGGCTTTTTTTCCTCCTTTCCTTTCATTGCTTCATTCCCCAAGGAGCTGAGCAGAGTCAATGCGTCGGAATTAGACTTAACCAGGCTGACGCTGCTCGGTAACTTTTTGACTTCTCTTTTCCTGTCGGGTCTCTCAGCTGTCCTTTTTCTCTGCAAAGACTGTGGCAGGAGAAAATGAAAATCGTGATGTCAAAGCCCAGAGTTTCCTGTGGAGATTACTCAGTAAGGTTGGGTTTGGTTTTTTTTAA
>WKFP01014346.1:407406-420710 GCA_011057875.1 Pterocles orientalis | reverse complement strand
TAAGACGAGGCATCAGGCTGCCTTTGCTGCTCTTACTGTGATATGTGCCGTTTCCAAAGGGTGAAGGAGCAGGTTCTTCATGCAAAGAAAAAGCACATGGGATTTAAAATATGCCAACCGCTGTTGCTGTGCATCTCTTAGTATCATCTTACACCAGCAACTTCTGCTGGGGAGATTTCCAGGAGGATTAAACTGAAAACCCCTTTTCCAGCATCTGCTGCTCGAAGAGAGAGGGTTGCTATGGAAACCGCATCTGGCCTATTCACAGGAGTTTTATAAGGAAAGAAACAAATAAAAAATAAAGCAAAAACAACACACGCGTCGCACAAAAGAGAGGTGACTTTGTCTGCCTTCGTCAAAGAGAGAATAAGAGCAATAATGACTAACGCAGCCCTGCTGTTTGCGTACGTCCTCGTGGTACCATCCAGCTCTCCTGGATCCCCTCCAGAGCCGAGAATTCCAGGTGATAACACGCGTGTTTGTGTGTGTGCCGTGGGTGCCTGCGCCCTGCCTGTGCCCTGCCTCTTCTCGGTGGGGGGACAAAGGTAGGGCAGGAGGGTCCCGCAGCCAGGACTCCCAGCGTCTTGGGGAGCTGTCGGCTGTCCAACTGGCTCTGGGCAGCGCTGGTGTTTATTCCCCAAATCCTCCAGCACTGGAGCGGTCCCCAGGCACCGCTGCCCACCATGGGGTCCCCCATCTCCCAGCCGTAGGGTCCGCAGCCCCAGGCGATGAGACCCAATTGCCATCGTGGCACCTCAGGGTAAGGGCTGTGGGGCTTCTCTGCAGGGCTGGGGCCAAAAATCCCCAGGGAATAATGAGTATAATAAAGATTTTCAAGGGAAATCAACTGGCAGGGACCAGGAGGACCTCAGGGGTTTCAGGGATGCTCCTAAACCAGCGTGAACCCCTAAAGCAGCAGCTGCTTCCAGCACACTTCAGTGATCGGTTCTTGCTTCAGCCCGGTGTGACACAGAGCTGGGCCATTGCTCCTCCCATGCTGGGGACAGACAGGGTCAGCAGAAATGTCCTGGGGATGGGCAAGGGACAGGCCCAAGCTGGGTGAGCCACCAGCCATTCTCCTCCTTTCCCCCCCAGCCTCAGTGTGTCCTTGGGAATGGTTTCATTTTTAACCGTCTGACAGCACTGGGGAAATGTTGATGGATGCTCTTTGGAGCCGATCTCTTTACCAGCCTGATTTGTATTTCAGGGCAGAGCAGGAGATATTAGCGATGGCTCCAAGCCAGCACATTTGGACCAAGGTCTGGAGAAAGCCCGTGATGGAGAAAGGCAGCCAACACGCGTGAACCTCCTTGTGACGGGGCACTGACACGAGAACCTGGTTGATGGTGGCAGAGCGCCGGGATGAGGCAGAATTTTGCCGGGGAGCTGGTGCCGGCTGGGCAGACACGAGGTGCTCACGCAGCCCAGCACCTTCGCACCAGGTGTACAAAGAGCAGCATCTTACTCAAGGACACAAAGTACACCTGGATCAGGCGATTGCTCCAAGCCTGGTGTGTGCTGGGTTCACCTCACTGAGCGCTCCCGGGGGGTTACTCGTCCTTCACACCCACGCGGGTGATTTTAAGCCAGAAAGCTGTGCCTACCCCAACCGTGGCTTGTTTCCCAGCTCATGCCAGCAGGGTCATTTCAGAGCTCCATTAGCATCACCAAAGCCCTATTCAAGCCCAACCTATATCACTGTTGTTTTCAGGAGCACACACAATTTACCATCTGGCCTGGTATTCTTTATGCTCCAAGCTTGATGCAAATCAACATAGCTCCACTAATTGCTGGGATGCTAATGCTGCTCACACCACCGCAGGGTCCGGCTGAGCTCAGTGCCAGCTCTGCACCGCGATGGCACGCCAGCAGCATCACTGTCCTGCAGCCCGTGAGATGCCGTTGACGCCGCAGTCCTGCTCCATGGCTTGCTGTGCAAGATTCACTTGCCTCGGGATGCTCGCCGAACCTAAAATGCAAAGGTGACAGCAACTCTGGAAAAAAGGAAAAGGAGCGGTGATGTAAGGAATTTAGCCCTGCAGACAAGCCACCCCGCAAATGCCCCAGCACGGAGAGAAGAGGGCAGGTAGTGATAGACCAGCATTGGG
Organism: Pterocles orientalis; assembly: GCA_011057875.1. Classification (NCBI taxonomy): domain Eukaryota; kingdom Metazoa; phylum Chordata; class Aves; order Pterocliformes; family Pteroclidae; genus Pterocles; species Pterocles orientalis. Next base: position 418,602 of record WKFP01014346.1, on the reverse strand, counting down.
CAAGTCTTCTCCAGGCAAAAATCCTTTTCAGCAGCTGCAGATGGGGATAATAAGGGACTCAGCGCAGTAGGAAAGCCAGTGCCAAGGACTTGTTGCAGCAATGAGGACGTCAGACACGACACGGCACCTCCCGGATGGGGCAGGCTGCCTGCCCACAGCCCTCCTGCCTGCGACCTGCCCCTCCTGCGGGCACAGTGCGGGGCTGGTGCTCCAGGGATGCTGCCAGAATAGTCACATTCCACATGCCCCTGGTCCAGCCTTGTCTCCTGCTGCTCCAGCCCCAGCCGGGAGTTAGTGTTTTGCCTGCAGCGGAGAGACTTTGCTCTAACAGTTAAAAATGACCCTGTCACTGCGAATCCGTAGAGCTGCGGCCAGGCTGCAAAAGAGGAGCCAATCTGGGAACCTGAAACAAATATATTCCCGTGGCAGGCGATTAGGATGAGGTTCAGATGAGAGGTAAGGTGCTACGTGTGTCTACGCCAGCTCATGGCTGTGAATCCTCAAGCATCCTCCCCTTCCCTCCTGCTTTAGTTTGGTCTTTCACGACTGATCAGCGATTTCTCTTCCTAGCACCTGAAACAGGAGAACAGGAATTTCAGGGCATTCTGCTGGACCCACTTATTTCCCTGTTAACCCTTTCCTGCGCGGAGGAAAAGCACCCTTTTGCCTGCCCAGCCCTCCTGGGACAAGGGCCAGCAGCAGAGCTGAAGCCGCCCCAATTTCCTCGTGGACAAGGCGGTGGCTGTTTGCATACCCCAGGAGGGGCAACTGGGGAATTGCCAAAGAAAGCAGCTCTGCAAGGAGCTCAGGTTGTCCAGTGTTTTTCCTTTTTCTGCCCTGAGAACTCTTCTGCTCTTTTTATTATCCCTTGTTCATCAGCAGTGGCATTAAATCCTTTTCCCATAGGGTTTCCATGGGGTTTTCTATAGTTTCCATGGGGTTTTCCACAGATCCCCTCTGAGGATGAGGCAAGGCAAGTGAGCTGCTTTCGTGCTGCCCGGTGTTTGCCCAGCCTGGATTCACACCTTCCCGGGGAGCACAGGTTGTATATAGAGCCAGGCTCGTGCGGCTCACCGCAGCAGTTATTTCACCCCCTTTCCCGAACCACAGCCTATTTTGGAGCTAACAAATCCCCCCAGCAGCCTGCCAGAGTCCTCCTGTTCAACCCCAAAGAAGGCAAAAGGGAGGGGGAAAAGAAAAAAAAAACAGGGAAAAATAAAAAAACTTGGTATCGCCATGGCAACCTGCTCTTTCCTGGCACTGCAAAACCTTTCAGTTCCCACTCCCCATTTATCAGTTGCATCCGATCAGGCAGTGATGACAGTCAGCATCGCTTCGTGTTGCGCATGTCGGATGCTCACGGAGAGAAGTCGTGCTCCAGAGCAAGCTGCAGTTGTACGCATCCTCCCTGGGGCCAGCCGGAGCCACGGTCCCTCTGTGGGCTGCTCCCCCGCAGGGGCTGTGCGGTTTGGGGATGCAGGACCATCCCCAGGGTGGGGAAGGGCCATGCCTTGCCAAGCTTCCCCGTGCCAGATGGGTTCAGAGGGGGCACAGCCCCACCTGGCCAGTGCCGCAGCCCCTCCCCGGTGAGTGCTGGTGCAGATCAGCCGCTGCAGGTTGGCTTGCTGCCTCGCTCACCCATCCCTCGCTTGCTGTTAAACCAAGCAAAGACCCTCTGTAGCTCTAAGAACACCAGAGACTGCTTATGAGCCCCTGCTGCACGCCCCGTCCCAGCGCGGGGTGCAGGGATGCCCACCAGCCCCCGGGGGCCAGCAGCCTGCAGAGCAAGCGTGCCACAGCAAAACCCTCTGTGCCCTTCATGCCCGACACAGTGGGGACTTCCAAGAGGCGAGGAGGGACCAAGCTGTCCCACTGCTCGTCCCCGTGCCCTTGAGCTCCAGCACACAGGGACGGACGGCAGCAGCCGCTGCAGACAGCAGCAGGGAAGGGCTGCTCCAGCAGACGCTCAAAAGGGCATGCCAGCCTTCATTATGTCTCATTTACAGCTAATTACTGGCCCCAGTGTGTGGGGAAAAGCCACCAGAGGTGTAAGGGAGGCGGCTGTGTCCCCTGGCTGGGTGGCGGGATGCTGGATGACTCCGGAGCATCCCAGGGTGGGAGCAGGAATGGGGCTGGGAAACGCTGCTGATCCCAACGGATCTCAAAGGGTGCTGCAGTGAACCCCAGAGGGGCTTCCCCAGGAGGCACCCACCTCATACAGACCCCCACCCGTTTGGGCACTGCCACCGTATTGACTCAGCTCTCCTTACCGCAGGAGAAAATGGTGCTCCGGCAGCACGGCAGATGGGACCACGCTGAAAGAAAATTGCTTTTCCTTCACAGCTCAGGCAGCTCCACTTTATTTATTTATTTATTTCATACCCTTGTATTTCCAAACCCATTTCCTCACTCTGCAAGCAGAAAGCCAACAAAACGCAGCCGCTCCCATCCCCAGATGGGCACGGAGCCGTGCCCTGACCCGCTGGCATGCCCACAGGCAGCTGCCCCAGCGGCTGTCGTGCCGAGCCCCTCTGTTCAGAGTGTTAATAAAGCTGGATCCGAACGCTCATTTAGGCAAACGAGATGCCAGGCATCCCTGCTCCCCCAGCAGCCCTGGGGAGCGTGGCAGCGGTCGGTTTTCCGCAGGCTTGATGAGCTCTCCTGGGCAGGGAGCACAGATGCTGCAGCCGGTTCTTGGTGCCCCTCCAAGAAGCGTTGAAGGCAGGAGTGGAAGCCTGGACACCATTCAGGGGATTATCGTTCGTTAATTGTTGGTTTAAGTGAGTGCAGAGCCTTGTTGCCTCCTGGCACACGCGTATATTTTCAAACAAAGGCATTGCAAGAAGCAAAGCGCTTCCCCAGCACGAGCTGAGTTTGCCAGCCATCGACCTGCGAGGTGGCACGGTGACAGGGTGCTGGGACACACACCGCACAGCACCCTCCTATGAGCCTGGGCTGTCCAAGGAGCTGAGTTTGTGGCTTCCAGCTTTGGGCTGATTTATCCGGTGGCTGCTGAGACCTGAGGGAGGCAGCAGCTTGCGCCCTTGGTCCGCCTGGGCAATACTGAAGCAGTTATTTACTGCACAAGGTGTTTGGCCAGACAACCTCCCCGGGTAAAAAAGAGGAAATATTTCTCTTCTTCCCAAAGCTGGCTTTTGCCAGGGTTTTGCCTTTCTGCAGCGCTGCAGGACACTGTTAGCTCTCAGTCCCCCTTTGCAATGAAGAGCTGAGCTGTCCTCTACCAGGAGGGAAACTGAGGCACGGGCAAGACCTTCCCTTCTTGCGCACATCCCCTTGCAACAAGTGTACGGCAGAGCAGCCCCTTCCCATCTGCCCCCCACAGCCCCCCACAGCCAAGCCGTCCCCCACTGCCTTTGTGCCAGGCAGAGGCTCCAGTCCTTGTCCCCTCCTGCCCCAGCAGCCTGGCAGCACGTGCCACCGCTCCTCCCCGGGGCGTTTGCTTAGCGCAGACTAAAGAAGTGCTGCTGCAAATATGTCAGTCGTAAAATAACATAAAATAATAAAAGAAATAAAGCGCTCTGGCTATCAGCCCAAGTGGAAGTCTCAATTAGTGAATATATCAATCATTGATGACATCTTAAGTAGCGTTTACGGTGAGAGCATTACAGAAATGATTTGCAGTTACAGCGTCGCTGCGTCGTTGCTGGGAGCAGAGCTCCTGGGGAAGTGGCACCAGAGCAGCTCCCAGCCCAGCACACAGCTGGGGCTCAGCGGCCCGGGGGGATTCGGACATGGAGCTGCTGGAGCGGGGCCAGAGGAGCCCCAAGGAGATGGTCCGAGGCTGGAGCAGCTCCTGTGCGAGGACAGGCTGAGAGAGTTGAGGGTGTGCAGCCTGGAGAGGAGGAGGCTCCGGGGAGTCCTGCCAGCACCTTCCAGCGCTGAAAGGGGGCTACAGGAGAGATGGGGGGGCTCTGGATCAGGGGTGGAGGGACAGGATGAGAGGGAACGGTTTTAAGATGAAAGAGGGGAGATTGAGACGAGATATTGGGAAGAAATGTTTCCTGTGCGGGGGGTGAGGCAGTGGCCCAGGTTGCCCAGAGAAGCTGTGGATGCCCCATCCCTGGAGGGGTTCAAGGCCAGGCTGGATGAGGCTTTGGGCAACCTGGGCTGGTGGGACGTGTCCCTGCCCATGGCAGGGGGTGGGACTCAATGATCTCTAAGGTCCCTTCCCACCCAAACTGTTCTCTGACTCTGTGATTCGATGATTTAGGGATATGGGCTCTGTGACCCCAAAAAATGTTGTCCGCAGCACTGATGGACAGAGTGGTGGAGGCTGTGAACGATGCTGCGGCACAGCTTCATCGAGGGGTACCTGGGGATGTTTGCTCCTGCCTCGGGGTTGAAGGGGCTCGGCCAGTGCATTGCCGGTGGCAGTGCAGGGCTGGGGACGGGTGAATGTGACATTCCCCCCTGGCAGAGGGCTGGGGACAGAGGGAGGACACACAGCTAGGTCTCCCCGAGCCTTGCCCCAGCCTCCTGCGAAGGGTTTCGCTTTGCAGAGCAGCCGAGCCTCCAAAAGAGCCACATGGACAGGTCCCATCTGCATGTTCCTGGCACCAGTTCAGGGGAAATTAGAAGCCCTGTGGCACTGGCTGCAACGGGCGGGATAATGGTCCAGCGCCGTGCCCTGCCAGCATCGCCCCGTTCGGTCCCCGCCTCCCTGCCAGCTGTCCCTGTGTCCCCCAGCCTGCTGGCCATGCCCAAGCCAGGGACCAGCCCACCAGGGACGGAGCCAGAGATGATTTACAGCTCCGCTGCTAATGCCCAAGGCCCAGGATAAAAAGGGATCGGACAAGGCACGGGAACATGCACAGTCATTTATGAATATTACCAGATTACAGGTGGCTTACAGGCTCCCAGCTGTGATCAAACCCCGCCGGGCAGCCACAGCCGGATAAAGACGACAGTGTGTGTAACGGGAGGAGTAAAGCCTCTCCCAAACCTCCTCCAGCCCTGAGACGTGTTTCTACACACACACGCAAAAAAACCCTTTGTTTGTTTGTTTGTTTGTTTGTTTGTTTTAAAAGAATTTGTTGGATGTTGCCCAAAGCCTCAGCTGCAAACATCCCTTTTGGCAATCGATTTCAGCAGTGGGAAGAATCAGAAAGCAGCTTGTCCTTGCAGAAAGACAGAAAACCACTATTTTTTTATCTCTTTTTTTTTTTTTAATTAGAAACCCCAACATCTCCCACCATAAAAAAATTACGGAGGAAAGATCTTCTTTTCTTTTCAATCCCTCCCCTGCTCCAGCCCGCCCGTGTTCCTGCAGACACAGGCACTTTGCTGGAGTGATTTAATCAGCCGAGGAACAGATGCAAAGGCTAAACGAAGGGAAGATGCATGGGGAGAGCACGGGCGCAGCCAAAATGTTTCTGTGCTCGAAGTGCAACCTCAGTTCCTGGGGCTCCAGGGCTCCCAGCTTTGCTCCGTGTCCCTGCACAGGTTCACACCGAGCAGAGGGCAGCAACCCTCCCCTGGCAGTCCCCTGATGCCCTGGGCACCAGCACTTTTCTGGACCAATGAAGTCTTGCTCTCAGGTGCAAAACCCCCTTTAGCTTCAGGGCTTCACCACGGGGAGGACGGACTCATTTCAGGTTTCCCAAAGCACATTTCATCCCCACAGGTTTGGGTGATGGTGGGACCTGGCATCCTAAGCCCTCACTCACTCCTGGCTCCAGCAGCATCCTTGCAAATGCTCCCTGAGCCTGCCAGCCTGGAGGCAGCTCTGCCCACCCTCCAGCCCCCTCCCAGCTCAGCTGCTCTGCCAGCATCACTTACACCCTCCCAGAAGTTCTGAAAGTTTATGGTAAATTTGCCCTCGGTGGATGGTCTCATTACAACCCTCTCCAAGGAACTGCGGCGATCAAAAGAGAGAGGAATTATTCAGAAGAGTGTAACAAGGAATAATGCGTCAGCGAGGGACGGCGGGGAGATGGGGAGTGAGAGAGGAGCAGGAATAATGATGATTATCTCCAGGTGAGTAATTTGCCCAAGGGTTTGCTTTCTGGAGCAAAAGGCTGAATTACTGATGGGGACTGAGGAGCCCAGATGATGGGGGCACCTTTGGGTGTCCCACGCAGGACAGCAGCGCACGGGTGAGCAGTTTGGGAAGTGTTTCTGGATGCTTCCTGCCAGGCTATACGACCTGCCCGCTTCCAGCCCTCGCAAGAAGCTGCCCGAGAGCATGGCGATGAGGTTTGGGCAGCCTCCAGTTATCTCCAGTGTGGTGAGGGATGCGGGCGGGGGGCCAGCGCTTATCTCTGCAGCATCCCCCAGGGCCTGATCCTGCTCCCACGCTGGGGTGGCTGGTGCACAGGCACCACTCCCATCCAGCAGTGCTGCTGTGATTCCATTAACACTCCACAGCCTCTAAATTACATTTAATAAATACCTAATGAGAAGATGACAGCCACTTCTGGACTCTCAGCAGTCCCTTTGGTTATTCACCAGCTCAGAAATGTACAACTGGGCTTCAATAATTGATAGTGCTCTAACGCAGAGCTCGGGGGGAGATGGGGCCCCATTAATTACTGCCGGGCAGCCACACGGCTCAGGCACCAAATGCCACCAAGCGAGCGCTCTCAAAATGATGCTAATAAATATGGCAGCTCTGCACGCTGCAAAGCACGAGCTGGTCCTGCCTGCTCCCTCCGCAGATGGGCCGGTGGTCCAGGGGCTCTGCAAGAAGTTAGAGCAAAGTGCAATTAAAATGAAGGTGTTTCAGGAAAACCATCCTGACCGCTGGCTCCAGGTTTGCAGCGGAGGCAGGAGGGCTCAGGGTCAGGCATGTTCCCTGGAGCCTGGGTGGCCAGTGCAAACCTGTCTGCTGCTGCACACGCCTTGCTCCAGGGTGGAAAGTGGTCTGAGAGGGCTCTGCCACATTTTTCTGTCTTAGAGCAGGGCGATATTCTTTCTGGAGAGCTTTTTCAGGCACTTGAATGATGGTCAGCAGCATGTTGTTAGCATTGCCCTGGGGCTGGAGGGTGGGAGCTGCACGGATCCCTCCGAGCTGGGTGCAAGGTCAGGGAAAAAAGGAGATGTCTGCAGAGTGGGTCATCCAGTAAAAAGGAAAACAAGAGGCAGGAAGAGGGGAGCTGGTCTATAAACCCCCCGGGGAGGCTGAGCCTCATGTGCCCACTCTGCTCCCCCAGCAGCCCCAGCCCACCACCCTTCATCCTGCAATAAAACCGGTGACACTTCCATCCCCTGCAAGGGACAAAGAGAGATGGCCCCCAAGTCTGGAAGGAGTTATAGAGCAAACGATCAAAAAGTCATTGTAAATCCAATCACATTAAACCCTACACTTCAGAAATGTTCTGGCGCCTTCCTAAAGCCTTCCCCTGCTGCAGCGATGAATCTCGGGGTAATTTGCACAGCACCTGTCAATGAGACAATTTCCACCTTTCAATGAGGTTTTTCCCGATGTTTCTGTCAATGGGATTTTCTGAGGGTAAAGGGGGAGTGAGGGAGGGTGCAGCGGGGGCAGAGGATGGGGATGAGCCTGGGGTGAGCGATGGGCACCTGGGAAGCCAGCGTGAGCCTGGGCTGTGACAGATGTGTCCCGTGTCCCCCAGAAAACCTTCCTGCCCCCCCGTTGCCGGGAAGGGTTGCTTTTGTATTTCCGTGAGAGGAAAACAATTTTTGCCCGAAAAAAATGGTGTTGCAGAAGAGGGGAGCTAGGGAGGCCACAGCAGGTCAGGAGAGGAGAGGTCTCACGATGTCCCCATGCTGGCTGCGGGGTCCCCTGTCTCTCCAGTGATGCTGCCTCAGGGGTTCCTGTGTCCCCAATGCACCCCTGCTGTCTGCAGGTGCTCCTAACCCACCTCCTCCCCAGGGAGGATCTGCCCAAACAGCCAGCAGACGCCTTGGTGAAACAATCCGTGTTTGAAGACGGGAAAGCACAGAGGAGCAGAGATTAAAGGAAGGTAAATAGTTCCCTCCGTGTGCCTGGGGCTGGCTCAGCACAGGCACTGCCTCTGTGCCACCGAGCCCCGCAGCAGATTGCCAGGAGCTGGTGTGTGCTGGGGCTCTGCAAATCCCAGCATCTCCTACAGGTCTTACCTGGGCTCAGACGCTTTTTTGTCCCTTTAAAACTTCCTTAAAAGTTTGTAGCTGAAGTGCCTGGCACAAAGCACCCATGCTGGACCAAGGCAAGGTGTCCTGGAAGAGAGGGGTGTTAAATAAGCAAACCCTGCACGTGCACACACACACCCACCGACGATGTAGGAGTTACAAATATCCATGCATAAAAATGGCATTTCATTAGCAGCCCAATAATACCTTGGCCATATGGTTTATATTTACCGTCCGCACCCAAGAGGGTGGAGGTGATAATGGATTTTCAAAGAGACGATTATTTGCTGGGCCAGATCCTAGGGCCAGCTGGATTACAGTGGCACTGCTGTGGCACTGCTGCGACTGGTCCAAACTGGTGGGCTCCTTGGGAAGGTGGCCAGGGGGAGTCTGCCTCCCTCCAGTGATGGGGATGGGTCTGGGGGAAACCCCATCCCAGCCCTCCCGCAATGGGAAACAGCCTGTCCAGAGCCAGCGGGTCTGTGGCTTGACCCAACATGGAAGAAATGCACCGGTTCCCTGATTAGAACTGATCCCAGCCTGTTTCACATCTGCACTAAGAAAGTCTTTCCCGATTCACTGTTGATCAACCTTTAAATAAGGGCTCTGGCTGGCTTTAAGCCTCTGATTGCGGTGTCGCGGGGGAGCCGAGCTGCCCGGAGGATGTCTGTGTGATGGGTACAGACACACACGTGCACACACATCGCAGGGGCAGGGAAAGGGCCTGATCCTTCCATGGGAGGAGAGGGAGGGGGCTGAGGGGGGGATGAAGGAGTGATGAGGAGCTGCAGAGATCTCCCTGTGCAGCACAGCCCCAGGGGGTACCGGCGTCCCTCCTCAGGGCAGCCCGAATGTCACTGTCCCTCTGCCCCAGACAGCTTTATCCCTCCTGGGGAAGCATAACATCATGGGCAGGGTTTTTAAATGTTTCCTGGCTGTTTCCCGCTTGGATGCTCTTTAAATCTCCAGCCAGCCCAGGAGTGTCACAGCACGTCCCCCAGCTGTAAGGGAAGATTTACAATAAAGCCATTCGTGGGAAAAACAGTCGAGGCAGGATCCGCTGGCCACCTTCAGCTGCTCAGTGAGGGAGCACAGCTCACGAATTTGACAAATCCTCCCCCAGACCCCACTCAGACCCTTCTAATGCTCAGATGAGCAGCTGGAGCTTTGGCTGGGGGAAGGCAGCAGCTGGGAGATCGCTGCTCCGGGGAGTGATAACAGGAGAGGGGTGATTCTGTGGGCAGGGCTGCACCCCAAAAGAGGATGGATGAAGCAATGATGCACCCCAAGCCCCAGGTGGGCATCCCATGGGTGTATCACCCTCCCCTTCCCGTGTCACCTGCACCGTGGACCTGAGGCTTTCCGGAGAGCTCACACCCTGCCAATGTCCCTTGGGGGGTCTGGGTGATAAATGTCCCCACGGGTTCTCCGGCTGCAGCACCTGGCTGGGGCACCCAGGGTGCTGGGACAGCGGGTCCCCGACATCCCCCAGCGCCTGCAGCCCTGCGAGGACAGGGTGTCCCTGCATCACCCCTAGCTCCTTGCAGGAAGCCTTGTCTGGGTGAGCAATTCTTAAGCATCCTACCGCGGTGCCTGGGAGATTAGGAGAGTTTAGGCAAGCAGCTGCCTCCCTAGATCAGCTTCTTGCTAAATTAGCATCAGCTTTTTACAGCACCGGCAAGCTGCCGGCTGCTCAGAAGCCCCGTTCCCAGAGCACACTGTTCCGCTGGGCTTTAAAAAGGACTTTGCAGTGCACTAAACGGCCTGCATCAGCTACAAGAGCAAATGGTTCTGGTTTCAAGACCCCAGAGGTGCTGTGCTTCACGCCAAGCGAGGCAGGATGGCTGCGGAGAGCACAGTGCTTCCCCGGGGTGCTGCCAACCCGCCTGGGTGCTGCCAACCCGCCTGGGTGCTGCTCAGCAAGGCAGAGCCTGGACACGGGGATGGATCCCACTGTCCCTCCTCTGACACCAAATCTATTGCCCTGTTTCGCAGGGAATAACGGGGGGTAGAGGTTAGGAGGCAGACCCCTCTGCTTTTACAAAGCCCCCAGCAGAGCGTGTCTGGGGTTGCAAAGGGCACCTCTGGCACCTGGAGGCAGGGGCAGATTTTAAGTCCTTGCTTTTACCAAAGTCCCGTGTAGGATTGATGCTCCCTGCTCCGGGCATGTCCCCTGTCCCCACGAGAGTGGCATTACTGGGAGGCCAAGAGCACCCACGCTGATGGGAGCTGCACCCCTGCGACCTGCCCATGCTGCTGCCCAGAGACACCCCTCCTGAACCCCCTCGACTTTCTGATGCAAAAACAGCGACAAAAGGGACATCTTGGTCCCAGCCAGCCCCCGCAGCATTGCAGGGTGAGGGACGGGGGGTTCCAGCCGCCTTGCAAAGCGCAGAGCCCCCAGGCACAGCCCTGAGATCCTTTCCATGGCATCTGCTTGGGTGCTGCACCCCTGTGTCCCCGCACACCCCCATATCTGCCTCAGCTCCCCAAAAATGCCAGGCTCGCACCCGCACCACTGCTGGGGCTGGGGCCGATTTGATTTCCAGTCCCGAGGAGCACTTGTCTTGTACGGGCTGGTGAATAATTTATAGCTTGCTCATGAGGAAAGGCAAGGGAGGGAGGCGGGAGAGAATAAATATATATTTATAAAAAATGGAAAAAGCTAAAAAAATAATAATAATGCACAAACCTACCCTGTAAACTGCTCCTTTGATCTAATCCAGAATAAATTATACATAATAGAGCTGGTTGGTGTTGCTTGCCGACAGCGTGAATAAAAAAAAAATAGAAAGCAAGCAAGAAAGCCAAAGCATTTGGGCTAATAACAATGTGCTCAGTGTATATGCTTCATCGGTATTATTTTGCAGCAGCTAGAGCAGATTTTCAAGTGAAAGAAACCCATTTTTAAATTGGGGATGTGCTGTGCAGGAGACGAGCGGGTGGTAATGCTCCACGACGGCTGGAGCGTCCACGGAGAATCTTTTTCTTTCTCATGTGAGATCAAGAGATTCTCCAACACCTTCCACGAAGGGATCGGGAGGTCACCAGCTCTCTTAAGGTGACACTTTGCTGCAGACCTCAGCATGGATGAATTTACCA
>WKFP01014346.1:328583-387718 GCA_011057875.1 Pterocles orientalis | reverse complement strand
TTTGTGTTTCTTCCCAGTGCACTGCAGCACATGTACACACACATAAAAACACAAACTTGTATAAATTACCTTCCAGGCAAAGCCTGAGGACTTATAAATTGCTTAAAAATCAAAGCACATTCCAGGGGGGAAATGCAGTAAATTGGAAGGGGAAAAATGTGCATACAGGCTTTTAATAAAAACCGCGTCACGGAGGAATCTCAGAGCCCTTTCAAGGTGTTAATTAACCGAGTCCCAGTGCAGCCCTTGGAGGCAGAGAAGAGTTAATGCCCCTAAACCATCTTCCAGATGGATGTGTACGTCAAAGCCTGATGAAACACCCCCACCCCACGGCGGGGGGAGCGTTTCGGGGTGTCCTCCTGGGGCGTTGGAGGAGCAGGGGTTTCACACCTCTGGTGCTCCTGGGATGGGCTGGGAAAGCGGGCAGCCGGCACTGGAGGCACGGAGCTGACTCAGGGCAACGAGGGATTTTCCAGGGGAAGGAGATGGGATCAGAGGGAATAGAGTTTGGAAGAAAAGCAAAAACTCCAATTAAAAAAAAAAAGGGGGGGGGTTTCTAAATGAAAACTATAAACTGAAAGTGCAACACCAGCTTTTTTCGTTTCGAAGCAGTGAGGTTTTAATGTCAGATGCTGGAAGGCGACCAGCAAGTGAAGGAAAGGAGGTTCAGCCTGAGCATCCCTGCGGGGAAAGCAGAGCCCTGTGCGCTCCCTTGACTTCAGGATCCGGAGCCGTGATCAATACACCCAATATTGTAAGCTGGGTGATCGTAAAACATTCACTGTAAGTACTCACACACTGCAGCTGAACAGCAAGCCCCGATTAAGGATGCACAGCCTCTGGGGCTGCCAGTGGGAGCCCCGGGACAGGTCACAGTGGCTTTGCCGGGCATCCCCTGCCCACCCCAGCATGGCCACCGTGCGTGGGGACCAGCCCCAGCCACCGCACCGCGCTTCGCTGCCACACTCGCCCCAGATCCAGCCTGCTGCTGGCTTTCCCCAGCAAGCCTCAGTATTTTCCTGGCTCATCTTAGTAAAGCCTGAGTTGGAATAGGGATCGATGTGTGAAATGGAATATGTCGAGATACATTCTGAACACATAGCCGGGAGCACTTCACGACGCGAAGCCAGCAATGGCTCGAGCAGTGTTTTTCCCCAGCCTCAATCTTGGCACACTTTGGCTTTTCCTCCCAAGGACCCATTAGTCACTCCTCGGAATATAAACCGGGCTTGCACGTAGCAAACCACCCAGTTCCTTCAGTCTTCCAAAGATCCCCCACATTGTAATTCCAAAATAACATTGCACTTCTTTAATGATCAATAGCAATTACTAAGTCATTTATTTCCAATAAAGGCTGCAGCAGGAGGTCTGTGTGATGCATTACTGTATAAATTCACGCTATGAAACAGATTAACAAAGCATTATGAAAAGCAAGCTTATTATTTGCATGAACACGAGGCTCAAGAGCTAATTGAAGCAATCCAGCAAAATGTCAATGACTTCTTTTGTATATGAAATATTCATTAAAGGCGAGCACTTACTTGTGAGCGATTGTTTATTTATACCTTTTCATTTGCATTCTGCTATAAAGCTGCCTGTCTTTCCATTAGGGCGCAGCCAGCGCCGCTTGTGTTTGGAAACTCTGGGTTTTCAAAATTGCCTCCTGTCTTGCAAGAGCCGTGGGGGATTTTTCAGAAGGGATGGTCCCATCAAATGCATCAGGGGTGATGGGAAGGGAAAGGGAGCAGCTGCATGGGTGAGGAGCCTTCCTCACCCCTCCTCATCCTCCCTCTGCACCCTTCCCTGGTGCTTGTCACTGCATGGAGGCGAGCGCTGGAGGAACAGGACACATGGGACTGGGAAAGACCCTGCAGACCCTGAGGGAAAAGCATCCCCCAAAAAAAACAGCGAGCTGGGGGCACAGCCCCCTGGTTTCTCACCCCCTTGTGCCACATGCCCCCAGGGGGGACGAGCAGCGGGACATGAAGGGTCCAGGCGCTGTGCCCCCTCCTCGCACTTGCTGCATTCTCCGTTTTAAGTCACGAAGGAAGTTTTTCCTGAGCCCATCTGTTTGCCAGGACAGCTCTCAGACTACAAATCAATGTGCCACCGCGTCTTATTTGCTCTGCAGCCAGCTGAGCAAAACAATGCAGCGCCAACAGAGACATGAATCTCCTTCATTTATCTTCGCGCTAGAAAAATTTCAAGGCTGAAGCTTTTTCTGGCTATTTGGCAGCGCTGTCAGGAGCGGGATGTGTTACAAATGGCTGGATGGGGGCTCTGGATTTGTTTTCTCCCGGATTTCCTCAGTCTAAATTGCAGTTTTACTAACGCACGTCCCCAGTTACCGGAGAGACAAATGTTTGACCAACAGCTTAGGATGGGATGCGAGGATCAATCTTGCGCCGCTGCTTGGAGAGAGGCTGCAGGGGAGGGGAAATTATAGTTTTCCCTAATGATGCCGAGGGAACTGCCCACGCACAGGGCAGCAGCAAAGCCCATGGCTGAGGACCAGCTCTCCGGGCTCGAGGACTCTCCTCCACGGTGCTGGAGGGGGGAGCGATGCCCGTTTCCCTGCCCCCAAACTGAGCTGCTCCTGAGCTGCAGCTTCCCCTCTCCCCCAGACCTGCTGTACCTCACCCCCAAAAATCCCACTGGAAAATCCCTTCCCAGCAGCAACTTTTAGGATTGCAGCCATGGGTATATCACCGAGCGTTTTGCTGCTCCTCTGAGCTGCCCCAAGGATGTGCGTGCCTGAGGATGCAGGGGATGAACATGCCCAAGGACGCAGGGGATGATCGTGCCCAAGGATGCAAGGGATGAACACGCCTAAGGATGTAGGGGACGAACGCGCCCAAGGATGCAGGGGATGATCATGCCCAAGGATGCAGGGGATGATTGTGCCCAAGGATGCACGGGATGAACGTGCCCAAGGATGCGGGACAGCTGGCTGTCCCCTGTGTGGGTGGCTCATCTCAGCCCAGCCCGCTGGAAGTGCCTGATGGTGTAAGAGGCAGCCGATGCCCACCCTGTGCAGCAGAGCGGTGGGAGGGGAAAGATCCGAGCACTGCAGAGGCCACGCAGCAGTGTGCAAATGGCTTTTGGAGCCACAGAGCAGCGCTGGGAAACTGCTGACATCAGTGCACTGGCTGGGACCTTTAATAGCTTTTAAATCACAGAGGTTCAACAACGGGGAAATAACAACCCCTAATGTTTACTCACACTTCTTGTCTCTTATTTGCATATAATTGCTTCCTACCACAACACATACCATCCAGCCTTAATTACAGCAATCAGACCCAGCGCTGCTCAGGGTGTGCCAGCAAACAAGTCCTCTGATGCCCCAAGGAGCCATGGCCCAGGGGAAAACAGAGGATCCTTTTTTTTTTTTAATTATTGATCCCTATATCATGGGGATCCCAGGGACACCCACTGCCAGCATCCGAAGGTTAAGAGATGCGGGGAGTGGGGAAGCAGGTTTATGTACTGGAGAATGCTGCTGAGCTTGAGGATCCCAGGTGATGCTAATCCCGGTGAAACGGAGATGTGCCCTTGTTAGGAATGAATGTTTCCCAGGGTGTTAATTCTTGTCAAATTAACAGCTTTGGAGATCCGCAGAGGACTGGTTTCAGCTGTTTCTCAGCCCTCCCTGGAAATGATGTTTTCCAACATCTCTAACAGCATCCTCAGCAAATGTCTCTAGAGTTGAATCCTCAAGGCAGCCTTGGGTTTTTAAAAAATGCATCGTGACTGCATCAGCAGCAGCTGCACCATCACATGAGCAGGAAAGTAGGACAGGCACCGTGTGTGCCACGCGCTTCCCCCCGCCAGTGCTGGGTACCTGGTACCCTGATGCTGCTTAGGAACCCCCGGATTGTCCGAGCAATCCCGTGCCACCGATGCCTCACCTCAAACCCAGCCTCTTTTGCACGCTGATGCAAAATGCTGATGGATGCTAGCAAACCAAGCAATTTGTTTTATTTTACAATTAAATATTCCTTCTGCCACACCTCAGGAGCGCTGGAAGGCAATCGGACATGGAACGGGAGCAGGTCCAGGTTCACCCGGCAGCCCCGAGCATTGGAGCATCTCTTGGACAGTTTTGAATGGGTGATGTTCTCTGCGTGTCGCTTCTGCCCGCAGTCCTCCAGCCCGAGGGAGGTACCCTGGGTCCAGGATTTCAGCGTTTCTCCTGACAGGTCACCGGTTACGCAGAGACCGTGAAATTTTAACCGACTGCTGTGGTCTGCCAAGGGATGCTCCTGCCTGGCAGTGAAGGAGGACTCGGCGGATGGGATGGTGAGAGGCAAACGAGGGAACAGATTTAGGCTGATGTGTTATAGAAGGTTGAGATGAGCTAATTATTTCACCAACAAAAGCTCTTAGGGGGAAAATGTGCCCTGTGTTTTGTTTTATTTTATTTTTCCTCCTTCCCAGTCCCCTGCTCTTCCCACACAGACGTCACTGCGAGCGAGCACGCGTGTTGGCTCCGATGATTTATTCAGGAGCCACATCAGCTCTGCCTTCCACTCTGACGGTCTCAGGATCTCAATATTTTATACAGAAACCTCCAGCTCTCTGCCCCTGTTCCTGCTTTAAAGCTGCTTGTTCTGTACACTCCTCTCCGGGCTGCAAACACAAAATAGGTGCAGCGCTCCTGTGCTGCTCCGAAGTTTTATTTTCTGAGTTTCGTGGATGCTTTTGAATGTCTCCCTCCCCTCGGTGTCCCCGGCAGCCTGTCAGCAGCGTGGCAGAGTGTGTGACAAACCCAGGCTGGCACCATGTCCCCTGTCAGTGCCACCGTCCCCGCTCTGCGCCTGCAACTCATCCACGAGCCACTTCTCCAGGTGACAGCCGTGGCGCAGCAGCAGGCTGCAGCCATCCGAGGCTGTGCCAGGAGCTAACCAGGTTTTTACCCCCTTGTGCTTTGGCTCTTCTCTTTGGGGTAGAGAAACTCTTTCCCGGAGCTGAAGCAATGGCACTTTCCAGAGGGGGTGGAGGGCAGGTTTTGGTTTTTTCTGCACTGAAAAGTCTGCAAGGATTTGTTTTTTGCACAGAAAACAGCACCTGGGATTTATGTTGTACCGGGGGACGCTGAAATCGCCCCATTTCTGGGGCTGCAGGGGCTGCAGCTGGGCTCCCGCAGCGATGCCGTCCCTGCCCAAAGACGCAGGCAGCACCCACACGCTGATTTGCACGTAGGATTAAAAACTGCTCGAGGAACAAGATGGAGAAGCACGTACAACCTAATTTCTCCTAGGGAGAGGGCAATGGTGTTGATTAATGTAATTCTCCACGAATGCTTTTAATCAGACCTCGCAGGAGCACTCGGCAGTGGCGCGGTGTGACCTGTCGTCAGTGACGAGCCGTGACCTGTCGCCAGTGACGAGCTGTGACCTGTCGCCAGTGATGAGCTGTGACCTGTCGCCAGTGATGAGCTGCCTTAACTCCGCTCAGAGTTTGGGAGATGGCTGAAAGTTGGGGATTTGTTAATTTTAAAGGCTGCATGACTCCAAAAATAAAAATAAAAACCTCTTCTCAAAGGCAATTACAAGCTCACCTCTAATCCTTGGTTGCTCAGGCCAGTTTTTGAGCTCCTTGGCACTTTTTAAACTTTTTTAATCCCAATGTGGGTTTCAGTTGAAAGGAATGAGGGATGTGGACAAGCTCGATGTAAGCGAAAGAGATGAGGGGGTCCAACAACCTCCTGTTCTCCCCTGGAATAGATCAGAGATGTGGGGGAGCAAGGAAGCCCCAGCACGGGGATCGCAGGGCTGATTTCTGCTCCGTATTTGCATCCCGCAGCATCCCACCGCATCCATATGGAACAGGGCTGTGAGCGAGAGAGACGAGAGCAACCAGAAAGTTACGGTTCAATTGGAGAGAATAAAGGAAACAACTGAGATAAATCAATTTCAAGAGGGGGAAAAAATTTATATCTTTTACTGCTCTCGCAACAAAAATACAAAACACAAACAAATCAAAGGGCTGGAAGTGCTTCCAGCCCGGGACATGACCTGCCTGAACAACAGGATTTAACGTGGAGGGAGCTCCCACCGGGATTAAACCACTGATAGTAAATTATTGAGAAATATTAGGCGGCGAATAGGGCTGACGAGAGATTGATTCATGGTGAAGTCCGTGAAGAACAAACGTAGAAAAGCAAAAAAAAAAAAAAAAATCCTGAAAGAGAAGCAAAGCAGCAACAAGCTTTGAGCTGAGAAAAAGGAAGAGGAAGCCTCACCCAAAGGCTGGTTTGGGCACAAAAGGGGCAGGGGCTTGTGTCCCCATGGAGGGTCTTCAAACCCCCAGGGACGCAAAGGGACAGCAGAGCCTGGCTGGGAACAACCCAGTTGGGAGCAAATCTGGGATTTTCCCCCATCCTCTCTGCTATGGGCAGCCCCAGCTTTTCTCCGTAGGCAGCCATGCCCAGCCCTGGGCTCTGGGTTCATCCCAGTTTGGCTGCAAAAGCTGCCGAGAAGCAAGAAACCTGCCAGGTGCCTGCACTGCTGTGCACGAGCATCCAGGGACACGAGCATCCCAGGGGTACAAGCATCTGGGATGCAGGAACGATCTTGCCCGCTGCTGGCTGCCTGCTGTGATGGAGGGAACAAAGGAGCCACACGCAGACACAGCCATCAAAGGCAGCTCGATGAATTTAATTTAAATTTTTTTTTTGGTTAATGCTATTAATCACCATAGGCACACGTCAAGAGCCTTATGCATATTTAAACTGGGCCAGGAGCCAGTGATTTCTCGTATGCAATTTCCTAATGTTAATAATGTTTCCATTAGCCATATTCGGGAAATCTGCCATTTTTTTGTCCCCTTCTGGCCCATACTTTTTACTTTTAATTATGACCCAGTGTCAGCTATTGAATAGTTTGACGCATTGGAAGCGTCGTCAGAGATTTCTTTTTAATAATGCAATTTCTTGGCTGTAATAGCCCTATAACTTGCGTAATTAATGGACCACGCAGGTGGTGTGCTCTCAGATACTGCTCATTCATTCACAGCAGAACTTGCTGGTGGAAAAGATGCTCCAAACCAGGAAAGATCCAGGAAAGGTCTCTATGGCCATCCCCTTCCCCAGCCCTGGAAGAGCAGAACCGGGTACCCCTACAGCATCCTCGAGATGATGCCTCCAGGAGTCTCACCCCTCTCCCCACCACGTATTGCCCCAGGGGATGGCCCTGTTTTGCCTGGGGGGGGTCTCTGTCCCCACCTCCACCCCACTGCAGCAGCACCGTGCCCCCACCGGGGTGGGGACAGACCAGAGGGACATGCTGGCTGGTAGCAGGCTCTGAGAAACATGGAGCATCCCAAGGAGAAGGGGAAGGCACTGGGCAGTGGGTGGCACAGTGCCTGCTGCCACCCTGTCACTGGTCCCAGCGCTCCCCCTCCTCGCACCGGCCGTGCCCCCAGCCCTGCAGAGCATCCCCCAGCGTGGGGGCACAAGCCCCTGGCCATGCAGGGGGAAGCTTTGAACCGTCCTCGTGTGTCAGTGGGACACCGACTGCATGTGTCCCCTCCCTGGCAGCCACGGTGGGGTGGTGACAGCCGTGCCAAGGGAGCCAGCCAGCCTGGCGATGTGTCACCAGCCCCTGGCATCACGTCCTTTCCTCTGCTGCTTGGGAAAATTAACTTCGAACACGAGGAGGCTCCGAAACACTAGACGCATCCTGCTCACCTCCTGCTAGGCTGTGCTGAGCAATGTTCCCAGCGCTGCAGGAGCCGGGGGGGCTCATCTGGGGCTGGCCCCCCAAATCACCCACCTGCACCTTGTGTCCCCTCGGCTCTCCCCTCGCCTCGTGCTGGAGCCATCCCTGGCTGTCACCAGCCCCCCAGGAGTGACTGAGGAGGGATTAAACCACGACAACAGTCCCTCCTGGTTTGAAAACCCACGGAGCTGGGCTTCAGGGAATTATTCCCCAGGAGCTCCAGGGGAATGTTTAATTCATGCCTGTGTCCCAGTTGTCTGATTGCATTGCTTGGCATCACAGCCAGCGATACATGCTGAGACTGGGAGGAGAATTAGGGGTTTTTTTTTTTCAGTTCTGTGCTCTCCTCCTCCAGCCTAGGTCCCTCCAAGCGCCGCTGTTTGTTGCTCTCGATGCTGCGTGTTCCGGAGCTGGTTTACATTTCCCCAACAGAAGCTCTCGCCGAGGAAGTCATGTAAGGAACAGAGCAAAGGAAAATCTATTGCTGAATGTATTGATCTGTACATTTTTTTTAAGGCAAAGCGGGCTGAGATGGTGGCAGCTGCTCTCGAGGGCTGCCGGGGAGGAGGCAGGAGTGAGACGGGCTCCAGCAGAAATAGCAGCCTGCGAGTGGGGGTCTGGGACGCCAAAATGCAGCTCCAGGAACCCCCTCTGCCAGACTCCTGCTCGGGGCAGCGATCCCCAGAGCTGTGGGGCTCTGTGTCCCTGTCCCCATCCTTGTCCCCTTCCCCATCTGTTACGTACAAAGCATCCCAGACAGAGGGTCTGATGGGTACCCCGCATCCTGGGCAGCCCCCCCTTAGCCCAGCAGCTTCAAGGCCACGTTCACAACCCCCTAAAAATCCAAAAATGAAGAGTCAAGTAAAATATGGCAGCAGAAAAAGCAGATAGAAAATTACTCCCCCGTAGTAGGATTTCTAAGTTTTTGGTACTGATGTGGCGGTCCATCGCACTGACAGGATAGAAGGAATTTCACTTATCACTTTGCTGCTTAGAAAAATGTCTATGAAAGCAAGAAAAGCCCAAAAGGGAAAGGCCTGGGGGCTCAGAGGGGCTCCCGCTGTGCCCAGTTGGGGTGTTTGGGTTGCGGGGCTGGGAGCTGCCAGCACTGATGCTCTCTGCAGCATCACACTCCAGTTTTTCTGCTCCCCCCATTTTTCTCCCGACTGCTCAGCCATGTGAGACAGCTCATTAGAGCAGCCGCAGATTTGAGCAGAAGAGATGATCAAGTTGTATGGGGAAAAAAAGAAAAAAGAAACTGTTTTAAAAGTGGTTCACAGCTGTCTGTGGCATTTATAACATAATCACAACCTGGCTCCCCGCGGCCCCAGTGCGCTGGCTGGGCGGGTGGGAAAAGTTCCCTTTGCCCAACGTGGTGCAGGCACATCTGGGGCAGGAGCAGATTTGGCGAATAATACTGATGGAGAAGAAGATTTGGGCCAGGGCTCAGGATATAAAACCCTTTCTTCCTCTCCAGGGCACCTTGGAGCTTGTGGAAGGGCTCGGGAGCCGGAGCCTCAGCTGTACGGCTCAGACAAGGCTCCCGGCAGCAGGTCTCAGCTGGGGACGGCTCGGTCCCTGGCTCAGTCCCCAGCTCCCCTGCCACCGGGCACGGCTGGGTGCGGAGCCGGGCTCTGCCTTGGCAGGCAATGATGCAGCATGTTCCTAGGCTGGCTGCCTGGGAAGCGCCGGGGAGCCGGGCTGGTGACATCTCTTGGCTGTTGCGAGAGGCTGGGATGTCCTGGATGAATTTTTAAAAAGTGGAGGAGGAAATCAAACAGCTACTGTTGGCTCAGGGCTTCTTCAACGCCTAATCACCACCAAAGCCCTGGGGACATTCAGCCAAGGCTTGTACTGTCACGGGCTCTGAAGTCACCAGCCTGGGGACACACTGCCACCAGGACCCAGTGCCATGGACACCAACACTCGTGGGTGGGTTCCTTCCGCAGAGCTGCACCCACCTTAGTGTCCCTTCCCAGAGCATCCCTCCAGCCAGCCCCACTCCCCGCAGAGTGGGGAAACGCTGCTCCAGCAAGATGGGCAGAAACACCCGAATAAAAGCCATCAAAACCCGGGGAAACGGCAGAGACTCGAGGAGAGATGGCCAGGAGTGATGCTGCTCCTGCACAGGGTACCATGGCCAAGCATCTCTGGCCCCTGCATCCCCCCAGCCCCCTGCATCCCGCCGGCGCCAGCAGCCAGCCCACATCCGTGGGTCTGATGAAACATGAGAGCAAGCATAAAATTTGTCTTTGGGGAAGCAAATGAGAGTTTTGCAGCATCAGCCTCCTTGTTCAGAGCCATTAGTGTCTAACTTGCCGTACCTTGCTGTACCATGCTGAACCGCATGGCAGGAAACACGTTGTATGAGTGTGACTAAACCAAAGGGACCAGAAAGCGCGTAAATAAATAAGGAACCACCCAGTCCACCCACCTGGCTTATGTCTCAAAGAGGACGCATTCACATTTCTCAAGGAAAGGCGTCCTGGTCCTGCTGGGGACAGTGCTCTGGCTCTGTCCTCCTGCCACACAGCCCACGGTGGCCACTAAAGCCACGGTGATGGGCGCAGGGAAAGGTCTCCTGGGCCAGGGAGGATGGAGATGCTCCACATTTAGTAAGAGGTTAATTTATCTGAAATGCAGGAAAAAATGTAAGGTGCTCCCTTCTTTTAAGCAAGCAAATTTAAAAGGGGAAATGATTAGTGTAAGATTGAAAAAATCCCCCCCTCACTTTACCAGCACGGTGCCCGGGCAGCCACCCCGCCAAGGACCATCCTTCGCCGCGGCAGCATCTGATGCTCAGGGTGGAGAGGAGGGAATAAATCCCAGCTCGGCCAAGCAGCTGGCTCTGCTCCATGCTGATATTAAAGAGAGTGAGAAAGGAAATGAAGAGAGCCCTGAGAAGCCTGAAAGGTAATTAAGGTAAAACTCGTTAATATTTCAAGCCAGCGCTGTGCCTGTTACAGCAAAAGGCCTAGCTGAAGCCCGGGAAGTGACGGGAAAGAGCTTGTCTTGTTGCATAACGGCACATTACGGGATCAAAGCAATAAAACCTAAGGAACCTGCTGAAAGCCCTTGCAGGGCGAGGGGGGGACAGTGCCTCTGGAAAAGCCTGGGAGAGCAGAAAATAAAAAAGCTGCCAGTTCTTGTTAGACATGAATAATCACAGAGATAAATTCCCTGCGATCCTCTTAGCGCCTTGCCAAGTCTCCTCCAGCCGAGAGGAGCCGGCGTTGGGAAGAAGGAAGGATGCTGCTCCTGGGCTTCCAGGGCATTGGGGGCTGTGGGGAAGGAGCTCGGTCCCGACTGGTGCCGGGGGGTCTGGGGGTGGGCAGAGCCAGGAAAGCCAGCCAGGGGCTCCTGGGACCCTCTGTGTCCGCCAGCATCCCCCCAGGCTGGGGAGCTGCTGGGGCAGCAGAGACCTGAACAGGGCTTGGAGGGGCTCAGCTAATTAGTGGGATGGGAGGGGCTCAACCAATCACTGGTGTTGGAGGGGCTCAGCTAATTATCGGGGTTGGAGGGGCTCAGCTAATTATTGAGATGGGAGAGGCTCAATATTATCAGTGTTGGAGGGGCTCAGTTAATTATTGGGATTGGAGGGGCTCAGTTAATTATTGGTGTTGGAGGGGCTCAGTTAATTATTGGTGTTGGAGGGGCTCAGTTAATTATCAGGTTGGAGGGGCCGGAGTGATTATTGGTGTTGGATTTGTTCAGGTAATTACCCATCGCTGTGCCGAGGGTGGCAGTGAGGGTGGCTCAGCTCTCCGGAGTGGCTCAATCTCCGCATTAAGCTCCACAAGGAGAGCAGGGGAGGGGGAAACGTGGCTTTTCCTCTGCTTTAAAATTTTCCAGCCATCTCCTGATCCCTGCTGTCAGCACAGGATCCTCCGACACCCCCGGGAGGGGAGATGGCAGCAGGTCCCCGGGGTCCCCAGCCTCTTCCCAGGACTGAGCCCACCCTGTTCCTCCCCAGGGAAAGCCCCCCACTTTGCAGGGGAGCAGAAAAGCCCCCAAAGGCCCTGTGCCCTGGGCTGCCTGGGGCCACCAAAGGTCCCTACAGCAGGAAAAGGTCCCGGTGAGGGTTGGGGCTGGCAGCAGAGCCCTGGGATGGAGCCTCAGCCCCCCCGCGACGCTCTCGCTGCAGGCTGTCTTCCAAACGCCAGATTAGCAGCTATGAGAGCAGGGACCCGCCGAGGTGTGGAGGGGATTACAGGCACTCCAGCGCTCCGGTACCCGGTAATTAATGTCCTGGATTTGCCAAGAACGCATCAGCAAATGTTTGCCTCTATTTGTTTGTTAGCAAATGAACCAGATAAAAATTAATTCCCAATTCATTTCACGTCTCTCAGTGTGAGGGTCGCAGTGCAGACGGGCTGGGGGTGAGGGATGCCTGCATGCATCCCGTGCTGTGCAGAGCTGTGAAACGCCCACCTTGCCGTGATTTACTGATGCCAGAGGTGTCTGCTCCCCTCCTCTCTGCTTTCTCTGAGCACAACGACTCCCAAATCAAATTGAAGCATTTTCTGTAGAATCTGCTCCCCTGAATACACAAGGCACACGAGTTAGGTGAGGAAAATTGCAGCAGAGAAATTACAGGATGTTTTCTTTATTTGTGCTTTGAAAGAAGGGGCTGGTTTCTCCCAGCACGGAGCTCCGGGGATCAGCCACAGGGAGAGACATTCCGGAGGAAACCAGGCGGGCTTGGAAGGGAGCGGACGGGATTTTCTCTGGGAGCTTTCAGGAATGGAAATAAATTGAAAATACATTGAAAACAGTTAACACAAGGTCTAAGGGCTGGCGAACTGGAGTGTGAAGGAGTTAAGGGGTGGCTGGGAGCCAGCAGCAGGCCAGGAGGTGAAGCCCTTGTATTCAAGGTCCCCCCCCAAACCCAGCTGAGCAAAACATGGGGAAGGATCCGTCCTCGCTGGCCTTCCCCGCGTTAAGGGAGGAGAGCAGAGAGCTCGTTTTCCTGCTGCACTGGATATGATACCCTGCATATTCTACTTGGATCCCTCCAGCCTCCGTGAAAACCAATTTCCCTTGCACCAGCAAAAGCGGGTTTTATTAACAGCAATTTCAGCGCTCCGATAAATCTCGGCAAGGCGTAATTTCTCCGCAAATGGCATGTCCGCATTGTTACTATCTCTGCTGCTTCTCGCTCAGAACCATTTAGGACAATACTTGCTTGATGGAGTCTATTAAGCGGGATATTTCGGGATGTGCAACAATCGCTGTCGTTAAGCCTTCTCGGGGCTGCGCATTTATCGGGCAATGGCCCCGCACGCTGGGAATCAGCCGAGACGATGTTCACCCATCCATCCTGGGTGAAACCATCTCATTTGTGGGCTGGATGCTGCTACCACTGCATTACACCACGCCTTCTTGTCTTCATCTCAGGAGAATGTAAGAAAACAGGAGCTGAGTGGGGTGGAAGGCAGCGAGCATCACCAGGACTTCATGGCAGCTCGAGCATCGGGCCGGGGATGGGTAAAAAGCTCCTGGGTCACCTGGGACCCGCCACCAAGGATGCTTCAGGTGGGGGAGAACCGAGGCTGCTGCAGAAGTGAAGATTTCCACCCATTTATTTGCAAGTTGGAGGTTTAGGGCATGCACAGACAGCATGGCAGGAGAGCTGCTGTCTTGCGAAAGTGGGGAATGCGCCCAGGGCAGGACCCTGCAAACCTCCGCTCTGCAGCTGGCCCGTTCCCCCCTTCCCTTCCCCAGTGGCTCTGCAGCCCCTCGGACCCCCCCCCGAGCTCGTGGGAGGCGACGGCTGCTGCTCATCCCTCCCCCAGCACAGCCAGCGCTTTCGGGAGAGCACGCGGGCTGCTCCGGCAGCGCCCATATATCTTTTTTTAATTTGAAAAACGAACAGTTTCCAGGAACTGCTCCGAAGTTAGAAACAATATGATGCTGCTGGTGAATAAGTCATGAGGGCTGGAGCCTGAATCTACATATTTATGTGCGCGCTCCCTCATCCGGGGGGATGATTTATGTAATTTATACAAGTGAGAATACTCCAACGCCAAACCGCCGTCGTCAGAGCCGCTCTGCCGAGGGTCCCACTCGCCCCCAGGCTGGGCTGTGCCCCACAAAAGCCCAGCTGCCCCCCTAGGGTCCCACTGCTCTGGCTTCCACCCTCTGCCCGGGTGGCCTTGGGGACACATGGTCCCTGCAAACCCTGTCCTCAGGTCGGTGGTTTCCACCTCCCGGTGCTGCCAAAGCCACCGGCTGGAGCTCTTTTCTTACAGAAACGTAAAACATTGCCAGCCAACGATTTCTCAGAGCGGGGAAGTCAGCAGACTTCTATTTTCATACACTTTCCATACCAACAGTTATTATTTTTCCTCTTTTAATTATTTAAAGTTTCTGCTTCAAGAAGCTCTCCTGTTCTTGGGGGGAAAAAAAAAAAGTTATTAAAAGGGCCTTTTGCTAATCTCTGCCTTCCAACGTGCGGCGGAGCTGTGCGGTTCTCCTCGGGAAAGCTGCCCGCAGAGCTCTCCGCCGCCTCCCCCCTGTTCCGAGCAGCAAGTCCCGCGCCCCCGGGGTGCGCCTGCCGCGCTCCCCGCGATGGGAGAAAGCCAACCTAACTAAAGCGCAAAATTGCAACTGGCACTTTTCCGTTATTTTCCCTTTTTTCACTCAGCGCTCGGCTGTGCCTTTAATTACCACCTTCAATTATTTGTCACTTCAAGGCCCCGGTCCCACTTTTGAAAACCTTTTCGCTTCAGTCAACGGAAAAAAAAACCTGTGGAAAGCATCGGGGGGTGGGGAGAGGCCAGGACCCCCCCGCCACCAGCATAACTGAAGCATGTGCTGAAGTGCTTAATTGCTCTGGGAGGCTCAGAGCATCTCCGTGCCTCAGTTTCCCCCCAACCACCCCCAGCAGGCTCTGTGCCTGGGTTGCTCCTTTTCTCCAGGACTGGAGCCACTGGCATCATCACCACCCTGCGAGGACACAGCCACCCCCCCTCACTGCCCCGCAGGGACCAGCACAAGCACCTGGGACCCCGGCTGGGGGACACATGGAGCCCCCCCAGCCCCTCCTGCCCTCCTGGCAGCACTGGAGCTGGTGGCAGCCCCCTCCTGCCCTGGTGCCAGCGGCAGAAATGCCTCCAAAGAATTTCCCCCCCCCTCCAAGCGCTCCCCAGGACCCCACTGGGAAGCCCAGCCTGCAGGAGGGGAGTTTATAGCCAGCAGCAAAGAGTTTCTCCGGGAGAAGGGGTTCCCAAGTGGGCGGCTTCACAAGCCCCCCAGGCAAGAGAGGTCTCATCACGATCACAAAAGCATCGAGGACTTGGCTGGAGATCAAACGCCTTCCCAGTTTGCTTTCAAAGAGCGCTGGGGCAGCACTAAGGGCCTGGGCTTTCTCTCCCAGCAAGCCTCCTCCTCTCCTCCATCCTTCTGAAGTGCCTCCGGACTTTCATGTATCCATCAGTGCCCCCTCCCTGCGCTAGCAGGACTGGCCAGAAAAATCCAAAACCAGAACGAAAACCTCTCTGAGACACTTGTGTGCTCTTGAGCCAAGCCCTGGCAGCTGCCAGACCTGCCCGCGAGCTGCCTGTCCCGGCACGGCAAAGGGAGGGATGGGGAAAAGCAGCACGACGGCATATTTAGGGTAGATCTTGCTGGCGGGTACCCAGATGCTCGGGCATCCTGGGATGCAGCAATCCCAGCGCTTGGGGACCATCGGGGTGCCCAACCGCTGAGCTCACCCCCTCGCTGACTTGTGCTGGGGAAGGGTCTGCCCCGATACCCCTGAGGATGCCCCCAATATGGGTGCTGGGTGTGCTGAGTCCGGGGGGTGCAGGTACAGCCCCCCAGCTCAGCGCAGATCGGTGCCTCTGGCTTGGCTCCCTCTCAGCTCCAGCCTGTGCGGCTGCGGGCGAGGGGTTCTCCATCCCAACCTGCACCTCCTCCAGAAAGCTAACCCCCCCCCTCCACCTAACTCCTTGCCTTTGGGCCCTGCGGGTGGGCAGCTTCTACCTGCTTGGCCTCTTTCTGTAAGATCTGGGGGGAAATAAAAGAAGGAAAAAAGAGCTTGTGCAAGGAGTGGAGAGGAGGAGGAGGAGGAGAAGGAGGATGTGTTTCCCAGTAATGAGTCCTTTGCACCAAGTGAGGAAGGGGAACGATGAAGGATTAGCGCAGACATGAAAATTAAGAGTCAGAGGTAATTAGAAGAGCCTGGCTCGCTGCTTAGCCCCAGAGGAACCTCTGATAACGGTGTGGGTGCTCATTAAAGAGATATAATTAGGACTCTGAAGCCGCTGATGAGCCACTCCGCATCCCCAGCACCGCAGTCTCTGCGCAGGCAGCTCCCGCTCCCCCCTCTCCTCCTGCACAACCCTTTGCTCCAGGAGCTGGGGCACACGGCAAACCCCCCCACGGCCCCAATCCTGCAAGAGCCTCGTCAGAGGCAAGAGGAAACGAGGAGGAAACCTGGAGCATCAGCACGGAGAGCCGTCTCCCTGCCCGCTCTGCCCCGTACGGCTGCAGGCAGCCAGCACCAAAGGGTCGCTGCCTCTGTCTGCATTTTGCTTTTTGCAGTGAGATGCCAATAGCCCTGCGATGCTTTTCTTGCCTGGGGCAGGCACAGTGAGCAGGAGCAGGGCTTTGTGAGTTATTCCTCCGTGTGTTTGCTGCCCAACTGCGCTCAGCTGCGGCAGAGCAGGGCTCAGCTCCTCTCCTCGGGCAGGATGCGACCCCAGCTTGCATGGATGGATAGGGTGAGGGACTGCTGGAGCTGGCCTGGATGATGCCAAGGGGACAATGTGTGGGTCATAAATCCCAAAATGCTGAAATATGGAAAAGTTGCATATGTGGGGCTATTTCAGTACTTGCCGAGAGGTTTGGATGAAGCTGTGTGGCCTCAGGAACTGTTGTGCTGTGGGTCCAGCCCATGAGATGCTTTTTGATGAGGCTCTAAGGATGGAGCATTAACCCCAAGGGCAGCCCAAGCCCTGGCAGGAGCAGGCGACGTGTGGCAGAAATAATTGAACAGTCCCCACTCACACCCCAGCTGGACGCGACCCCTTGGGCTGCCGAAAGCTGGCGACGCGAAGATGCGATGAATTGTTTGAACGCGTGATGAAAACCCTTGAGTTGAGCTTGAACTCAACAGGGTGTTGTGAGGCTTAATTAATTTATGTCCAAAAGCACTTTGAGGGCATCAGATGAAAAAGGTTATTACAGGAGTGCAAAGAGATCCTTTGTGCAGCAAGATGGAAGCAGGAACAGCCCCGGCCACGCTCCCTCTTTAAAGAGCACAAGCTATTAGCACGAAGGCCAGCGATGAATAGGAACTATTTTATTTTTTTATCTTATGGAAATGATCCTGCAGCTTTTCGTGATGACACATCATCCTGGCACAAGAGGGCACAGAGAGGGAGAAGCTCCTGGTGAAAAACACAGAGCTAATTATTTCACTTCTTCCTAAAAGCCTGCGATGAGCAAATGTTAGAATTTGGAGCAAAATTCCCCTTCTGTGCGATGCCCCAGGGAGTGCTCCAGCATCCCACTGAGCTGAGTTAGGGCGTCCCAGGGGTCCCCCACCGCCGCCAGCTCTTTGAGGGGGGAGAAGAGGATCCCTCGAAAGGCGAGGGGGAGTTTGGGGAGGCTTCAGGCAGCCCAAGGGAGCTGGGCTTGCGTCTCGCCCTGCAGCATCCCGGGGTCCCCTGAGCTCCCGCAGTCCCTCGCTGCCAGGTGCTCCACTGAGACCCCCCGTCCCCATCCCCTCCTTGGTGGTTTTGAGGCAGAGAGTCATTTGGGGTACCCTGGGCTGGGGACAGCAGGTGGCATCGCATGGGAGGTACCAGTGGGCATGTGTTGGGAGATGGTGAACAGTCAGAAATTGGGGCTTTCCTGCTGGGATGGGCAAAATGGGTTAGCAATCAGCTCCTGTCCCACCTTCAGGATGGTTTTTCCTCCATCTCCTTCCTCAAGCCAGTGGCTCTCTGGCTGGCAGGGCAGGATCAGGCCCTTTTACGTCTTACTTTTGTGGGAATTGCAACCTGCAGGACAGATTCCTTCCCAATCACCCTCAGAAAACCCCCCAGGGAATTAAAACCACCCCTACGCAGCATCCTGAAGCACACCCAGCCCCTGTGCAAGCCCTGGCACAGCTCGGAGGGGTCTGCAGCACCCATCCTGGTCTGGGCATGGAGGAACAGGGAGCTGGGGGTACAAGGGAGCTGGCACAGGGACAAGGACAGGGACAGGAGGCACCGCGGGGCGGGAGCTGCGCAGGTTCCTCGTTACACTCCCGGTGCGGTGGAGGCATGTTTAATTGCAGCTCCACGGCAGAGATAATTTGTAGGTATGAATGTCGTCCTCGTGGGCGGTAATTTTTGTTGGATGTTTATATGAACGGGGCAAGATTCTGCTCCCAGGGTGACACTTCCCAGCTGCTGAGATGCTGTGGTGAAGGCACAGATCCAACTGGGAACAGCTCGCCTTCGCCGCGGGGAGACCACCCCGGCCCCCCCTGCACTGCGCAGCCCCCCCGGGCAGCAGCACGGGGGATGGATCCTCCTGCTCCTGCTGTGTCGGTGGGAAAAATCTCCCCAGGGATGGGTCTTTCTGATTTTCTGACCTTCAGCAGGGAGTGGGTCCTGCTCGGAGCTGGGGTGGGCGCAGCGTGGTCCTCCTGCACCCCTGCACAGCGTGGGGCCGTGGGTGGGGAGGTCTCGCGGATGCAGTTGCCATGGAAAAATGAAACCCCCCGTCAAGATCCAGACGAAGCTTATGCAGTAATTAACAAGCAGCAAAAATTAAAGAGGAGGATGGCCACGGTGCTTCTGGTCTGTCATCCAGGGTGGGCAGCTGTGGAGGGGTTTGAACCTGAAAGCAAAGCAATGGGAAAAGCACGGAAATAAATCCCACCTAAACCTGAGTTGGACTGTATTCTTGCTGGGATGGGGATTTTCTGAATTTTGTTTTGCTGTCTGCCCAAAAAGCGGAAATGGTAACTCCAGGAGAAACTGCACACAGCAGGGAAAGCGACAGCACAGCCCTGCTCTGACCCAGGGGGTGAGGGACATGGCCAGGGACCGGCAGCCCTCACCGCCCCGGGGCAGGGCCATGGGACAGAGGATCCACGTGGCCCCGTGGGACCTGGAGCCGCAGCTGGGAGGGGGCACTGGGAGGGTTTGTGCAGCTGAGAGCCGGTGGGACACTGGGAGGACCCCTAGTTGCGTTCATCTGAAGAGGCTGGGCACTGCCACCGAAGGACCAGCTTTCAGAAACCATGAACATCCCAATGGCAAAAAGCATTGACGGGAACACAAGTGCTGTGCCCCGGTGAGGGCTCGGTGCCAGGCTCGGTGGCTGGACACCCCATCTCTGCCATCCGCCGAAGGTTTTTTCCCACCCTGCTATGAAATACAGCATCAGATCTATCTCTGCACCAATTTATGCAGCATCGCAACGTGCTCCTTCCATCTCCCCTAGACACCAGTTGGCAGATCTGTGCTGTGAATGTCACAGCAGTCTTTCATAATAACTTCTCCCACCATCCCGTCAAGTGCGATGAGACGGGGAACCATCTGCCGGGAGCCGCGCTGCCATGCGCAGAGCCGCGTCCCTCCCTCGCTGCAGACACCCTCAGACTCTTCCCTGGCCCCACTCCGCCTGTCTCGGGGTACAACACATCCGCACTCGAGCAGTCCTTGCATTTCTCCTGGGGGGTGCAAGCAGCTCCTTGTCATCTTCCCCTGCAGATGCCCCTCCTGTCGCAGCGATGGTGACCGGGTCCATGGCTTAAGCACCTTCTCGCGTGTGTCTTTAGTGCTCAGCCCTAGCATCATCTTCCAGGGTAAAACATCAATAGGATCATCTCTGTCTACGAGATGCCTTCCCTAAAACAAGTAAGCAGCGGCACTTCAGGCTGTCATGGATAAAAGACACTGTAATCTGATTTTCTCCTGCAGGAGCATGTCAGTCATTAGGGGAGAAAGATTTGATCAACTTTGCTGAGAGGGATGCTTTGCACAGAGTGAGCAACCGCTGCAAAAGGGGAGTCATGAAAAAAAGTTTCCAAATGCTTTGCAAAGCTGATTTTAAAGCACCTGAACAAGAGGGCAGCTTCTTGCAGGAGCGCTGGGCATCGCCGGGGCAGCCTCCTTTTGCTTGGGCTGTGCAAAGAGACACCAGCAAGAGGATTTATACCTGTGTGTGCACCGGAGGTGGGAAGAGTCCAGGCTGGAAAGGCAATTAGTGCAGGAGAGAAAAATCTCAGGGCAGTTTAACTCAATTTTGTTGTTGATGTTGCCAGGAAAGGCCAGCACAGTCCTTGCCCCTGAGGAGCGCACCGTTTCAGCAGCTTGGGTAATGAGAAAAAGGGTTTTCTGAGGGGAAAAAAGTCAAATGATTTTTTTTTCTTGAGAAGCGCTCACTTTCTTTAAGCTGCTTGCAACTTTTTTCCTAATTAAAATACATCTATAACGTCATCCGGTGCTTTTTGATACTTGCTCTCTCTAACAGTATGGTTTGGATCAATGAAAGTGTCCTGGGCGCTCACGGTAACAGCCTTGCTCAGCATTTTTTCACTTGAAAGAAACCCAGGGGGAAGAAAGGCTCATGGCTGTGCCAGAAGGAGGATTTTCCAAAAGGGCTGTTCCCCATCCTGGAAAAAAAGAGTGAAAATAACCTCACTCCAGAGCTGCCCAAGATTTGCATAATTAACACTAAAATTAATCCCCATTCTGTTGTAATGACTAGGATGGCTTGCAAAGGGAGCCTGGTGAGAGCAGAGCATCACCCAAGGCACGCCGGGTCCCTGCGGGGGACATCCCCCGGTCCCTGCCACGGAGGGTCCCTGGCAGAGCTGGGACCAACTTCGTGTCTCACAATTGCCAACCCCGAGCACAGCCAAAGCCTGGTGTGCCCAGGCACTCGAACAACGCTGAGAGGAATAATAATAGCAGTTAGATTTGATTTTGCCTTGAAAATACACTTTAATCAACCCTTATTGGGTTAGCGTTGAAATCCGAGCATCGCTGGAACACAGAGCTGCCGCTTCTGAAGTCCTCCCGGCTTCTCGGCTGGGTTCTGTTTTAAACACACCTCTTACCCGCAGCGATTGTGCTCGGAGTGGGATAATTATGAAAAGGGACTTTGGTGCCAAAGCAAAAACATATCCCCACTCCCACCCCCCAAACCTGCGAAGACTCAGCTACACACGCGCTCCGGCGTGCTCGGCATCACGAGGATTTTATTTTCCAACCCCCCTCAACAAAATGTCAAAAATGTACTTAATGAGAAGTTCTCCTCTTAGAAATGAAGCGGTAATCTGTCAGAAGGGAAAATCTGCTGTAAACTTAGTCAGAGCTCATCCCCTGACTCCGTGCCAGCTCCTGGCAGCGGGCGGGCGGCGGGACCCGACTGCCATCTACAGCGGGCGGGGGGAACTAGAAATCCCAATCCTGCTGCAGCCCCAGGCCCTTCCCTCTGCTCATCCTGCCCACTGGGAGCATCCCGCTGACCTCGCTGGAAACCAAAAAGACCTGGATGGGTTTTGGGGTGCTTCCCAAAAATTAGGGTGAGGCTGCAGCGGGCAGAGCCGCGGGAATTGTGGCAGGGATCTGGGGCAGGCGAAGCACCCTGACAGATAATAAAAGTTTATTTTGCAACTCGTGCTTGCAGTGGAGACTTCAAGAAACACACCGGTGCCCGTGCCATGGGGCACGGGGAGTCCCACACGTGGCTTCACCAGTATGAGGAGCAGTCGGGGTGGGGGCTCTGCTCCGGCACCATGGGCAGCATGGGCAAAACACGCCCCGGCGAGCTGCCGGCGCTGGGAGGAGGAGATCCAGCCCAGAGCCACCTACAGCAGCTACCAGAAAGATCTGCCGGAGAACATATGGCGTGTTTTTAAATGCACCCATAACATTTATTTAAAATACAGGCTCTAAATCTTTGCCAGCAAAGCTCCATAGGAGGAAAACTTTCTTTATGCTGGAATCGCTCCTATTGCTGCACTCAAATCACTAACCTTGTATTTATTTGGTTTTAGCCTAAACAAATGGGGAGTAGCGCAGGGAGAACTGCCTGGGATTCCCCTCGCATCTGCGCGGTCCCAAACCCAATCTGCTCGGCTCACCGACAGCAGTCCTCACCTGCACACGGGGCTGGCAAACCCGGCTGAGATCGTTCTGCCCCGATGCAACCCCAGCCATAAACGCTCTGCTGCTGCAAGGGGACAGCTCTCCTGGAGAAGAGCATCTCTCTGTGTCCTCATCTCTGAGTGGGTCGGAGAGGCTGAGCTCCAGGTGGGATGGGGTGGTTCGGTGTGTACCAGCCTCGTGCTGCCCATTGCAGGGGCTGTTCTCCTGCCCAGCCCGGCAGGTTTGGGGCCGCGTCTGGAGGTGAGTCAGGGGAAGGCAGGCAAGAGGGGTTTCTAACATAAGGCTCTGGTGGCATTGTGGCTCCTCTGGCCGGCCTGAGTCACACCCAGCGTGAACGGAAACAGCCTGAGTGCTGCAAGGCATGGGGTCACCCCCAGGATCTGTCCCCTCTCCTCCGCCTTTCGCTGGGCTCTGCCAGCATCTCTCCTGGGCACTGCCAAGACATGCTCTGCCAAGAACAGACACGACAGAAATAGCAGGAGATGGATTTCTCATCCCTTCGGTTCCACGCAGTCCTGTGCTTGCAGCTGGCAGAGGGATGATGCTCCACAGGTACCTGGCACAGACCCTTGGGCAGGTGACACATACGGGGCTGTGCCCCCCAACACCCCTCCTGCCAGTGGGAGAGACCTGGGAGGGGTCCCGGGGAGCTGGGGGCAGCCCCCAGGGCTGGCTGTACCCCACATTCTGCTGCAGGGGCTGGGGTCTGGGGTCTGGCTGCATCTCAGTGCGTTTCTGGTGTCCAAGGGCAGCTGCACCATCTAGAGGAAAAATGGGAATCGGTCCTGGAGCAGAGGCCAAATCCAGGCAGGCAAAGGTGCTACAGGAAAAGGACAAGCAGAGCAGCTCGGCCATGAGCGAGATGCAAATCCTTCAGCAAGGTGTGATGTGAGCGATTTCAGGGTCTCATGGATGAGCCCACATGGCCCATATTTCCCCGAGAACGGGAATATGGGGTACAGGATTCAGAGATGCTGGCACTGCCTGCTTTACATGCGAGTGATCTCTGCTGGCTGCAAGGAACAGGGCAAGGGAGAAGGGAAAAAAATAAATTAAAAATCCCCAGCCTGCAGTCAAGCTGACCGCACACCCCCGAGCCGGGAATCAACAGCCCTGAAAGCAATTTCACCGCTCAGCTGGACCTGTATTACTTCTCTCTCTGAACAGATGTGCCAGTGACACTCGTATGAATTACCACAGCAGAGACGTGAGGGGGTGATGATGAGGTGCCTTCCTCCCGCCCTGGCAGCAGCGCTGCTCTTCTCCACGCTCCCAGCTCCCCTTTCCGCAGGGTGCTGGGGCCAAGCTGCTGCCCAGCGCCCCAAAAAAGCAGCAGGTTTCTGCCCACAGCAACTCCTCCTTTCTGCTGGAGAGCTCTCCGGAGAGAGATTTGGGGATCAAACCATCAGGGTCATATGCACAGATATCCAGAGGAAAAGGAGGCTGCACACCATGGGGTTGGCTGTGCTGGCAGCACATCCATCAGTCCCCAGGACCGGGGGGCTGCCCTCCGCCACCCACCAGCTCACCCACCTCCTGCCCTGCAGCAGCCAGATAAACCCTTTGCATTGCCTTTGCACGGTGTGAGAGGGCTTCACCCTCCTTTAGAGCCTCCTGCAGCAGAAGGGGATGTAGGAGCTCCATTGCCACTGACTATTTTTTTAATTTTATTTTTCTGTACCGCTCAGGCCTCTGCAGATTGTGAGAGTCACAAGGAAACATTGATCATATCCCAAATACAACCGCTAACACATCTCAGCTCTCAATCTGCCTCGTTTGCTGACACCCAGTTTTCTTCTTCTCCTCCTCCCACGAGCTTCTCGCAGCCGGTTCCTTCCTCCTGGTCTGCGGCATGTTCGTCTGCAAGCTGCTCCGGCTTTCCCGTCCCACGCACGGCTGCGAGCACAGCTCGGTGCCAGGAGCCCGGGGCACTGCCTCCGCTCCTTCCCTTCCATGCTCGTGGGTTTTCTGAGCCTTGGCCAAGCCAGGTGGTGGGCAGGGAAGCCTGGCCGAGGGTCAAATCCAGCCCTCACCCTGCACAGCATAGGGTGCAGCGAGGAGCAAAATGCAAAGCATGTCATGTAATGGGAACGGGCTTTTTAAAATTATTTTTTGCCCTCTGATTCTCCCAGGCCAGTTGGGCAGCACCAGGTATTGGTGCATCATTGGACCTTGCCTGTGAGTCACAATTTGGGTGAAGATCTGTAGCCCCAACGCTGTCGTTGTGGCTCAGCAGCTCCCAGCATTCTGTTGCTATGAAGCCAGACGCCCGAGGGGTGCTGGAGGGATCCGAGAGGGTTTGGGTCATTTTCCAAGGGCTCAGACCACTGCCAGGGGCTTCAAGACCAGGATGAGGGAACACTTCAGAAGAGCTGTCCATTAACACCAGCAGCACAAGCCCCATCCGGGGGGCTCTCTAAATACCAAGTTTTTCTTATCGCTTGCCAGAAGGACGGGATTCGATCTCCTCTGCTCCAAAGCCGTTACAGATCTGTTGCTCTGAAGGCATTTGCGGTGCCCAGTCGATACTCCTCCATCCCTGACAGCTCTGCAGAACAGGAGAACCCTGCACTGAGTTCAAAAATACCATCACTGGACATATGCCGTGGCCCTAAATGCCCCATGTGAAAGCAGGAGCGTGCCTGGGTGTGCACGGGGGTGCGTGCAGCCGCAGCCAGCACAGAGCAGGGGGGTCAGGTCCGCCGCTCTTGGCTGGAGCCCTGGGAGCTGACTTCAGCCCCCAGGGAGAGCAGAACGAGGACTGGGGAAAAAGAAATACTCAACATAACTATTAGCGTGTTTGCCAAATGCTGCTTCAACCAGCCCAAAGCGGTTCCTGGGAGGTCCCCGCGCCCTGCAGAGCAGTGGGGAGGCTGTCGCCCGGCGTGGCTGCTCTGCTGAGGATGGTTTGCTCTCCTGGTCTGATGGAGAAAGACCCAAGGCAAAGGATTGCACAGACTCTCTGGCCCAGCATGTTTTTTGAGTTTGATGAGAATTCAAAACAGCGGTGATATTTGGTTTGATCCAAAAGTCGTTTAAGGAAGCATTTTTAACCACTGAACCAAACAGCAGTTGTTGGCAAATCCTTAATCAAAGCCTGCTCACACAAAGCGCCTTTTGCAATAGCAAACGTGCTGGTGACCGAGACCTGCTGTGCACCACGGTCCTGTCCCCTGCCTGCGCTGCTGCCTGTCCCAGCGTGACCAGGCAGGCAGCGTCCCATGGTGGCAGCATGGACTCGAGAAGTCGCTTCCTTTGTGCTGTGCTTCACTTGGAGACTTTGACCATCTGCCAGTCGCCCTGTTGTGAATTCATCGCAGAGAGGTTTCGCTTGTTTGCAGCCAAGAGAGTCCACAGATGCTAAAAATAGACTACTCCTTGAAGGTGATCTGAAAAGCTTTCCTACGTGTGAAGATGCCTTTTAAAAACACCGGCTTAGAGCTAATGGGGGTGGGATGATGCTCAGGAGGGTCTCTTGGGAATCGGGAGTTGCTCCATGGAAGCTCTCCTGCCTCACGGGTGGCTGCAGGGATGCTCCTGAGCAAGCAGCCGGTCAGGAAAGGTGCTCTGTAAATGCAAGACAT
Source organism: Pterocles orientalis (assembly GCA_011057875.1). NCBI lineage: Eukaryota > Metazoa > Chordata > Aves > Pterocliformes > Pteroclidae > Pterocles > Pterocles orientalis. The sequence continues at coordinate 362,290 of WKFP01014346.1, read as the reverse complement.
GATAATTGCGGATGGACAAGTCCAGAGATGTGCTGGGATTTCCCGGCAGAAGAGTCAGAGGAGCAGCAATGAGGGGAGCTGGAGCACAATGTGTTTTCGTTTCCTCCCCCAGCCCCCTTAAAGCTCTCAGCAATCACAGCGCAAAGTCAAAGCAGAACAGTTTCCTTTTGAAATATCCAGCGAGCTCAGCATCTCGGTTTCATGACAGCTTTTCTTCCTGTAGCAGGGAAGGTGTCTATCCCACTGCACATCTTTGATCTTGCCATTTGGAAGCTCACAGACCTCTTCTCATCACCTTCCACCCTGGCTCATGGCACCTAACGCCAGTGTTTATATCCCGGCTTGTGGCCGAAATCAAAGTGCTGCTGTGGGAAATCCTGCACATGGTTCATTAAACATAAAAAAACAGGCTGACCTTCTCTCTCTGAATGAATCCCCCCGTGTTCATCAGATGCAGGAAACACCTGAGCTGCCCCAGCACCCTGCACTCCTGCTGCTGGCATGGCTCAGCACCAACCTGCAACACCCATCCTCAACTGCGCATCCCCGAGAGATGACGGACGAGGTGGAAAGAGTCCCATCCCTGCCCTGGCAGTGCCTCGGTGACCCTGCAGACCTGTGAGCAGAAGGAAGGAGCTGTTGGAAGTACGAAGGGCTGGCTTGAGGAACGCAATTACACATGATCTAAGATATAAACACAGGGCAAAGCCCTGCAGCGTCGGGGCAGGAGCTGGCGCCTGTGAGTGCTCAGCCTGCAGCCCCAGGATGAGCTGGCGGATGGTAAATCCTGGGTCAAGGCCAGCAGAAAGTCCCTGTTTGGTGGCCCAGTGAGCACCACACCACCCAGTTTGCTTTTTCTGGGTAGGACCCATAGGTGAGTGTGTGGCTGGAACAGCAGACAAGCTGCACTGGCTCCTGGCTTCTCACACTCGCCTCTTCTCTGCAAAGTCCCAGAAGCTGGAGGAGTCTGTGCCGATAAGAGTCTGACACCTAATGGGCACCGGCAGAACTGTGACAGGGACAGAACCCGGCTGGAAATGTCCTTGTGGGAACACAGCATCGCCTCAGAGCAGTGCCCACGGAGCTGGACGGAAAGGGAAGATTGGTGTAAAGAAAACTCTTCAGGTTTTTTAAGTTTCTCTGCAGCTGCCCCACAGAGACCTTCAGCTGCGTTTTGTATAATGGTCAATAACGAATGGGAAATTCACCAGATTTGAGCCAAAAACATTAAATGTATTATGTATCCGTGCCTGTGCGGTACTTTCCACTGGATGCGTGTCATGAAGCCAGTGGGTCTCTTTTCTTAAAAAAAAATCTGGCATCTAAAGGCAATTTAAAGCAACGGTGTCGTCTACAGAAAGACACAGTGGAGCTTCCCGGGGCTGAGCTCCACCAAGAGCTGCCCCCAGATCCCCTCCTGCCCCAGATGCTGCTTCCCCGGGCAGCACCCAGCCCTGCTGTGAGGACGCTCACACCACATCTGCTCCATTTAGAGGGTAAATAGAAATGTTCACTACCCAGCACTGTTTGCTGGCGGCTTTCACAGGCATTTCTGTTCCTTTTATTTTTAAATTAGATCTTTCTATTATAACTTCAAGGCCTCATGAGTCTCCTTGGCATTTATTAAATAACAACTAAACTCTTCAATTTACCATGTTACTACATGATCCAGTTGTACTCTCTAATACGCTGCCTGCGATCAGACTGAAGGAGCTAACGGGATGGAAGGACGTAGGAGCAGGGCCACCACCGCGACCTGCTGCCGCCCGGGATGCGCTCACCGCAGCTCGTAGCACCAGCAAATCCATGCAGGAGGGAAGCAAGAGCTCAAGCCACACCTGAGCCACGTTTTGAACCAGAGGCAAGCAGCCTGCTTGATTTATTTTAAAGCCAACGCTCACACTACTTTTTCCAGAAAGGTTCTGAAGCTCGGTGGAGCCACATCATCTGTGGATGCCAAATACTTACTGAGGTCAGGGCTCAGACCAGAGTCCATCCACCTCCTTTCCCCACTGCTGCTTCTACCAAAAACTCAGTGGTCACTGCGGGATTCCACTTTTGGGGGTTGGTTTTGCCCCAAAACCCAAAGACAAGCTCGGGGAATACAAAGCTGCCAGCAGCAGAGGGAAAGGATGGCAGAACCTGAGGCTATCGCCTTCCCTCGTGTCCCAGGCACAGCTGTGCCCTCGGGTGGCATCGGACATGACTCACGTTCCCAGCGGAACAGCGGCGGGTGTTGTAACACGGTTCCGTGTGAGAACTGTAATTGGCCACGAAGCCACAGGTTACCTGACAACAGGAGGATCTGCGAGATGAGACCTTTTATTCTGACTGTTTTGTTTTTAATCTTGTCCTTTTTCTTGCTGGGGGAAAAAATAAAATCACCTGAGCTCGGATTTCAGCCTCTGATACCCCACGGCAGCTTTTGCCTGTGATGTATCCAGAGCCACCTGTAATGAGCGCCTGCTCCTGCCCCCTGCAACACGCTGCAAACGGGACGAGCAGATCCTGAGGTCAGGGAAGATGTTTCATTTTGAAAACATGAATGTTTCCCTGCCATTCCGGCCATCCTAACAAGGGGTCCAATTAGCACTCGTGACTTTGTCATCCGTCCAGCAGGGACACAGGGATGGGGACCACTGCTCTCATTTCCGCAAAGATCATGGTTCAGGAAGACAAATCATCCCTAATGGGGCCTCGGGGACAGGCTCTGCTCTTCTTTCAAGTCAAAGGCTGCACACCGAGGCAACTTGCCCTGCAGAGCCATAAAATGCCACCTCCGCTGGTGACAGCAGAGCTCCCCAGCAGCAGCCAGCCTCCCCCTTCCCAGCAACTGCATGTGCACAAGAACATTTATCAGGCTTCTGGCCATAGCTTTGACTTTCATTTTATTTTTAAAGTGCATTCACATGTAAATGGACTTGGCACAAGAGGACACACGAATACAAGAGCCCTTTTCTTCCCTCTGGAGTGGCATTAGGAGGAATATGGTGAAAGGAGCAAAGTTTCCTCACCTCCAGGCTGCAATCCTGCAGCTCAGGAAAAGCAAGTTCATTGTTTCCTTCTGCACACAGATGCTGGCTCTGCTGTTTTCAACAGCCTTGTTCAAGCGAGTCATTTCGGAACAGAAAGGCATATTACATATCCCAGGGACAAGAACACACAGGCTTATCGGTTCTGCTGTATCTATTGTGAGAGCAGGAGAGTCTGTAACTGTGCCCGACAGTTTGAAACTTGGTCCTGTCCCACACCCCCAGGGTCAGACCTGGTTTGGTAGGTAGCATACTCCTGGTAAAAGGAAAAATTACAACACGAGGTTGGAGTCCAGTAAAGGGCACAATTCCTCAGGGAATGAAAATACGTGTGATGCCTGGAACAAGCATCTCCGGGGTGAAAGCAAATGGAAATCTGTTCCACAGCACTCAGCATACGTCAGCCCCACACCTTGCAATGCTTTGCCACAGATCAAGCACAAAAATACCTGAAGAGCCTTTCAGCTCAGAGCCACAGCGTCCAGCACCTACCCTGCACCAGCACTGGGGACAGGGCAGGTTCAGTCTAGCTGTGTTGCCAGCTCCAGCAGCACCTTCTTTTTCTGCAAGGACAGAATGGATTCACCTCGGAGCCTGGCCAAAGTCTCACTAATGTTCAACACTGCACTGGGAAACTGGCCTCTAACTCTTGAGTTAAACTTCTTCCAAGCTGTGGTGCACTGATGTGCTGTCAAAGCTGCAGCAGAAACAGCAACATCAGTCAAGCAAAGTGTCTGGAGCTTTGAAAGTGACACAGAAAATGGTTATTGTATGCCATGCACCTAGTAAGGGTAAGGGGCCTGATTCTGACACCCACCACGTTCTCGTAATTCTCTTTATGGTAGAGGAACCCAGCACGGTGCCTGGTCCGCACTGCCACGAGCTGTCACCCCATTTTTCAGCCTGGGACCCTTTGTATCTGCTGTTGCCCACTCTTGTTCACTTGACATTTCCCAGCCTGAGCATTTTCCCCGTGCTTCTGGCAACACCCAGCCAAAAGATGATGTTTCCTCTGTAGCATCACAGCTGTCGAAGCACCACTGGGGAAAAAAAAAAAAAAATAAACGGCAAAGTGAAGACAGGCAACACTTTGGGTTAAGGCACCAGGTTTTCGTTTGCCAGAAACTAAGAATGGAAAAGCTCGTGAAGATTTACAAACCCGAGAGCTACGACTCCCTCTGTGCTGTTCAGTGAACGAGCAGGTTGGAACGGTGTCCGGGAAGGAAGGGCTCTGCCGCCTGGCTCTGCTGGGGAAGCACAGGGATGATGCGAGATGTGTCTGGCAGCGCATCCTCGGGGAAAGCCTGCTCGCCAGCACGGCAGGGAAGAGACAGGGCACTGAAACTTTGCTACAGGAAAGATCTGACACGCTGGTAACTCCAGGACCAATGCACCAACCGCTTTATCTTCTGCAAACACAGCCCTCGGCTCTCTTGACCCCCGTTCTGGTTTTGCATCCCCAGACTCTGGGTGCGGGACAGTCAGTGGTGCGTTTGACCGATGTTTTACATTTTCCCCAACTTGGGCAGCCCCCATCGCACCCCAAAAGGAGCGTGATGAATTCTCCTCCTCCTGTGCATTACACTCGACTCTTATCTCAAAAACAAATGCTGCAAACACCCGTTTGTTCTGAGCTTCCAAAGTTCCTGCTGGGACAGGGCTGAACACCATTTGCAGGATGGCGATTTGGGGCACAAATCTTGCAAAAAAAAAAACCCTCACTCGCCTTCCTCCCCGTCAGCACCCTCCACAATCCACGGTTACACCGGCTCCGGGCCCCGCGCCGGCCGCGCCTGCCTTTGTGCCCCGCCGGCGGCTGCTCCCGGCCCGGCCCCTCCCCGCTGCTCCCGCGGGCTACAGCCGGCGGCCGCGGAGGGCCAGGCGCCCGCCTCCCCGGCGGAGCCCTGCGGCGCATGCCTCTCGCTCCCCGGGGGCAGGGAAGGAAGCGCCGCCCGCCCTTGCACCAGCGCGGCGGGCAGCGGCGGAGCGGAGCCCGGCGGAGCGGCGGGAGCGGGCCGGGCGCCGCCACCACCACCACCACCAGCACCCCCCGCCCGCCATTCTCGGCCTCCCCCCGCGGCGGCGGCAGGTGAGCACCGGGGCGCGGTGCGGTGGGGCCCCGCCGAGGCTGTGGCCGAGGCCCAGGTCCGGGCCCGGCGCGGCCGGCCGAGGGCGGCGGAAGGCGGGAAGCGGGAGCCATGGCGGCGCGGCAGGGCCCGGCGGGCAGCGGGCGGGGCGCCCCGCGGCGGTGGCCCCGCGAACGCCGCTTCCAGGCGTCCCCCAACGGTGGGTGTCCCCTCTCGCTCCCCCTGTGGGTGCTCCCCGGGTGGGTGTGCCCTCACAGTCCCTCTGTGGGTGTCCCCCCGGGTGGCTGTCCCCTCCTGTCCCCTCACAGCCCCTCTGTGGGTGTCCCCTTGTGTCCCCTTGCTGACTGTTCCCACATGTCCCCTCACACCCTCTGTGGGTGTCCCCTGGCTGGGTGTCCCCACATGTCCCCTCACACCCTCTCTGGGTGTCCCCTGGCTGGGTGTCCCCCCATGTCCCCTCACACCCTCTCTGGGTGTCCCCTTGCTGGGTGTCCCCTGGCTGGGTGTCCCCCCATGTCCCCTCACACCCTCTCTGGGTGTCCCCTTGCTGGGTGTCGCCTGGCTGGGTGCCCCCACATGTCCCCTCACACCCTCTGTGGGTGTCCCTTTGCTGGGTGTCCCCTCACACCCCGCCTCACACAGCATCCAGATGCCCCTGGGTGTCCCCTGTGCCCTAGGTGGGTGTCCCCTCGTCCCATGCCCCCGGTGGGTGCCCTGGCCTGCAGCAGGGGTGGAGAGGCTCGTCCTGGTCCGGTGGAATCCTGGCGGTGTGGCTGTAATCCCGGAGTTGTGGCAAACTGCCCCTTTCATGGAAACTGTGGAAATAGGTTAATAGGAAATAAGTTGGGTTTTTTTTAGTGAAGCTGGGAGCTTAAATGTGTTAATTGCATTTCTTCAGGATAATTAGGTATTCTGATTTCTGTCTTTTTGATCCTTAGCTGCTTATTACAAGGAAAAATGTTTTTCATTTACGTTTGCCCCAGTGAACGCATTGGAGGCTACTTTGGAAATTGTGTTTGTTCACGTGTTTCTGAAAGTTGAGGTTCTGACCCGCATCGTGTTGGGCTGCTTGTGAGACTCCTCACGGTTAGTTCACGGCCAAATCCACGAGCGGTCGGGAGCACTGCGCTTTATTGGCGCACGTAGAGCAGAAGTTGGTTTGAACCATCTCTTCAGTTGACTAAGAGTTGGAAGGTCAAACAGCGTGGGTTGGGTTGCTCCGGGTACCAGCCAGCAGAGAGGGATGCTTTTGATCACTACACTTAAAAGTTTAATTCTGCAGGAGTGGTGCTTTGAAATGAATTCTCACTGAGGAAAAGAAAATCAGAAATGAATGTCCAGAGCTTGGGTTAAAATGTATTCTGCTAAGACGTTCTGCAGCAGAGAGCGAGTGAACAAATCGGCAAACACGTTATCAGTGGTGTGTTCCGAGCTAACCGCTCTGTGGCCATCACGTAAGGCATGGTCAGGGCGACTCTGCCTTGGTCAGTAAGATTTCAAGAACAGTCTACTAGCAAGATGGCAAAAAAACTGCTCCCTGAGCACAGGTCCCAGAATAATTTTGACAAAGCATTTGTCGTGTTAGACTGCATTCTTTATTGGAGCGCCGTGCTCTTTTTAAAAATGATAAAGAATTATCTTCCCTAGTTGTCTGTTCTCTTGTTGTCAGTAGCAAAGAAATATACTTAAAAGTTTTAAAGAGCTTTGGAATGGTTAATTCTTTAAAATATTTATTGTCACTGATTAATTTGAAACCAGAACTAGAGAATAATTGACACGGGCAAGGTCGGAGGGGATTCAGAGGCAGAAGCGTGTCTCTGTAGGTCGGTGGAGTCCAGTGCCAGGCTGCAGTCGAGGCTCGCTGGGTTTGTGTGGGACACTGAATCGGGCTTGAAGAACCGCCCTGCTGCTGTAGGGTTTTGACAGTGGTTGCTGTATGTCTTGTGTCAGCCAGATACTGTTCTGATCTCACCAAGTGATGCTGTGGGTGAAACCTTCAGCCCTCGTGGGACCATGCGGAAGTTGTGAACTCTTTGGGGTGTTATCTGGCATTTTCTGGATGGCTTGTTTCCCTTTTCCATGAAGCAGCTTCATTCTGTTTGGGGTTTCTACTGTAACACGAAGAATAGTTCCTAATCTTCATCCTGCTTTTGCAAACCAAGAGCTTTTACCCTGCAGTGAGGCCAGAATGGTCGATGTCTCAAGGTTACTGCTGCACAGTATGTTTCAGGAAGAAATCTTTCCTTCTCTTTGATCTTCCCCATGTCCCTCAGTTGAGTGTGTTTAATGCCAAGCCAGAACTAGTAAAGGCTGTCTCAGGCTAGTGTGTGATTTTGGGCATCACGCTAACGCAGTTACTCTGTTCTTTGAATAAGAGTTGGTTTGTGTTCCACCGTCTCGGATCGTGGGCAAGCCTGCTTCACATCTGCCCGTTATATACCGTGTGGACATAGCCAACATTGTTTTCGTTGTAAGACTGAAAAGCTGAGCTATGCATGGCGCGGATTCTTCTAAAAGGGCGCTTGTGCCAAAGGAAACACAGGGAGCAGAATCTTTTGCAGGGTTCTCCACTCCCACCGATTCCACTTTATAGGAAAGATTCCCTTTAAAATTATTCTTTCTCACTTGCCATGAAGTTCGTTGGAAAAATATTTAGACAACTAGGGCAGAGGGGGATTGCACACACCTGTGCACTGGGTGGTTCTTTGAGTGTCTTGACAATATGTGGTTATTTCAGAATGTGCGACCCTTGATGGAAAGTGCAGGAAGAGTTTTGGAAGTGAAGATGATTAGCTGAATGGGATTATGGTTGTGCCCAAAAATACTGAGTGTTCTGTCCTGTGCTTAATGGCCGTAGTGACTGATTTACCCGTTAAAGGGATGTTGAGGAGTAACTCTTGTGATTCTCTGGCACAGTAAGTCCAAGTGTTAATAATTTACAATTCATGTTACCAGTATGGAACTTCTAGAAGGTAGACGTGTAATAAAAAATATTTTCCTCTTTTTTTTCTTGTTGTAGGATGGAAGAGAGACCAGTCTGAAAAACTGTTCCCTTGTGGATCTTGCTGCTGTCTGCTAGAATGTTCCTTATGAATGCTTCTCCTGTGGTAGCTCTTCAGACAAAATGGGAGTCCTTTGGACCAGCAAGAAATTATAGATATCCTGTTTGCTTCTCCGAATCTGAAGGGGACGTCACTAGAACCTCTGTAAGTGCAAAAGTTCAGATGATCATAAACAACCTGCAAAGTCAAGAGTCTCCCCTGGGTATGAACAATGAGTATGGTTGTATTATGCAGAAGAAACAAAAGGGAGAAAAGGGTACTGGTACCAGGGTCGCATCCAGCACCACACTGCTACAGAAGCATCCTCAGTACCCCAAGTGCGAATGCCCTGCTGATTCGGACAACACTGACGCGGAAGAGAACGTGGGGTTTGGGACTCTCTTGCTCGATTCCGATAGCGACGATTCTGTTGACCGAGGTATAGAGGAAGCCATTCAAGAGTACTTGAAAGCAAAAAACGAAAGTGACCAGTTATTGCAAAGGAATGCAGAGTGTTCTGAAGATATAAGCAGAGACAAAAAGTTTAAGAGAGAGTTCTCGCAGAACAAAATGGCTAGTAACCTTCTCCCGGTGAAATTTAAAGCTGAGATGCTCTCTGAAGAGTACCTGTCTGACCACCTGGGAATTGGTAAAAGGCTACAGCCTGCTTCCCCTCAGAGCATCAGTAGTGATGACTCTTTTGAACAGAGCATACAAGCTGAAATAGTGCAGTTCTTGAATGAGAAGAAGCAGCAAGAAGTTAGTAAATGTGTAATTGGGGAGGATAAAAAAGATTCCCATGCGAGATCCGTCCTAAAATGCAACAAAGAAACAACAAACAAAAACTGTGGTGCTATAAAGCAAGGTTGCAATACGCTCCTCTTGAGACATCATCCCAAGCTACAGAAAACCAGCACGCAGACCAAGTGTTTGCAGCCTAAAATCCCAGAAGAGCCAAGTGATTTCAGCCGAGTGAACCAGGCTTATCTCGAAATGGCCACTGCCAGCCAGCCCTGGTTGGTGGAGCAGAATGAAGACAGTGAAGCTAATTGCTGGGAGACGAGAGGAGCGCTTATCAATGAGAGCATGCACACATCCGACTCAAGTAGCGACGATGGCATTGAAGAAGCCATTCAGCTTTATCAGCTGGAGAAAATCAGGAAGGAGGCAGGTCACGCGACAGACTGTGTCCCTTTGCGGAGGGAACAATTTGGTACAAAGGGAATGGCGGACATCTCTGCAAGCCTGACAATTAGCTCGACAAAAAGTGCCTCACCAGAAATCCATAAAAGCCCCGTAAGCAACAAGAGGAAAGAAATTAATTCAAAGTCAACAGAATTAGAAAGCACCAGCAATGAATTCAACAAGCTGTTTAAACCACTGAAAAAAGCCAGACGTTTTGTACCTCCGGAAAACAAGATTGCTGCTTGTGAGCTGACATTGCAGGCCTCTTGCAGAGCAGACACATCTGCAGAACTCATGTGTGCGGAAGCTATCCTTGATATTTCCAAAACAATCATGCCATCCCAAATGGGAAGTGACAACAAATCACTCGCTGCAGACTCTTTCTTTTCTCCCCAGCATCTCTCGTCCTCCCATTGTGACAGTGACAGCAGCCTTGTGGATAGCGATGATAGTATAGAGCAAGAAATCAGGGCTTTTTTGGCTCTGAAAGCACAGTCTGAAAGCCTTGGGACGAAGCCTCCCAGCCTGTCACACTCAATCCAGATGCCTTTGCCTTCTGATCAAAACAGCCTTGAGCCTTCTCTTCCCAAAACACTGAAGCTATCAGTGAGTCATAAAAGGAGACTTAAAAAGGAAGGCCGAATAGCAAAACAAGGTGCATCAAAAATGCCTGAACAGCTGGAGATGGGACTTTTCCAGCCAGGTAACTATTCCAAATTTCCTGTGCTCCAAGAGGAGCGTGCCCTCAGCAGCCCTGCAGAACTCTGCGATGCTCAAAGGCTCAGTAGCAAGGAGACGAGGCAGCAGCAGCTGATGCCTTTGGAATTATCCGGATCTGTTGGCAGGTGTGTGGCCTTGGACTCTGTAAATCCTTTTATGCAGGTTCAGAGTAGCGCAAGAAAACTTACAAAAAATACCACCCAAACTCAAGAGAGGGACGGTTCGGATGAGAGCAGCTCTCTGGATAGCGATGAGGACCTTGATAGTGCTATCAAGGACCTTTTACGGTCCAAAAGAAAGTTAAAGAAGAAGTCCAAGGAGCAGAAGTCTCAGTGCAAGAAAAGAGTCAGATTTAGTGAAACGGAAACTCAGCTGCTAGATGAATTTAGTAGCCTCCATCAAAATGAGTGGAAATGTAAAAATCCCATGCTGCTGAAAAGTTGCCTCTCAAAACCTAGAAAAGCTGTGAAGGAGAATGCGATTAGAAATGTTCCAGACAACGTAAGTGTCAAACTTACCAATGAAAAACCAGAAACCATGAAGAACTTGGAGTTTAATTTACAGCTTAAAAAAGGATGTAAACCTAAACCAATTTCAAACCAGAATAACCTGCGGGTAGCTAAGGATAAAAAATGTACTTTCACAGCTGCCTCAGATGCTGATGACAGCAGTTCAGTGGACAGCGATGACAGCATCGAACAAGAAATTAGGAAGTTTTTGGCGGAAAAGGCTAAAGACTCTGCGAGCAATTCAGAGATACAAAAAGATGATGCGACTCTGGACCTACTGAGAGTGACCAAACAAACTGGTAATAAAGGAAAAGCAAAGCAAGAGCCAGTTGAAAATGAGGTTGACCTCATGCTGGGCCAGAGTAAAAGGACTGAGGTATCTCAGCAAGCTGATGAGTTGAAGAACTCTCAGAGAACGGAAGGGAAAAGTGCAATGTTATGTAGCAGTGGGAAATCTGCTTCCTCTGCAGAGAATGTTAATCTTCATACTACTGGTCAGGCAAAAGCTAAGCAAGGAGTGGTGGGAGTTAAAGTTGTTGCTGGTGGTGAGTTATCTGGAAATGCAACAGGTAAAAAGGATGTCCCTAATTCAGAGCCTGTGCAGAAAATACTTCCACCTAAAACCAGCAAAAATGAAGGGTGTAAAGTACAAAAAGTAATTAATGCAAAGTCCAGATCTAAAAGAAAAAATACCTTTCACCTAAAAATTTCGAGTCAGTTTATTGCAGGTTTAAAATACGCTCGGGACAGGAAGAAATCCATGCTTTTGAACAAGAGGCAGAAAGCAGAGCGTTTGCTCACCCAGAGCAGTGCGTTGGGAACAGAGGCAGCTTCCCAGGATACTGATAACCAGGGAAGAGGAGCCCCCTTGCCCCGCGGTGAATTTGGTGAGGAGAGTACAACAGCAATAAAAGAACCCAATTCTTCTCAGAAGCTCGCTGGGGAAGTCCCAAGTCCCCATGTAGTAGAAACCCTTGAAAGACTGGAGGCTGCTCCTCTGTATATCAGAGAGGAAGCAGAGGGCTGCAGAAAGGCTGGTGCCTTGGGAGACCCGTCAGAGTCCCACTCAAATCTCTCCTTGCAGGAGGGGAGTGTGGCAGCAGTGAAAGCAGACAAGGTTTGCAGAGGAACATCCAGAGCTGAGAACACCCAGGTGTGGATCGAGGAAGGAGATATCCCCAAAGGCAGCTGGGCCGATTCAAATTTAGATCCCCCACGCCCTGAACACGGTATGGCAGTGGGAAAAGCAGATAAGGTGAGCAGAGAGGCATCTCAGCAGAGTGTACACGCGTGCAGGAAGGGAGAGGGTCACCAGCAGGACAAGAGGCCAGATCCGAGTTTAGGTTCCCTGCTGCAGGAGCTAAATATGACAGCAGTAGCAGTGGGGAAAACTGGTGTAGGAGCATGTACAAATAACAATATGCAGGTATGCATTAAGAAAGAAAAAGTTCTCTGCCAGGACAGTGACAGGCAGGAAGAAATGCAGGTATCCAGCTCCAGTTTGGAAGGAAAAATACCTGTCGTGCAGAACAGGGAAACTGCTTGTGAGGTGGACCAAGGGTGGGAAGTTTGAGATAAAACCTGTGCAAAATTTACTGACCTACCTGCAGGGAACTGCCCAGATTCCCTCATGAAAAGAAAGGTTTCAAATATGTAAGTACTTTTTTTTTTTTTTTACAGTAACAGTCTTTTTAGAAAATAACTGTCGTTGTAATTATCTTGACAAAACTTGAGACATGAAAGGAGAGACAGTGGGAGGTGCTGATACCTCTATGTCATACACACACTAATGTGAAAGATGCGTCTATTTAACAGGGATGTCATGGATAAACATACCTAGTTTTTGTAGAATTTTGTAAATTATTTAAAGTGCTCTAAGGAAATATTTTTTATAATGATTTTTAGGGCTTGCATTACTACAGGATGCTGTTGGTACTGTAGATAAGATACTGGCTAATCACACTTTAAATTATGAAGCCTCTAATCATATATCAAAAGGAAACCTGTTTGTGCGCAGGATATATTTGGCAATCTGTTAAGAGATCCTAGGAAAACACAGCATTTGCTAGCAATGCTGTGCTTTTGAAGCAGATTATCTGACATCTGTTCACATTCGAGCTGCCTTAGCACAATCCGATGTCGTGGTTTTATGCTGGGGTCTCAGTTCTCCCGTCCCGAGGACTGCTGGGGGAGTTCACAAAGCAGAACTCCAGCAAAGTCAGCGCAGCCGTAGGTGCGGAGATCCATCCTTGAAGATACAAATGCAAATTCAGGGAAATAAAGTGGATCAGTCTGTCTGCACGTCCTGTGTGAAGCAATCTCAGCAGCTGCTGGAAGTAGCTTTTGAATACCCGAAACCTCCCAGTAGCAGATGATTCCAAGCACAACTGCATGTTCAGAAAAGTGAAGGAGCCTGGCTGTTCAGACAGCGTGATGTCTGTGGATTTTGCGAGATTTACGTACTGTTGGACCTGCAAGGCTGAAGCAATTTGTCGTTATTCTCAAATCTAATTTTGATGCCCTGCAGTTACCCAGAGATGGCTTTTGGTTTTCTGAACGAACTTTCTCAGATTGAGTGCCCTTACTTTCTTTTTTCAAAAGTGGTTTCTAAAAAGTTACATTTCTCTGAACTCTTTATTTTCATTTACAATTTTTGTGCAATAGAACAAAGCTAGATTTGCTGTAGGAAGTCTCTACTGTAAACGCCAAGGATATTTTCAGCACTGTTCTTTTCATGCTGGTAGCGCTTTCGCTGCCTCTGTTTCCAGCAGCCAGAATAAAGCGATTTTTCACTACTATCTTTTTATTTGTACTGACTTTAAATGCAATTGAAGTAGCACGTTTGTATCACAAAAAAAAAAAAGTGCCCCCACACTGGTTTCACTGAAAAATCCAAAAAGTGTGAATTGAAGCTGTTGGCTGGTTCTTTTCATTTGTGTGTAGTGAAGTCCTCTGAGTAGTTTGTTCTTACATCTTGTCCCTGTGAATTGATCTGATATTCTCTTTAGCTAGTCTTCTACCGAACTTCTCTCAGCCAAACTACCACTCGGTATCACTTTGTTTCTCGGTCACTTCAGCAGTCTTCCTGGAGGCTGGCCTTAACGTTGCAAAATGGAGCAAAAGCGGTCGAGAACGGATCCGGTAACGCACGGTATCCCTGCTGTGATGGCATTTGCAGAACATTGGCAAACTACGGGGTAGCGTAGAGTAGAACGAGTAACTGTGGCATGTAGAGAAATAAACAACATCCTCTGTGTGTTTATACTGTTGTGCAGTTACATTTTAAGCATGTTTATAGTGGTCACTGGACATTTCTTACTGTCCAGCCACCTTTGATAATCTTTGGGTTGGTTGGTTGGTTGGTTGAAGAGATCGGTGTGCTAGATCATCTCATTTTCGTGGTAGGATTCCTTGGAAAAGTGTTTTTTTACTTAGCTCACGTGCCTGCAGTCAGTCTGCACAGGTGTCTATTTTTGTCTGCCTTGATTCAGTTGCAGGATTTGAGCCTTTTGTTTGGAGTAGGTAACTAGGCTGGTATTTTAAACTAGAAGTTTTCAGAGTACCTTGCTTTAAAAGGATTAATCTGTATATTGAATTTTACTAGAGGTGGTGGAAGCACTGTGTACTGTTTGTGTAAAATAAGCTGAATGTTTCTTCTCAACATTTTCAGTAAATGGACATGAAGACTTCAAAGGTGTCTTGTGCCCCTGTGGATGTGTCTGTGTTCTCAGTACTCCTTGTGAACCGGTTCCCTTGCAGTTAAGATGCAATTCCCGTTACCTTGTGCTTTAAATAAAACCTAATTTCAAACAGCACTTTTAAAAAATTGATAAACTTGATTTGTATATAGGAAATGGTGTACATTGATGAGTTTATAATGTTTAATAAATGGGGTTCTGGCCACGGACCGTGAAACCAGAGTGTTCCTATGGTTTGTGTCGTTGTCTTCAGTGAGTAGGATTTCTCTCTTTCCTCCTGGCTGTCGTTGGACGATGTCATTAGCTTGTGCCGGTAACGTTTGTGAGCGAAGGATGCCTCCCTTGAAGACGTCTGCGTTTGCATGGGCCAGACCTGGAAACAGGAGCTCGGTTCACCTGCTGCTCTTGCTTCTTGCCTCCTCGTGTCTTAAGCCGCTCTTTGAGCCTGTAATCCCCTCTGTGCCAACAGCGGGTGATCTCCCTGGGGCTGCGAAACGGAATCGGGATCTTTCAAGATGTGGCTTCTTAAGGGGGTGTTGTTCTTAATAACAAAATGAAGAAGAATCTACGAAGCACACAGGCAAAAGAAATCGTGGGCATTCTGGGAGGTGAGAACGGCACTTACCATTTTAGCGAAACTCGAACAGAGGTTTCCCTCCTGCTGTTTGTGATCAAGAAGTGGAGTCTTGCCTTGTGCTTGCCCTGCTCTCTTAGCAGCAGAAATGTGCAGCGTCCAGGATCAGCACGTGTTTCTTTCTGCCCCACTAGCGAAGAAAACTGGTGGTAGCTGCCCTTGATGGTGCAAGGACAGGATGAATGTGCTTTCTTGCTCACACTGGGGACGTTGCAACGCCCTGCACTGAGGTTCTGTAAGGCAAGGAGACTCCCAACTGGTCTTCAGGGTGGGAGAGAGGGAGGGAAGGGTGGAAGAGGGGTTTGGGGTTTTTGATACAAACCAGCCCGTCACCCTTGGTGTGTACCAATGTGCTGTGGGTATTCCCCCTCATCAATTTATTTTTTAAAAAAGTGTATTGGGTCTCTTAATATGGTCAGTATTCCTCAAGCCCACTAAAATAGGGAAATGTAGGAAAGTGTACACAAGGCAGAGCTCAGTGGAAGTGAATTGGATGAGCTTACCCCAGCGTGTCTCAGGATGCAGGCTGTGTGAGGGTGATGTGCAGAACTGTTCAGAGGAACTGGTTTCACTGTAAGAATAAAACAAAAAAGGGAAGAAATTAAGGCAAGGAAGAAAAGAGGTGGGTGGTTTTAGAAGTATGAAAACAGGTGGAAAATAACGTGACAAAAGTCACTGCAGTTATCTGTTTAAGATCCCTAAATTATTCCACCTACAGAAAAATCTGTGAATAAAAATATATGTAAAATTGTCACAACTGTTTGTATTAATTCTGCACTTTGTGTTATTTTTCATTTCAGGAGAAGAAAGGGAAGTTGTAAGACGCTCAAGATATTGTCTAGTCTGATAGAAGAATAGCAGTGAGTGATAGAGGGTTGCTTATTTGTTTTTATGTGTTTAATATTTTGGAAGTTAACTCTTCAGACCCATTTCTGCTCACTATATTTGCTCGTTCAGATGTAGTGGTGTGTTTTCAGCAAAGGTGAATTCAGACAGCTGCTCTGGCTGAGATAACCCAGTGCACTGCAGGAGAACTGGAATTGTTTGGTGGGCGATTGGAATCTCACTGGGGGATCCAGGAACGTGTCTCTACACTGGGTTTGAGTGTTTAAAAAAAAGCACAAGTACAGGTTCTGCTCAGTTTGGACTTGAGATTTTTCCTTAGTATTAACTAAACAGACTGCCTCTACCTTGCGAGGATGTTTAAATGTATCATCCTGTCCTGCTTCCTGTGCAGCGTATGAGACTATTTAAAAATGACACGAATAGGCAATATTTCTGACATGTGAAGAATATAATTTGCAGTGGTACTTGGACATACATTATTTTTTTTTAATTTCTTTTTTTTTTTTTGTAGCAAACAGCTAGAATAGTATTATGCTCATTTTTAATGATTACGTTATACCTGTAAGGTGGGACCGTTTCTCATCCAGGAACAGGCAGACTGGTTTCTCTTCGAGCCTAGTTTTTAAGGCTGAGGTGTTCCTTTTGGTGCAGTTACTGTCTAAACGATGCCGTTTCACCAGCTGTGTAACTACAGTTGTTATAATAAAACTTCAGAAAACATTTTCTTTTTGGATTAGTTGTCTTTATTTGGATAATTTCTTAAAACATTGTAGTTTTGAGAGGTAAGAAAGATGCTTAACGAATAGCTCTGGAAAACATACATTTTGGTTATTCATTAAATAGCACAGAAACAGTTTAAAAATCTTCATTTTTAATGATATGTGGTACATGAGCCAAGAGTTTAAAGGATCATTACTGACAGAGAAAAGGTTAAGGGAAATCTTACGTAATGTATATTGTTCTAGTAATTATAACTAAATGCTGTCTATAAATTAAGTAGAACGGTTCATATGAGCTATTTAACTGACATTTAATCACATTAAATCCTTCTAAATTAAGCTATTATTCCTAATAATATTCATTCTGTAAATTAGTTCGTTTTCTTCTCGGACCGAAGTGGCTGTATGTGGTTTTCCCAACAACTCACTGACCTCGGTTTTGATAACAGATTTAAACCGTTTTTCCCCCAAAGCTGAATGTGTGGCCTTTAGGTAGCAGTCCCGTTAAAAACCCCTACATACACCAGTTTGCAGCTGGGGGGTTATTTTGTACTGCTGCCTTTAACCTGCTCCTTCTGTCGCTGTTCATCACACCGTAATAGCAAGTCTCGCTAAAAAAATGCTTGGGGTTTTTGGGGTTCTTTTTTTATTTGGGCTTTTTTTTTGTTATTATTTAGGTGGTAAAGTGAAGTGGCTTCATCTTGTTGTCGTTCCCAGCGCGGATCTAGCAGTGCGAGGGGCCGCTGGGGTTGTAGCTGGGGTGGAAGTTGAGGTGGTCGGAGGTGGTGATGAAGTTGCCAGGGCCGGTGACGCGGCTCTTCTCCAGGGAGGTGTTGAGCCCGTTATCTCTGTACATGCCATGCTGCGCCAGAGCGTTGGAAAACGTGTGCGGGGTGACGTGGAAGGAGGTCTGCGAGAGCCAGAAAAGGGGAGGAAGAGGTTTTACATCCTCACCATGGGCAGAAACCTGGTAAAAACACTTTATCCTCATCGGCTTCGGGGAGTGCATCACCAGGGGATGGGCACAGGCCAAAATTTGAAGCCACTGTCCCCCAAAACCCCTGGCCCGACCCCCCACGGCCCTACCTACCGGCACCTCGTGCACTGTGGGGGCTCTGCTCCCGTAGTCCTGGTTCGTGGTCCGGTACCGGGGGTGCGGCTCCGGCTTCCTGGGGGGAAAAGAGAGAGATCACAGCTGCCGGGGGGATCCGGGGGGCTCCGGGGGCCGCGCTCACCCGTAGCCGCGGAAGCAGGCGGGCTGCTGGAACCGCCCGGGCAGCCCGGGGCTGGTCCGGTACCAATCGCTGGTGCGGGGACCGGGGCTGTCCGCAGCCACCGGGCGGGACATGGGGGGACGGGACCGGCCCGAGCGGCTCCGGGGCTCCGCGTTACCCGGTAACGGGACGCGGCGGGCGGGCAGCGATCGCGCCCCACCCCGGGGGAGGGACCAGGGACCGGGGACCGTCCCCGCAGGAAGCGGAAAGCGCCACTTGACCTTCATCTTGCTCCTCCTCCTCCTCCCGAGGAGCATGGCGGTGCCGCGGCTCCTGCGGGCAGGTGAGGGGGGTCGTGGCCAGCCCAAGCCCACCCCCGCTGGGCCCGGCCCCCCCCGTGTGACCCCGTGTTTCTGTCCCCGCAGCAGCCCCGCGGCTCTGCAGCAGCCTCCCGGCCCCGGCGGCGCGGCCCCGCGGTGAGTTCCCGGCCCCGGGGAAATTGGGGAGGGGGGGATCCCCGAGCACCCCCCGGCTCCAGGCGCTGGGTAACGGCCTTGCTGGGGTCGCCAGGCCCTGGTGGCCGTGGGTCCATCAAGGCCCTTTCTCTGGTCCCTGGATAAAACAGAATAAAAAGGAACAGTAATTTTTTTTTTTGCTTTTTTTTGTTTTTTTCTCAGCCGTGGATGACAAGCTGCTGTCCGAGCCCCTCAACCACCCCGACTTCTTTAACGTGAAGGAGCTCTTCTCCCTGAAAGATCTCTTTGATGCCCGGGTGCACCTGGGGCACAAAAAGGGATGTCGGCACAGGTGAGTGACCCCGGGTTGTGATCCAGGGCTTGGTGGCACCAGGAGTGTGTCCCTAGACCATGTCACCTGTGGGGGCTGCAGGGTTGGGTCTGGCTCTGGCACTGCCCACACAGACCCGCGGTTCTCCCTGGGTGTGGTTACTGCCCTGTGAAAGTGCAAGGACCCCGCTCAGCATGGGCGCTGAGTGGGGTGTCAGACCCCCAGCCCCCTGAGCCTGGTGGGGACAGGCGCTGCGCACAAGGGATCTCTGCGGAGAGTACCTTTGGTACCTGCTGGGGTTTGGGGGGTGAGGTTTCTGTGGGGCCCCACCGCGTTCAGAAATGCTGCTCGATGCCTGTAGCACCCTGTCCCTGTGTCCCCCTGTGTTGCCCTCCCTCCGTCCCTGCAGGTTCATGGAGCCCTACATCTTCGGCTGCCGCCTGGATCAGGACATCATCGACTTGGATCAGACGATGCAGCACCTCCAGCTGGCACTCAACTTCACCGCCCACGTCGCCTACCGCAAGGGCATCATCCTCTTCGTCAGCCGCAAGCGCCAGTTCTGCCACCTGGTCGAGAGCACGGCGCGGGAATGCGGGGAGTACGCCCACACCCGCTACTGGCAGGGTGGCCTGCTCACCAATGCCCACATCCAGTTCGGGTCCAGCGTCCGCCTGCCCGACCTCATCATCTTCCTCAGCAGCCTCAACAACGTCTTTGAGCCTCACGTTGCCATCCGGGATGCTGCCAAG
This sequence comes from Pterocles orientalis, assembly GCA_011057875.1. Classification (NCBI taxonomy): domain Eukaryota; kingdom Metazoa; phylum Chordata; class Aves; order Pterocliformes; family Pteroclidae; genus Pterocles; species Pterocles orientalis. Next base: position 343,067 of record WKFP01014346.1, on the reverse strand, counting down.
ATGAACATCCCCACGGTGGGAGTGGTGGACACGAACTGCAACCCCTGCTTGATCACCTACCCCATCCCCGGCAACGACGACAGCCCCACCGCCGTGGAGCTCTACTGCAAGCTCTTCAGGATGACCATCATCCGCGCCAAGAACAAGAGGCACCAGAGCGAGGTCTTTGACGAGCTGCGGAGCAAAGCAGAGGGCAATTAGAGCCCTGGGGACAGGCTCAGCAGGTGATGGGTGTCCTGCTCCGCTCCCGAGGACTGACCCTGCACCCAGGGCAACAGCTTTCGGCAGCGCTGGGCTGGTTGTGGAAGGGACTCCCCAGCTCTGCTGCTCCTCAGAGATCCCACAGCTGCGGTGGGTCTCCAGCTCAAAATAAAATTGTCCGGAGCGCTGCGAGGGGAGACAGAGCCAGCTCCTGTCCTTCTGTTTGTCGCTGTCGCGAGGAGGTGCCTCCGTCCTGTGGCCTTCCTACTCCTGAGCTCATGATCTCATGTGAAAACCACTTGTATCTCGCGCCTCTTTCTGACACGGCAAATAAAGGGCTCTGGGATCCTTTTTCGTGTTTCCGTTGTGAAATGGGAAGGTATGGGGGGGTCTGGAGGACGTTTAGGGTCTGGGGATGGAGGGTGAAGGATGTCCCCAGCCAGGTGACCCACAGAGCATTGCAGGCGGGGAGCAGGAGGGGTGCAAGCGCAGCTGGTGCATCGCAGGGTTGGAGGGTCCCCGCTTTGTCCCTGGGTCCAACCTCTGTCACCTCCACGGGGAGCAGGGGACAGCAGGGTGCAGCCGAGAAAAGGGAAATCCAGCCCCTAGCGCCCCTTATGTCTGCGGGGGAGGGCGCAGGGCGGTCCTGCAGCCGTGGGGGTCAGGCCCAGCGTCTGGGCTGGGTGTCCCCTTCCCTGTCCCATGTCCCCGCTGGTAGTGCCGGCCGCTTCCTGCTCTGCGTCCTCCCGCCCGGCAGGGGGCGCTCGCAAGAGCGAACGCGTTGCGGAGATTGACCCCGCGGCGCTTCCGTCCGCCCGCCCTATATAAGCGGAAGGCGCGCGTGGAGCCGCCTTTTCGGCGGGGCGTCGGTGGGGTGAGAGGCTGCGCGGGCCCGCTCCCGGCCTCGGCCTGTCCCTCCGTCCCGGCGGAGCGAAGGGAAAGGTCTCGTGTTCCCTCGGGCCGGGGAGAGCCCTTGCGGGCGGGGCCGGGGCCGCGCTGACCGGCGGCTGCTCTCCCCAGCTGCCCCTTCCCGCGCCATGCTGCGGCGAAGCTGCTCCGGGGCGGGCCCTGATGGCGCTGTGGGGCGGCAGCGGCCCGGCTCTGCCCTGGGGGTGAGCGAGGGGAGGCTGCGGCGGGAGGCGATGGCTGCGGACCCGCCGCGGAGGAGGAGGAAGGCCCGAGGAGGCGCGGGGGGTGCCTGTGTGTGAGGTGCTGGTGCCCCCCCAGGAGAGCCAGGCTTTAGGCCCTAGGCCTGCCTGCTCAGCCTCGATTTCTGGGCCTCAGACGGGACAGAATGTGGCCGGACACGGCGAGGAGGAGAGCCGCAGGTCCCCTGGGCCCCGCCCGGTGCTGTGTTCGCTTCGGGGGCTGCTCGATGCAGGGTAGGTCGGGTATGTGATAAACTGGTGTTTGGGAAGGTACAAGGATTAAGGTGCCTCAGGCAAAAGGATGTGCTTCCAGTGAAGGAGGGGAGAAAATTGGGGGCTGCCATCTTCTCAGGTTTCGAGGGAAATGTTTTTAAAGATTTGAGTCACTAAGGTGACTCTGTTTAGCAAATTATTTATTTTCTTATGTTATAGTCTTCTGGTTTTCTGTTAAGGGCTGTAAGTTCACAAAGAAGGCTTTTAGGCAGTGAGCTAAGCACTTTTATTAACTGCATTCTTTCCTTTGGTTTTTCTTCAAAAAGGGTGAAGTGAAAAAGGTTGTGCAGCCTTGGAAAAATCAAGGGTCAGTGATGCTCAACACAAGTAAGTCTCAGGCATTTTGTTAACAAAGTGATGTGTTATATTTAGTATCTACAGACACAACAAATATGTTTGCAATACTACTTTGAGTAGGTGATATAATCTTGTTCTTATAAACACCTGTAAATACCATCTTTTTCAGTCTTTGTGTGGTGGATTTTTTTTCCCCAGTCTGCCACAGGCGTTGCAAAGGTGGCTGCTGTGGCACCTTTGTGTCATTAGGTGGCAGAGAGAGACAGGCTATGTTCTACGCTCGTTTGTTCCGAAACCCGTGAGCACTCAGAGTGATTGATAGCCTGACATGATTTATAAATAAGCTGGTTAATTTCTTGAGAAACCAAGCTTTTCCTAGTTTTTTTCAATTGCCTTAAATGTGAGATCTGTAGTGGAACAGAAGGGTGTCCTGTAGTGGATGTGCAGCGAAAAGGTTGTGCATGGCTTTCTGATTAGTTAACCTTGAAAATTCTAGGATCCTGTTGGTACGTAGACTTGTTTTACAGAAGAATGAGTTGAAGTGATCTGTCTAAAGCCACATGGCAAGTTGGTGGCATCACTGGAAGCATGCCATGCTGGTAGCCCCAACCCTTTAGCTATTCAAAAATAAAAATATGCTTGTGTTATGCATTTATTTCTTGAGCTTCTCTCTCTTACTGGGCCTTTCAAATTCCTGTCATCAGTGCAACATGAACCGTTTATATAACAAGGCTTTGAAGCATGTCTAAATATATAAAATAACTGCTGTATATATTTTCCACGTCTTTTCAGAGAAAGCCCTGTGGCGTGGCAGATCCAAGACGTCTTTGGAAAGACCTGAGGTGAGCAGTAGTGGGCGCAGGTTCCCCTGCTGAGCAGCTTCATGCCCCACTCGTGTTGCAGGCGTGGCTGTCGTGCCACGTTTGTGTCATTAGGTGGCAGAAAGGAAGAGGCTACGTCTTTGCTAGTGCTCTGAGACCTGTGGGCACTGGGGGATGATGAGTAACCTGACAATTATTTCTTGCTTTTCCTGTTTTTTTTTCCTTTACTGCATCACAACGGTTGGGTAGCTGTGGAGGGATGGAGTACAGAAGCTAGCCCTGTCCTTCAGCGTGACAGTCACTCTCATAATGAATGCCTTGTTTATGTGACAGATAAGAGATATGACTGATTTTTCTGCTGTCATGTTCTAAAAGTGAAACTTCTGTGTTTTACTTAACATACTATGCTAAAAGCTAGTTCACGTATCACGTCTTTTATTGCTATGGAGGAATGGCAAACTCCAGAATTCCTTATTTGAAAATACTCAAGTGCTTGGAGACTCTGCTGTCCTGACATGTTAATATCAGGGTCAGAGATGAAGGAGCTTCCTGTGCCTGAAACTTGTAACTGCTTGACATTATTTCCATGTGTACCTCTTTCTCCAGATAATCAGTGGAAGATGGAGCACAGTTCCTTTAGAAAGCAGTTAAAATTATGCCAATTTTAACTGTACCAGGGAAAGGTCCTCTTTTTTTTTTTTCAAGGACAGAAGTGGCAGCTCTGTACTTGATTTCTGGTTTTGCCTTCAACAATCCTTTATGGCCTACAAGACATCCTTTCTTGCTTGTGCCTTAGGCATAATGAAGAAAGAAATAAAAAGACTGATTTTTGGTAATCAAAGCAAAAAATTAATGCTAAAACCTGAAGTCTTTTTAAAGTCCTTCTAAACTAACTTTTAGTAAGTGCAGCAGGGGGATGCTTTGTCCTGTTTCTCAAGACAAGATCCAGCTTCCTTACAGACCGTGTCCTAGCTGGTAACACAGCAGACAGAAAGAAAAATACCAGTTGAGCACAGTGTGACTTTTTAGTTGGTTTCTGCTGGGTTTACGTGCTAGCGTGATGGCAAAGGAACTTGACCTCGGTGGCAGTGAGCTGGGAGGGGGCACAAGCATCAGTGGATCCTAATAGCTCTGTGTCACTGTCCTTTCACGGGTGGTGTGGTGCACAGGAGCCTCTGCTGTGCCAGGGTTATTAAAACAGTGAGAGAAGCCCTGGCTGCACACAGATACTATTGTGAAACTCATGGTAAGAGGCTTTGCAGTGACTAATAGCTTGAAAAAAATCTGGCAGTGCTAAATGATGGAAAATGTCCTCATTAAATCGGCATTACGAGGGCCAAAGGTGCCATTAACCAAGCGGGTCGCTGCTGGCTGCAAACTGAGCCATTTAATTGGGAAAAGGCACTGACTACCAGCCCTGGCTTTGGAAAAGAATGCTAATCAGGTTGTTGGGGCTATGGTTATGCAAAGAGGAATGCCTTAAGATGTCACTCTTCCATTTAAATTTCCTGACTTCTTTTAAGCCTGAAATACATATTTGATGTTTTTTTCATCAGACTTTGCTCACATCAAGGGTCCTGTAGGGCCAGTGAGTGCCTAATGGGTCTCTCTTTAGGACTTTACCGTGTGAGGCATAGGATAGCTATTAAAATTTTCCTCATAGCATGTGCTGCTAGCCATCTTCCCAAGGCTGAGCAGCAATCCCAGGCTATGAATATTGCTTTACTGAAAGAATTACCTGGTTTTCAGCTGTGGAAAAGAAGAATATTGTGTATTAAAGTGGTTTTGAAAGAAATGAAAAAATCTTTCTGCATATTAAGTTAGCCCTTCATTATTTAGAATTGGTTTATGTCATGGCTTTGAATGCTGGAGGAAGCCCAGCTTTTCTTTCTTTGCAATATTAATAGATTGTCTGCATTGGTGTCAGCAAACTCGCCTTTGATTTTTTTTTAGGGAGCCTAAAACTGAGAGTACAAGAGCAGGCTCCAGCTATCGTGGTGTTAAATTATCCCCTTCCTAGGCTTGCCACAGTGCACTGTGCCTTGCCAGAAGAATTTTTTTGGAAACCTCTCTGATCTAGTGGCAAAGAACCTCTCCTAAATTAATCTAATTTATTAGTGCCTTCTGCCTTCTGTCACCACTTTAGGTCCTGATCCCCACAAGTTTGCAGGCACTGGGATCCCACCGACTGCAGTGAATACAGGCAGCGGGAGTTCAGGTGTTCCCATGGTTCTGGACTGAAGTAAATCGCTTTCTGAAGTTCCCCTGGGAATCTCGATAACTGAGCCCAGATAATGACTTCCCTAAAATTTGGTTTCATTTTATGAAGCTTTTTTTTTTCCTCCTCTGGGATGTTAAAAAATCTTTGGACAGTCCTAAGACAAACCTGATGTAATTCATCAATTAGCTGGAAATGTTGCCTCTGAAATGAAAAGCAGTTCTGTGTCCCGGCTGGCTGCAGTGCCGCAGCTCGGATACGGTACCACAGTGAACAGCAGCAGTCTGGGGGTGGGGATTAATTAGCTCCTCAGTATTGACATTTATTGCTAACTTCTGCCAGCTGTATTTGTTTGAAGTTGTCTAACATCCTGGGCCTCTTTTTATTTGCAGATCATGCCTTGAGTTTCATCTTTCCTCATCCATGGGTTCAAGCACGCTACAGCCAGTGAAAGTGCCTGCGATGCTGCTCGTAGTTCTGAATGTTGGCTGCAACCTGTGTACTCCATTGTTCGTTTAAAAAAAATGACACCTGTTCTGCTCCAAATACCCTTTCTGCTGTACTCCTGTTAAGAGTTGTAATCTTGCCCTTCTCCTACTCACCTCAGCTCGTACGCTGTTTTCACACCATATTCTAAAGCAGTTGTTTCAATCTGTGTTCTGTTCGTGGTTAAGAACAATTTTTAAAAAACAAACTAAATAAAGATGCCACCTACAATAAGACTGAAATGATTGCGCTTGTGTAATTTGTAGCAACCCAATTAATATTTTTTTAACCATTGTAGGATTTAAGACTTTTATTTGTTGGTATGAGAACTGGGATGGGTTTTTACTTTTAGACAATGAAAGGTGGAAGTCTTGCTGCTTACCTCCATCCCCTTGTGGCACATCAGAAGTGTCTTTATTTGGACAAAGCTGTCTTGGCTAGCTCTTTACAGTACAGGGGCTCTTTCTCCTTGAACTTAATCTTTCATCATAAATGTTTACACAGATTCTTACTATGTGGATAAGCAAGGAACAGAGTCGTTTTCCTCTTTTCTAGGTGTTTAACCTCCTGCTTTGATACCGCTGCTGGGGAAGGGAGCAGGGGGATTGATTGGGTGTAGTGGGAACACCACTTTTGGGACTAAATTTACTCATAGATTTCAAACACAGAGGGGAGGGTGAGAAATTACTTTCCTGACAATCTGAGGAGAGGATTAGGCATGGCTGTTAGGTTCATTTTTCTAATAGCAGAAAAAAAATTAATTTGTCAGTGGAGCTGGTTGCTATGGGAATGCAGGACAATAGATGAGGAGCTGGGGGGCTGCACGGAGTTTCATGACCGAATTCCAGCCCTCGCCTTCCCCACCAAACGCTCCCGTGCAGAGGACCCTGCACACACCAGCACAGCACCTGGGGCGAGATCCCGCCTGGCTTTGCAGTGTTGGTGCTGAATTGAGGGTGATGCCGAGGGGCTGAGGAACTTGCCACCCTTCAAACCCGCAAACGTTACAAATGCTCGGCCTCGCCGCAGATGAATTACACCGCAAAGCCAACTCCTCCGTGAGAAGGGAGCTGCCCTGGCTCCGCGCTAGATTTAGAGCTCTGTTGACACTGAAACATTTCCTCCATAAATAACACTGAGAGGTAATGATGATCCTATAGAACTAATAGAAGGAAGTACTGATATCTCTTCTCCAGAGGGGTCATAAATTTGCAGCCGTGACGCTGCTGATGGTTTTCGCAGGCTATATACACTGTCAGATGTATTTCTTCCTCAGGGATTGTACTTCAGGCATACCCTCCGCTGCACTGAGCGATCACTGGCAGGAGCAGCAGCATACGGTCCATCAGCAGGAATAGGGTTGTGCTGGGAACGAGCAAGCTCGGGGTGGTTTACATAAACTCCTCCTCTCTACCCCTACTTTTAAGAGGTGGCTCTAAGTGTGCATTGAAAGGAAACAGATGCTAGAGACCTGGTAGTATTTACACAGCCAAGCAAATGCCTTGAAACCTGCTGAAAGCTTGCCTGGAAATTCATTTTAATAAAAGAGAGAAGCACGGGATTATCCTGGTGTTAATCTTTAACCTCTGCAGTGCAAGCTCATCTTAGTTTTAGAAGATTTAAACCAAGGGGTTGGTTCATCCCTGCACTGAGTATTGTAGGAAGTAACACGGAGCACATGGGGTAAGGGGTCAGGATTTTCCTGTCGTAGCCCTTTTCCTTTAAGCTATTCTTGGCTTTAGATGCCTCCAAAGCCGACACAGGAGAGGGACTGGCCTGTGCTGCCAATTCCAGGCAGGAGCGGCCGGGTAGGAACCTCGCACAAGTCATCGCATCGCTGTCTGAGGTCAGGCACTTAAAAAAGGGAATGAAAGAACGGCCGGGATTCTCCCCTGTGGAAAAAACAGCTTATCTCCTTCCTAAGCTAAGCTGGATCTGACGGGAGATGACTCAGACACTTAAGAGAGACTTTTGAATAGGGAAATCTACCTTTTTCTCCTTTTCGGATCACAAGCAAGCTGGTACTTGAAAGGCTGCTGTTTGGCTAGCGATGTACTGGTGTGATTCACGTAAAAGCCATTTATTTACATCAGAGACGTTCATCAAAAGAAGATGTGACAAGTACAGCGTGAATGATTCATTCTCCTCTCTCCGCTCTGCTTTCCTGTTCATCAAGCAGCAGTCAGATGCGTCCAGCTGGGCTCCGCTTCCTGATCGCTTTCCGTGTCGTCTTCTTCCCCCGAGCCTGTCCAGCCGGGCTGCCGGTGCCCCAGCTCCGCAGCACGCTCTTGCCGACTATCGATGATGCTGCTGGGCGGTGGAAGTCATGATGTTCGGTTTTCCATGAAGGAGAAGGGGCTGCGGCGATGCTGAACTCCCTCCGGAGGGTGGAATTTTCCCTGCCGGGGAGCGGATGGAGAAACAGGCTTTCAACCCTCGGCTGGACTTTACTCCAAGATGCTAAACTCCAGGGCTGCGCTTCCCCCGTTAGGAATATTTGGTGTTGGAAATCTTCTTCCAAAGCAAAGTCTTGAGGTTGTTGAGCACGAGGGAGTGGTGCACTTCCATCTGGCTGGCCAAGCCGCTGAGGGTCATGCAAGTTCGGAGCTGCTTCTGCAGCTCTTCCTTCAGCTCCAGCGGTGCTCCGGACAGCAGGTACTCCTGCAGCAGCCCGCACACCTTCGCCAGGTTGGGCTGCACCACCTCGCTTTTGCACTGCTTCAGGAGTTTGTCGCAGGTGGCCGTGCAGTCCTTCCCGTAGGTGCAGTCCGCATTCTGCTCACAGTGACGGCCCTTGAGGAACCCTCGGATGGCCATCTCCGTCGCCACCTTCCGCAGGTTGACCATTTTGAAGTCGTATTTGTCGTTGTAGCCCACGTTCTTCAAGCTGGTCTCGCAGATGTAGAAGTTCCCGTAGGTCCCGTGGAAGATCTCCTCCACGAACTCCAGGAGGCCGATGGAGATCTTCGCCCGCCGCGGCCACGCCGGTGCGAACCACTGGTGGACCATCTGGTGGACAACCGAAGGCAGCAGCGACTGGAGGAAGGGGGGGACATCCACGCCGTAGAGGGAGGTGTGGGGGATCTTCTCGGTGACGTAGAGGTCCCCGCAGTACCCCAGCAGTTTGGGGGTGTGCTCTTTCTCGTGCAAGGAGAGCGTGAGAAGGAATTCGTTGAGCTGAAGTAGCGCCCAGATGGATTTGGCCTCTGCTAAAGACACTTTCCCATCGCGGTTCACGTCGGCCATGGCGATGATGCGGCTCACCAGGGCTGCCAGGGATGGCTGGTCTCCCAGGCTGGACTGCGAACAGAACAAGAATCACAGAATGGTTAGGGTTGGAAAGGACCTTAAAGATCATCGAGTTCCCACCCCCATCATCGAGTTCCAACCCCCTCGGCATCAGAAGCAGCATCAGGCCCCTGCAGCTCTCCCTGTTCGGGCTTCGCATCACAAAACCGAGCTGGGGAAGCAGAGAACTGAGCTGGGGAGAGGAGGAACCAGCCGCTGAGCTCCAGAAAATCCGGTGCCAGGCCATAGCAGATGGTTGGATGGATTCCAGTCCAGCAGAATTTTACCAGGCTCAGGGCGGCTCCAGACCTGGGTGGGAGGAAGATTTCGGGAGCAGAGTCTGGGCAGAGCGGCCACCCCACGCTGGCAGCAGGAGAGAAGCCCTGCGCAGGGGAAGGGCTGCAGTGGTGTTACCGAAAACTGGGCGAGAAACTCTCCAAAACCCCGTTTGGAGATTCAGAAAGCGGCACTTCTTTATTTCAGCGCTGAGGGACGTGGGGGATAGCTCCACCCAAGCGTGTCCACTTTACATCAGAATCCTTTGGCCTTCAGACATTTTTTCTGTATTCCGTCAGTTCTTTTAGGCATAAAATTCTTGCTTTTAAACTTAACCTTTAAGAGGATTTGTTTTTCTAGTCACATAACCCTATCAATATTCTTCCACTAAGCCAACCATTGGTCAATTCTACTGATCTCTACTGATTGAACCCTTGATATTCAAACCAAGATGGGAAGGGGTCTCCAAGCAGCACAACTGGGGTCCCTGGTGGTCTCCCTGGTTTCTTAAAACATCGAAAATCTGCTAACTGCCTGGTGAGGTTCCTATAGTTCCCTATTTCAGACTTCACAATCCTCATTCATTATGCTTTAATCAAACTCTAACTCTTCTGTATGATTCACTTTTGATTATTTTATCAGAATTTTTGCACGGCCAGGGCCACCCGTGGGCTCTGCCACCCGCAGCCGCGGTACAGCAGCCTCCGGGGTTGCTGCTATTAAAAATCTTACAAATACGAATTCCTGCGCGAGAAGGGAGGTTTGTCTTGGCTGATCCAGTCCTTGCTCTGCGGTACGGAGCCCTGCCTGGCACCCAGCAGCGTTGTGGGCCCGGGAGGTCTCATTTAAGGGGAAGGAAAGACGCATCGAATCTGAGTCCCGAGTGGGATCCCAGTCCCGCAAGAAGTGCTCAAGGCCAGGCTGGATGAGGCTTTGGGCAACCTGGGCTAGTGGGAGGTGTCCCTGCCCATGGCAGGGGGTGGCACTGGATGATCTCCAAGGTCCCTTCCAACCCAAACCATTCTGGGATTCTAGGATCCCGCAGGGACCCCCCGCACTGACCTTTAGGAAGTTCAGGAGCATCTCTTTGAACTCATCCATCGACGTTCCCCGTGTGGGTTTGTCGAAGAGCACCACGTCCCTCCGGGGCATGGCGTCCGGGTGGCTGTCTGCCCTCAGGGCTTCCTCAATGCCACACTTGATGATCACCTCCCTGTCCCTCCAGAGCCCCCTGTAAACCTGCAGCAAGGAGAGGGGACACGGCAGAGACGGGAGGAAAAGAGCCAAGTCCAGAGAACTGGCTCCTGGTTCAGTCCAGGTACCAGGGATGGGGCGAGGAGCAGGCGGGTGGGTGGGTGGCTGGAGGGGGACATTTCCCGGGTGCGATGCTGGCACCCATCCCCTTCCCCACGGTGGTTTTCCCGGTGGACACAGACCTACCTGCTGGGTGGGAGAGGAGGAGAGGCAGCGCTGGAAGAGGAGGCTGCGCTCCTCGCACAGGTCCTTGCACGTGGAGCCAGAGATTATTCCCTTCTTGTACTGGTCACACTGGGGAGGGGAAGGCAGAGAGAGAGGAGCTCAGTGGGGGCAGCTCCCCGTTCGCCCAAAGAAGTCTGATGGATGCAGGCTCAGTCCTATGGCTTGTGATCTGGGGCACCCCAAGGACATGAACTGGGGGTGTGCAAGCCCCCCCAGCCTCCTGTGCTGCTGCCAGCCCTGCACACATCACCAGCTGTGCCCAGAAACTTCATTTTTTCAATTTACTGTGTGTACCGGACAGCACCACCGACGCCATCGCATCCTCCACGAGCCCGTTCCCTCGGAGTTCACGCGAGTGAGCTGATCACAGGGGATTTGCTCCTGGGGGCTGCGGCTGCAAACCTGGGGGGCTCGGGGAGCTGGAGGTGGGTGGGAGAAGAGGGCAGCGCGCAGCTGGGTGAGGATGAGGATGCCAGGGCTCGGGCTGCTCAGCAGAGCAGCAGTTCCTGCTGTGACATGGGCTGGCTCCAGTCCAGGCGGTGGCAGGGACAGGGACAGACGGTGGCTCTGAGCCGCAAGCGGGACAGCTGGGTCAGGAGCTGGAGGCATCCCCAGGCAGGAGAGGCAGCGGCTCTGCAGCTTCCCAGCAAGGGCAGAACAGCCTCAGGGCTGGAAACAGGAGCTGCAAAAATTCACTCCATCTTTTCCCCCCGTTTATTTTTTCCCCTGACGTGGATGGGAATTAACCCTCAGACCTGCTCCCAGGGGACACGGCCGGACACGGCGCCTTAAACCCCGAGCTCAGAGCAGGAATTAGCGCCCGAGACCCCACGGTCAGAGTCATGCAGAAAATCAAATTAAACGATCGTCGCTGTTGTTATGGCAATCCCTGCCTCCCTTCTCTGCCGAAGGATTGATGAACGAGGCGTTTCTCAGCCAGAGCCTGCCATCCCCCTCCTCGCCTGGGCATGGGGCACACACAGCAGTCCTGGGGGGCTTCCCTTGGCCGCCAGCCCCAGGGATGCTGTGGGGAGTGGGCTGCACCCCACGGCAAACCCCAGGAGGGGCAAAACACACCAAGCCCAGCTCCTGCGAGGGGTCTGCTCTTTGTGCAGGCTGGCGGTTTCTTTATGGCGTACCAGCAGTTCCCGAGGTGTACCCCCAGGCCGGCTGCTCCCCTTTTTCCTCTGCAGAGCTCGGGGAGCTGGCGCGATGCTCTCCCTGCCCACAGGTACTGCTCTGACATTGCAACTCCATAGCCACAGACATTAATCTGCCTGTGTCTGCCTCGCCTGCATCCCCCCGACAGCTCATTAAATTGTTTTGCCGTCACCCTGCCAGGATAAGGTCACCTCTCCCGCTCCGGGCTCTGCGTGACACCGGGAAAGCAGCTGCCAGGAGGGCTCCTTGTCCCAAAAAACTGTGCAGGATGCTCCCAGCGCTGCCTGCCTGGCTGCAAAGCACCGCACAGGGCTTGGGGGGGGACTGGAAATGGGGCTCCTGCAGCCCTGCTCACCCCAGTACCCCAAACTGGGACCAGTGTGGCCGCCACTCACGATGATCATCCGGCAGATGTGGCCGCGGCAGAGCTCGGAGTAGGACGAGTAGTGCATGTAAGCCACCCAGCTGCCCACGAAGATGCCCAGCCACACCACCAGCAGGTACTTCACCTTGATGCCCGGGAGGCGACTCTGGAAGGGAAAAAAAAATAATAAAAAATGCCGGTGAAAGCCAGGGCTCTGCATAGGTCGGCGGTGGCTGGACAAGGACAACTGCTTCTATACAAACCACCCTGACCGTCGGTGAAACCTTCAGCCTTTTATATATAGATATATTCACCAGCCTATTATGCAACTCCTGCTGCAAGTAGGTCACTTAAAATTCCCTGAGAGCAGCGAGATTCCAGCTCTGGGCTGCGAGGAGCTGGATGCTGTGTATCTCCATGCCCGGGAGCCACGGCCACGCACGCCCAAGCTGCTGCCAGCGCAAGGGCAGAGCCCGCTGCCCCTGCAACCCCGGGGTCACCATCGGGGGTCCTGCCAGGGAGACCCTTCCCGATGGACCCCCCCCTTGCAAAGCCCCACGGGCACGGGCAGCTGCTGCCACCAGCTCCCGCGTGGGAGCAGCGAGTAGCGAAGCTGGGAACACATGGATAATACTCTGTGCATACGTCTCGGAGGCTCGCAGTGTGATTTTCTTCTCCTGGTTTCATCTCTTCCCCTCTGTCCCTGTAATGGCAGCACCGCAGCCATCTGGCCTCCCCGCCGTACAGGTTGTTTGCTGCTTGGAAATGGTCTTATTTGTATAAATCCTGACCCATGTCACACGTCCCAGATCCCCAGCAATTCCTAAGGGCAGGGAAGTCATCCTTGCATCAAGCACCCCATTCCCTCCAGTTTCCATCGATAATTCCTGCTTCACGCCAGGCCAAGAGAGCTCTTCTCCAGTGCCACCTCTAACCCTTCCCCTCTCCTTCCACCGCATCAACCTGCGAGATCGTGACCAGCTGTGGGGACACGGCTGGATCCGAGCACCGTCACAACCAGCCAGGGATCCGCACTTGGGTTTTGCAGCCCAAAACTGCTCCCACCTCCCAAACGCCTCCCCCCTGGCCCCTTGCCGGGCGCTGCGAGGGCTCTGCCCCGCGGGGGAGCCTCCTGCCCTCCCGCCGCACCGGCTGCACCCCATCAGCTCACCCTGACAGACGGGCTTCCCGGGAACTGGCAGGTCTGCCTCGAGACCGTGACATCTTTGCACATTAATTGGCAATGCCAAAGCGTGAAGCGGGGTGCGATGCCTGGTTTGCCTGTTGGGCAACGGCACCGCTAATTAACGCCCGTTAAAAGAGAACCCGGCCACGGCAAGGATGTGCCAAAGACAAAGGATGGGTGGCTGCTCCCGGGAGCTGAGCACCAGCTCGAGTCCCTGAAGTCAGACGTACACCACTGCGGTCTGGGACACCCTCCCAGCCCCCCAAAAACTGTCCACGGGTGGGTACGGGACCCATGAGAACCCTGCCCACAGCAAAGGGACCCTTTCCATGGGATCCCCACTAGAGACATGTCATGGGGCAGCCAAAATGTCCCTTTTTTGCTTATTCAGACCTAGAATCCATCACACTCCCAGGGCAGAAGGGAGGTCAGGACAGCCACCAGAGTATGGCATGGGGACCGCTGGCTTCATCGTCCCCTAAATGGGGGAAATAAATGCGGAGATGGGGGATGCATTGCAACGAGAGGTTCCACGGGTAATTTTTTGGGTTCATAGGTGTTGCTAAGGTTCCTCCAGGGGCTCAGTTTCAAGGCTCGTTCCCTGCCTGTTACCCTCTGCTTGCGTCAGTTTTAGGGTGACTCTGGGGGACCTGGGAGTGACTTTGGTCTGGAGCTGACCTCAAAGGCAAACTGGATGCAGCATCACAAAATCCTGCTCCGTCCCTGCTGCTCCCCTGCAGCGCCCTGGGAACACGGTGGGTCCTGGTGGTGGGGACGATGCCCAGGGATGGCTTGGCGTGGCTGTCACCCCCATTCCCATGGGGTATCCCCAGAGGAGATCCAAGGGCTCCAGCTCTGCACCCACCTCCCACCAGCATCCTCTGCCGACCAGACACCCCCTCCTGTGTCCCCCCTTCTCCCCTCCAGCAGGGACACCCCCTCTGGTCCAGGACCTTCCCCAGAGTCGGGGTTTCTCATCCCATGGCTGCAGAGAACACCCCGGCCAGCATCCCTGCCCCATCCCCGGAGCGCTGAGACGGGTCCCCAGCCACCGCAGCAGCTCAGCGATGGCAAGAGGGAATTAAAAAAAAATTTAAAATAACAGAAAATGAAAGAAAGAGAGGGAAGGAGGGCAGGAGCCATCCCTGCCCTGCACCGCTGCACCGGCTTCTCCATCACCGCTGAGGGATGCTCCGCGGCCGGTGCAGCCCCCCCGGCACAGCACCGCGGCTTGTGCACCGCCCCGGTGCCGGTCCCCGGCCGCCCCCCGGTGCCGGTCCCCGGCC